>JAJKFI010000002.1:39816278-39851463 GCA_029204185.1 Lerista edwardsae | reverse complement strand
GTGTGTGTGTGTGTGTGTGTGTGTGTGTGTGTGTGTGTGTGTGTGTGTGTGTGTGTGTGAGAGAGAGAGAGAGAGAGAGAGAGAGAGAGATTATTTTATGAAGAAAATGGTTGTACACTGCCTCATCTGCAATTGCTCTTTAGAAACAAAAGTGAAGCTGAATGAAATGTCATTTTGAAACGAAAGGGTTGAACTGAGAATTTTTGTTGTTAGAGAAGAAGACAGTGTCTAGGTCTATAGAAACACCTCCAAAATAAATAATACAGCTGTCTGTGATGAATGGCACAGCTATTCCAGAGGTTTTTTTCAAAAAGTTCAATTTTCCTCAGGTCTGAAAAGCAGAAAGAAAACAAGTTGGGAACATTTTGTTCATGATGCCATGCGGATTAAACAGAAATTACGATAGTAAACATTAGAGTGGTAAGAGTCGCATTCAGTGCCCAATGTGAAAGCTGCCTTCATTGACGTCATGAAAAGATGGACATTGAGCAGTGAGAGTTATTTTAATCCATGAATGGAAATTCTATTCTGCAAGGACGTTCCAAGATGTTTTGCAATTTTCTAAACTATTTCTGAGACTATCCGAATGATGGGTCAGTTTTCCTTTCGCAGGCAGTCTTGCTGAATCATGTTAAAGGAAGAAATAAATAGGACACAACTGCTTCCTTCCATTTATGCCAGCTGCAAATGTGGCCCATGTGTCTAAGCAGCTGTCTTAGTTTCAACAGTTGTATGCTTGGGCTCCCTAACATACTCTGAAAGCTTTTCCCAAGAAATAATTGAGAGAGAAAGAGAAGGCAGTTCAATGTACTAGAAAGCAGACATGTGCACCAGAAGCTGTGTCCCACATGCATAGAGCTCTACTCCACATATGTGGAACCTTCCCTATTTGTTTCTATAAGTTATGAAATATCAAATATAAGTAATAGGAAATCCTGATGCAGACACCAAACATGTTCTTATACACTATAGAGTGCAATCCTAACCTGGAGTTTGGCCAGCAAAGTTTGGCCGGCACAAGAGACACCATAAAGCATGTTTGGACCACTCTCAGAGTCAGGGAAGATGGCACACATTTGTGTGCTGGCCTCTCTGATTCTGAGAGTAGTCCAAACATATGTTACGGTGTGCCTTGTGCTGGCCAAACTTTGCTGGCCTAACTCCAGGTTAGGATTGTGCCCAGTGGTGTCATTCAAATGATTTAGGAACAGGAACTCACTTTTGAGTTCAAATTCAAATGTTGAAAAACAACAACAAAAAACCCGGAAGCAGCCATGGAGCCCGTTAGGATCCGGAACACCCGTTCTGGTCCGTTCCCCCTGAATGACATCACTGATTGCGCCCATAAAGACTCTCCTGCATGTATGAACCACATCATATGACAGATAAAGCTAACATGGTATATTGGGGAAGGTGGAATAAAATATTTTATATTTATATATAAATATATAGCATATTTAATATTATATATTATATATTAAATAAATAACTCTTTGCCTCAAAAGGTGGTGATGGCATCTGGCCTAGGTGCCTTTCAAAGTGCCCTGGAAAGATTTCTGGAGGAAAATCCATCACAGGCTATAGGCCATGATGGTTTGTGCAATCTCCGTACTGTAGAAGTAGGCTATCTCAGAATGCCAGATGCAGGGGAGTGTCAACGAGATGAAAGTACCTTGTTGTCTTGTGTGCTCCCTGAGGAAGCCTTTGGCCAGATCCAGCAGGGCTCTTCTTATGTTCTTATGTTCATTTTAGAAGCTGGTTTTATGTACAAAGACAGGAGATTTATTAGCAACTTAGGGAGAAATCCTATCCAGTTTTGCAGTGCTGATGCAGAGATGCCAAAAGGACATGAACTGCATCCTGCAGTGAGGGGACAGTCATGGAGGCCTCCTCAAGGTAAAAGAACATTTGTTCCCTTATCTCGGGGCTGCATTGCAGCTGTATTGGTGCCGGAAAGTGGGATAGGGTTGGGCCCTTAATTTGGTATTTTATTTTTTGGTTTTCTACAAAGGATTTGGAAGGTAGTATTTTGGTTTTATGCCTAAATTATCGCAGCATCGTGGATTGACTCTGGCATGTATTATCAATAGTACTAAATGTTAAAACAAATACTAAGAGAGCAGCGGTAGCAGTTTTCCTCTAGTCTTGTGAGTCTGTAAAAGTGTGTGCTATATAAAACAGATGTTTGAGTGCAGCTTCCTTATATGCAAAGGCCATCAACCTGCAGTTAAATCCTTGGCAGATTATTGTTCCTCCAAGTTAAGAAGCATCTTCCAATATGTTTTCTTGTTCAAGAATGGACTGAGATGAAGGGAAAGAATAAATACGAGTGGAGTTTAAAAGAGAGTCCTTCCCTGTGGTTTATTTTTCTTGGAAGGGAAAATATTTGCATGTTATGGAGTGACATAAAGAAGTCATTTATGAGGAATTCAATGGGGTAAACATTGAGACAGAGATCAAAGACCTCGCGGCAGCAGTAGCCATTGAAAGCACAGGCCGGCTGTTATATTTTTATGGATTTCAACTGAGTTGTTTTGCTTGGATTGTATTTCGGTATTTTTTTTTTCTTGGTTTTATTAAGTTGGCTTTCTGTACAAAATGTTACTTTGCATCATGACAACATGAAATCCCTTTTGCACTTTGGCCAACATGGCAAAGCAAGTTTGCCAGTATCCTTTAAAGTGTTAAACACAACCAAGCAGTGACCTGAAAGATTGGGCAAAACGTTAAAAGTACAACTTTCTGTTGTAGACAGACAGTGCCCAATCCTAACCAACTTTCCGGCACCAATGCAGCCACAATGCAGTCCTGGGGTAAGGGAACAAACATTCCCTTACCTTGTGTACGTCTCAGTGACTTCCTCCTCCATGCAGGATGCAGCACGCACCCTGTTGGCATGGCAGCATCAGTGCTAAAAAGTCTGATAGGATTGGGCCCTAAGGGCAAGTCTGCTAATTCTTGTGAATAAGGCCTATAAACAACAGTGGGGTGGTGGTGCATGAAGAAGCATGCATAGAGTCGGCTTACTGTGTGCATGTAAGTAAGCCCTCCTGAATGGCATGGGGCTTCCCTCTGATTTATATCCGTATCAGGTCAGATCTGTATCAGAATCAGATCGGACAATCTGTATGGGATCAGATTGTCAAGCAGCTGGTTCCTATCAAAGTGGACTGATGCACAATGATACCTGCACTTGCACAGTCCTGCTATTTCTCAAGGGTATGTCATCTGTATGCGGGGCATAGAAACCTTGCATAGCTTCTAGCCATAGTGTAGATTCAATCCTCAAATATGACAACAGCACATTTGCATCTATAAATTATAAGTGCTACTATTTATTTATTTATTTATTTATTTAGATTCTTGTTTAGGGGTTGTCTCATTGCATTGCCTTTCTTCTTTTTTCCCCCCAAATTATTTTGATCCAATAGAATAACAAGCTTCGGAAACACGCCTTTGAGTTGAAAATGAATGATTTGACGTACTTCGTGCTGGCAGCTGAAAACGAGCAAGACATGGATGAGTGGATTTCTACTCTCAACAAAATCTTGCAGATAAATCCAGAATGGTGTTTACAAGAGAGAAAGAGTGCAGACCTCACAGATTTGAAATTTGGTACAAGGAAACATGTTCTTATCGTTTTAGATGTAAAATGCAATATATAACATGCTTAGGGTTATATACATGCAATATATACATGTTATATACATGCTTGTAACATGTATAGATCTCTGGGTACATTAAGAGATTTTAATCCCTAGTCTGCAAGTAGCTGGTGCTAATTGCATAATAATTATAATCATTGGTGTAGTGTTTTGGAGTGTTCAAACTGCTTCACATGTAATATCTTGCAATCTTTATAACAACTCAGTCAGCTAAGTATTATTCTCCCCATAGTGCAGATGGAGTCTGAGAAGGAATGACTTGTCTGAAGCCACCTAATGAATGCATGGCAGAGATGAGAGTCGAACTGGAGACTTCCTGATTTGTCATCTCTTACTCACTATGCTGTACCAGCTCCAGCTGGTGTTCAGTGTTTGCTAAGTATAGAGATATAGACATAACCGCACATCTTTTGGGAGAGTTTGTCAGAACAGTATCTACATCTTAACGAATGCATTTCACAGAGTAACCCTAACCCCCTCCCTTGGGCCAATGCAAGCCCTGCATCTGCCCTGCAGTGTTGCACATGAGCCATAAAGCACATGCATGCCAGCACAAGAATCACTGGACAGACACAGGCTGCTGTGTTGGCCCAGCACCGCCACCACGACCAGTGGGTACAGTGGTCCCACGCCAGTTGAATTTGGCCAGTGTGGAGCCATTTCTGAGCAGGGGGAAGGCGGGAGGGAAGGTGGACCAGGGTGGGGAAGGGTGTTCCCGCAGGCAGGGTGGCCCATAAAGGAGGTGGAGTTCGGATGCAGTCGTTAGGCCGCATCCCATCCCCTGTCCTGGGCCAAGTGGCCCTGATTTGAACAGCTGCAGCATGCTCAGACTCAGAAGGCACAGATCTGAGCAACCTCATTGGGGTGGCTGGCACCTACCCTGGGGGTAAGGGGACAAACATGTCCTGGCCCCATGGAGGCTCCAGCCTGCTCCCAACCTGCGTTGGATACAGCACTGGCCAGGATTGTACCCTCAGACGCTCTGCCTCCTTTTAATCTAGGGGTGTATATCTAGGGGTGTTTGAAAATGGTAGGGGTTTTTTTTTTTTTTTTTGCAGATTTCGTGATTTGAAAGGGAGAAAGAGGTGTTATGTGTTTTTATTCCAAGTTCTCAGTTTTAGTAATTTTAAAGCTTTTAAAATATACTAGGTCGGTGAGATAGGTGGTATAGTCTCAGCATATGCAGCCACATTATTCTTTCTAGTTGAAAAAGTAATCATTTTAATTTTTGGAAAATATCTTAAACACCATATCTTAATTTTCTTAAATATTTTTAAACACCAAAACACAGGGTTCTGTGTTTTTATTCAGATATTTTCACACCAAAAAGGTGGTATTTTGTGTTCTCATGTGTTTTTAACAAAAATAAACACCCTTCTGCATATCTTTAATTTGGCTGTTCCTGTCGTACTCCGAAAAGTTTAGGGGACTTCTTGCAGGGAGACCTGAACGCTGATTTAAAATGCATTTTCATCAAAACTGCGAAGATACAGTAAGTCTTCACAGTGGAAGACTTGTCTGACAGTATGCAGTGAGATCATACTTTCATGAAACCTTCCTTTAACCACAGGACACATCCTGTAATGATAGTTACATGCTTTTGTTTAGTATACAGGGCAACAAATGCCAGCCATTTGACACCCACAGAGGAAATCCATGGCTATAGAAGTTTTATGAGAGCATAGAATCCTGGTCCTAAACTAATGTATTTTAATGCAAAGCTTATTGTGAGACACTGCAGTTATCATGTCAGCCTTAGAGCAAAGAGGGCAAAGAGACCTGAGTTCAGAATAGCTCTCTGCTGTGAAATTTGCTAGGTTACCCTTGGGCCTGTTATTATCTCAGGCTAACATAGTTCACAGGGTAATCATTGTGGGGATGAAATGGGATAGGGAAGAACACGATGAATGTCACCATACTCCTGAGTAATGGTGGGATGCAGGGCCGTATTATCCAATAGGCTGTGTAGGCTGAAGCCTAGGGGCCCCACAGGGATTAAGACCAGCGGTCATCCTGGCGGAACGGCCCAGTACGCCGTTCCGCTAGTTCCGCGGATGGGCCCAGGCCGCACCGCCTCTCCTGAGGACGGGCGAGCTGCTCTTGGGCCTGCCCACCCTCCCGCGCGTCTGAATCGCTCTGAAATGGAGCGATTCCAGGCGCAGGGAGGCATGGCTGGCCTCCGCCATAGGGGCGGAGGGCTGCCAATCATCCGGGCGTTCCGGTTCCTGGCGCACCCGGATGACATCACTGATTAGGGCCCATCTAGTTGGCATGTCAATGTATGGGCCTCCAAATTCGGCCCCTGTGGGCCTCCAAATTCATCCAGCCCGCCAACCCTTCAACCAGCAAGAGAGTACAGCACGCCTAGCCTTGCAAAGGCAAGACTCTCAGAGCTTTCCCGCCTGGGGCAAGCCCCACCCCCAGGGAGTGAGCTGGGCTGCACATGGAGGCTGAATCGCTGGGAAGCTTCCATGCAAGCCTGGGTCCATTTGTGAGTTTTTTTCCTCTTTGGGGAACAATTTAGCAGTGCCTGGCTTTTCCAGGCTTTGCCCCTCAGATTTCTGCTTGTATTTCTGCTGTTTTAGGAGTGGGGGTGGGGAGCTTCCATGTAAGCCTGGGGCTGTTTGTGAGAAGCCTGCCTATGGCTGGATTGCCTAAGGTTTGGGACCTTATGTGTAATCTGCAGAGGCCTTATTTGTAAAGGGGGGAGGAGAACCTTGCTCACCTGCCTCTCCACCAGGGGCTTCCATTCAGTGTGGCAGGAACCTTCTTGAAGAGTTTTGAAGGCAGCCCAAAATATCCTAGGGGCCCAGCCATGGGTTAATATGGTCCTGGTGGGACGTAAAAGTAATTACAACATCCTTGTTTCTTTTCCTGGCTGAACCGTGTTTTTTTCCCCATGTAGCCTATGGACTTCAGTGTAGAGATCTGTCGGGGCTTTCATTTGAGCATGTTCCACCTGTATAATGAGAAATCACTGTGGTGCTTGCAAAGCATAATAGCATTGCCCCACTTATGGAAGCAAGCAGTGTTCAAAACCCAACACATACAAAGTTCCTGATCTAGACATCATTGAGACATTGGGAAGGCAGTAATCTTCACTGACTGTTTTTTTTTTAATCTTTAAGACTCTGAGGACATGTCATCGAATTATGACTGCCCACAAGAAGAAACAGATTCTTCAGAGACTACGCTGCATCCAGATTTTTCTAAAGTAAGACATTCATCCGAATTAACGAGTCTTGTCAGTATCACGTATTCCAGCAAGGCAAAGCAAAACAATTTACAGAGACGGTCAGCAAGGTGTGCTAGCACCATTTGCAGGCAGCAGTCACCATAGGGAAAAGAGTCATTTTGGGATAGCACCATGCTATGAACACGGCACTGAAACACAGTACAGTATTTACAGCTATGGTCAGCAGGGAGGGTTTGTGGTGCAGTTTCCCAGGGCACATCTGCCACTGGAAAAATGTGTCATTTGGCATAGCACCAGGGTGCAGAACTGCCTGCACAGGGTGCAGGGTTGGCATTTCTCGTGAGGAGCAGCTCCAGAGATGACTAATCCACAAACCATCCTAAGGGCATTTCAGCCAGCATGGAGCCTTGTGGTTAACCTATGGTTGTAAACTGTTACTATTATTATGCAACATAGCAGAATGCACCTGTCTCATCTACAGTAGATTTTCACACCTTTAATGTCAGTACATGGTATTTTGCCCACCATTTGAGCCGTTCATATATAGTATTTATGACTAAGACTGAGACCAGAGAAATGGAGGCCATCAGCCTTGTTCTGTGGCATTCCAAATGACTAATTCCCTACATATTCCCATCCCAGTAATATTACTTGAACAAAAAACCTGAAAGACATTCACCCACGAAGGCCAGAAAAACATGGCTGATGGTTTGCATTTTGCTGTGCTAGCAGGAAATCTAGCTATTTTGGCTTCATAGCACTGGTGTCACTATGGAGGAGTAGGGTGCAGACACTACCCAGTGACATTTAGGGGAGGTGAAAATATTGGCACTTTCATATAATACCATCCTATGATTTGATGGGCAATTTAATGCAGAATGCAGGGAAAGGAACTGTGTCAACGTATCTGTTTTCTATCAAACATTATAGCTAAATAACCTGAAAAGGAAAATACAATTGCCTTATATAACAAAAAGTGGATTTCCTTAACTGAAAACTGACCGATGAGAGTGATTGTTTCAAGATCCAATTAGACATTATTATGTCACAGCAGGGAATCAATGCAATGTGAATATGAGTCCGCTCTCATTTCCATGAATCAGGGCTAATACTAAAACTCTTATTCAGTTGTGGGAGTGTCATCAAGTTGGCCGCTGTTGGTTTGTTTTTTTGTTGAGTGACCTGTACCCATAAAAAAGTAATAAAGTTAATGGGGGTGACCCCAACCATAGGATGCCACTGCATTTAAGTTGTGCATATGATATTTTAATTTATTATGTATGGTCTGGTATAGGACGAGGTCCATCAGGGAAGCAATGCAATGCTCTCTTGCACCAGGTGATACAAACCCTGCTTCATAGTACAGTTTCAAATTACAGCCATGAAAAGTGATCTGAGGAATATCTTCCATTCATTTAGACACATCATCAGTTCTGAAAAGCTCCTTGTCCCTAGTTTTGGAATATCTCTCTCACTCCAATGTTTGTTGCTTACAAAATTATATTATTGTTCCAGTACCTCACAGAAACAGAAGAAACGGTCAGAGATTCTCGAAATATGGAGCGACTAAATCTGTTTTCCCTGGATCCTGATGTAGATGCAAGTACATTTTTTTCTGTTTTAGGTTATGTACATTTTTCTGTTTTAGGTCACTGTCAGCAAAGATATTCTAAATATTGTTAGTATGCTTAGAAATTGGTCGTGTTCTTTCTCTTTTGGTTTTGTGTACAGTGTCCATTGTCTGTTTTTCTATGCAATATCTTCTAAAGTTATAAAGACTGTTGATTTGCACTACACCACTGATCTTTAGGGACGTGGTGGTGCAGTGGGTTAAACCGCTGCTGCTGAGCTTTCTGACCGGAAGGTTGGGAGTTCAAGACTGCGCGGCGGAGTGAGCTCCCGTTGCTTGTCCCAGCTCCTGACAACCTAGCAGTTCGAAAGCACCTAGAAATGCAAGTAGATAAATAGGTACCACTTTGATGGGAAGGTAACGGCATTCCATGTGCTATGGCATATAGTCATGCCAGCCACATGTCCACGGAAGCTTGTCCTCGGACAAACGCCGGCTCTACAGGCTTAGAACTGGAGATGAGCACTGCCCCCTACAGTCGGTCACGACTAGGCCATTCAGTCATGGGGAAATGCCGTTACCTTTACTGATCTTCTAGGCAAAGAACTAGGCAAAGAACATGCTGAACTACTGCTTGGACCCAACCTCAAATTCTGCCACCCTTCCTCCTACCCCCACCAGCACTTGCCGTATTGCACTCTTTAATCACCACCAATAACAGTTCATACAGTAATTACTATATATACTTGTGTGTAAGTAAAAAAATATGCCTGAAAATTGACCCTGAAAACATGGATCGACTTATGCACTGGTCAATATGGCCAATAAAGTTTCTAATAGCAACTAGGAGGGACTCGACTAAGAAGCAGATCTAGGGGCAGGTTGAAAAAACAGAGCAGTTTTACTTTCTGTAATTGTTCTCAGGTACCAACAAACAAACAGCAAGCAAAAAACCGGTAGCCACTTTGCCTTCTTCTCCAAACAGGCAGAGAGGTGAAGGCATTTTTGGGGATTGTAGTAATTATGAGTGCTGCTGCTATGGAAGTGCTGTACTGTATTCTGCACAAAGCCTACTACTCCCTCAAGCACCTTCACCCCTCGTCTGGAGAACAGCTTCCTTCCTGTGCTGCCTCAGAACAAGGTAAAATGGCTCTGGGTTTGCTTGGTGTTTTTTTTTTGGTTGGCTTTCTGTTGCTGCCTCAGAACAATAACTGGTAAGTCATTTTCAAAGAATTTCATACCTCCTAAGTTTTACCCTCAACTTATCCATTGTTCATGATCAGCTCTGTGATTTTTGGCTTACAATTTGGCCTCGACTTATCTATGAGATCACAACTTATACACACGTACTTTTCTTTGATGGCATCCTATGCTGCCACTGCTTCCTCTCCTAGCATTCCCTCCACCAACCACTAGAGGAAGTGATGATGGAGGAAGCAGAAGAGCTGGACGTTATTGAAGGAGATAAGCTGCCCCCACCCCTGCCACAGGAGCCTCACCACTTCTTCTAGTGACTGGGAAAGGGAATGCTGAGAATGACTCCCAACATTCCCGCTAGTGGCCATCAGAAAAAGCCACAACAGAGAGGCTGCAGCACTGAGCATTGTTGGAGGAGGTGAGCCCTCCCCACTCTCCTCTGTGCTAGCACACAAGAGAAGAATGGAGTTGGCCTTCAAGCAGGTGGAAGACTAGGAGTTGCAATGGACATGTGCAGGGCATGGAGCACCTCCCACCAGCTTGCCACCTCTTCCAACCCTGCACCTGATGGGTCAGTAATGCTTCTAGCTTATCTCACTTTTCTCATGCCATTACATTTCCAATGATTTTAAAGTCACTTCCATGTGTTTTTATTCCAGACCTTGAACCTTCAAAGAAAGGAGTTTACAGGAACAGATTATTTGCTCAAACCTTTTGAGGAGAAGGAGGCAAAGAGGATAATGATAACTTGCAAATCCCTTAGTCTGAATCTTCAAGCTTGTGTTTCGGATAATGAAAATGATCCCATTAGCAATGTAAGTTTGACTGAGGCTGGGAAGGTCTTTGTTTGTCAAAATGTAGCTATTTGAGTTCTCAAGAGAAGGACTCCAGTTAGTTCTGATACCTGCAGCTTTCCATGGCAGTTTCACCTGCCATTGTTACTCTGATATGCTATCATAATATATATGTATCAAACTGCTGTTTCATTGTCTCTTCTAGTTTTTACTCAAACCCAGAAGACTGGGGGCAGCCCAATCCTACCTAAATCCTACCCAAACCTATCTAAATTCCTGCACAGCAATGCAGTGTCACTAGTGTGGTTTCCACTGCATCCCACAGGCAGTTTTCAGCTGCTGGAGATATCCTTGGAGTAAGGGGACATTTGGAAGCCACAGCAGCTGCTATGGCTCAACGCAGACCTGTGCCAGCGATATCACAGGCACAAATCCATGTTCCTCTCTCAAGGCGGGTCAGGCCTGGGAAGGGGCTTAGGATTTGATGTTCATCACTGATCCTGCCCCCCTCCCAGGCCTGTTCAACCCCCCCTCCCTGGGGCCTCCAACCCCCACATGGGCTTACTTGCTCCAGCGGGTGTCCGTCGGACCACTGGTATGCTGGAGGCTGCTGTTGCCTCCCTGCTGGCAGACCCACTGTACTCTTCAGCAGAGGCTGCTTTATGACAGCAGTAAAGCAACCGCCACCAGCACAATGCTAGTTACACCAACAGAGGAGGGGGGCATGATTGGGACGTCAGTTATGAACTTAGCTGTGTGTTTCAGCTGGTATGATTAGCAGTGAATACCTTGCAATGACAATTCTGCTGAACGTATTTCTGGTCTTCGTATAAAAGTGTTCTGTGGGGGCTTGGAAATACCTTCACTTTGATCATTAGTTGCATTCATCTTCAGATCAAATCTTAAAAGTGCAACATGAATTTGTTTCATTATACCATATGTATTATTGTTGTTGTTGTTGTTTGTTTGTTTGTTTGTTTGTTTGTTTAATTTATACCCCGCCTTTCTGCCCAAAGGCACCCAAGGTGGCTTACAACATTTAAAAATACAATAAAAACACTATTTAACAGTTAAAAAGAGTAGTTAAAAACAGTAATTAAAATAATTAAAATTTAAAATTTAAACAACCAGCCCCGTGGATCCTAGAAAAGAATATAAAAACCAGCCAGCTTGTCAACAATTAAAAGCTTGTTGGAATAAAAAGGTCTTCAGCCCCCGCCGGAATATTGCCAAAGAGGGAGCAGTTCTTAGTTCCAAGGGGAGGGTATTCCAAACAGGGGGTGGCCCTGGCCATGGAGTTAGATGGGAACGAAATGAGGCCAGAGGGGGCGGGCTTAGCGGCCATGTTTGTATACTCAAAATGCTGATTCCAAGCATTTCAGATTGCTTTGCGCGTAGTGTTTAGCACTGAATACTCCTGAAGTAAAAACTTACGAAAATAAAACCGTGTGATCGTGGAGAAACATTATTGGTAACCTTATTATGAGTTAATATGCAATTCCAAGGTTTAATTCCGCGTAATTATGTTACTGAACACACCGGACGAAATGCTGTCTATTTTAACTCAGAGTGCACTATTTTGACAGACTTTATTGAAATCTACACAAGCAGTTCAGGATTCTTTGGAAATCTGCCAATAAAACAACACATAAAATATTAGGTTAGATTAAAAATCATACATGGAAAAAGGGAACAGCAATTAGTCATCTCATAAGTGTTTAAAGAAAAAATGAAGTTAGGGCGACTGCGCTGTTTAGAAAATTGTGGGCAGTGATTAGTAGTATGCGCATCGGAATAATGTACCTATATTATTTGGAAGCATGATCAAATGTGTAGTCTTATTGACTACACATTTGGTGTAAAATTCAAACCAAACCAAACGTTTTGTATCCGAAAAATCACTGCTGAAGGTTGTGTGTGGATTGAGTTCCTTTTAATTCTTTATATTTACGTCAGTTTGTATAGGGCTGCATTCTTTATGAGGTAATATTTTATTTTTATTTTATTTCTTCATATCTACTTCAGTTTGTGAAGGGCTGCATACTTTATGAAGTAATATTTTTCAGTAGCAATGAATCACAATGATTTTAAGTACCTGTGCAAAGTAATCCCATTTTTCTGACAGCGATTCGCACACCCGTATGCAGAACACGTAGGCATGATTAACAAGGTTGATATTAACTTCTACACACGGGCAGGGAGATTTTGATTCGTGAATTCGCGGCAATCCTCCTTCGCGGCAATGATCTGAGTCAGCCATATTGTTATACCCATGGTTAGACCCATGGAGTTGCGTCGGCCATATTGTTTGACCAGACCACGTGACCAGACCATGGACTAGACAATGGCGTCGGCCATATTGTTTGACCAGACCGGAAGTTTCAAGAATATGACGTCATTTCGTCTCCATGTTTATAATACCTCCATGATTCCAAAGTTGGGGGGCCACCACAGAGAAGGCCCTATTCGTGGCCGCCATCCCTCTCACCTCTCCTGGTGGCAGCCTGGATTGACCAATCTGATAGACCGATCTGTTTCACGTAATGCAAGTAGGGGATCATCTGGGGGACAGAGGCCCCTGTCCCCTACATGCTGAGGGGCCTTAGGATTCTGCAGCGTATAAATTGAATTAAAATTCCATCTCAGAGACCGGCAATAGCTTGCAGGAGTGCTGCCAGTATTTCTCCAGGAGACAGCAAATTGACCAAAAACAAATGAGTTTTGCTACTTAGAGTTACTTAGACATGGGCAAGGGCTTGGCATGGCCTGTTGAATCTTGGGATTCTTCCTTTTGAGTGATAGGTCCCCATGCCGTGTCACAAACTGGTCTTTGGACTTCCTTCAGTTTCAAAACGAGGTTTGCAGTTTAGCACAGAAGCTGCTGTTCAAGAATCACAAGCCCAGATCTATCCTTGAGTGTACAGAACTCATCTTGCAACTCTTCAGATCCAACTCAATAACTACTGAAGAGAGAAATCCTGCAAGTTATGCATTTGTGTCTGCTGAATATAATTAAGTAAATAAAAGCTGGCTAATCATACATTGCAGAACACTAGATCATGAGCCTTCACATTTGTCAATGCCTGTGTTAAGGAGAGGGCACTGAAGAGACTGCTAATTAGATTTTGTTAATTGGACCTCCATGGTTTTTGGACAAGGCATTGATTTCCTTCATTAACGGATGACATCAGCCATATTTATTCAGAACATACCAGTCGATACTTTTTTGGCAAGATGAAAAGGCTGGCAAAATCATAGCTACAGTGAGTGAGAGCTGGGAAACTACAGAAATGTGTCTGGAAAAGAGAAAATGCAATCCCCTTGCACGTGCAGGATTGGTTGGAAGGATGGGAGAGGTTGGTGGGAATTAGTTCAATGTGCAGCAACATAAACCTGGCTGAAAATAAATGGTGAAAAAGACAGCAGTATTGTTGAGATGGCAGGAAATGTACATATACGGGTCATCTGATTGGCTAATGAAATGTATACCAAATGACATTCACTGGCTTACTTTACCCTAGTTCTTTCAAATTTAATCTAAGGTAGAAACATTGATGACAGTGTGACTTAGTAGGGCCCTAGCATTACTAATATTTTGGGCAGCGTTCATCTTGCACAGCTGCTACACATTAAGCTAGCACAGAATATTTTTCCTTAACATCAGGAATTATATACAGCCTGCCGTTCGGAGAGTGAAGTGGGAAAGTGTGCATTAGCTGCCAGCGGAGCATTCAAAATGCCTCATTTACTTTACTCTCTTATTTCAGACACTGTATTTTGTAATCTGTATTTTGTAATTAAGGGAGACATTTTGAACTTAGTTTCTGTTCATTCACCTGTGAAAGACATGCCTTTGTACATTTTGTTTGTTGGGCAGCTCATATATATATTGTACAAGAAAACATACTTAATAGCTGTCTGTTAATAGCTAATATGGATTCATTATGTAAAGAGTGAAGTTGTGAAATCAATGGAAACATTTAGAAAAGTGTAGAATCATTACTAGCAGTTTTACAGGCTCCAGTTACTGTAGATATATTTATCCCTAGGATTCTTAAGTTGCATTCAAATTATAGGACTAAAGTTAGTTATGACTAACTTGTCTCGTCATTTCAGTGGTGCTCTTACTCAGGATTCACTTTCTTAGGGTGTGTCATTTCCATCTTCTCCTCCCCCACCCCAGGGGAGTGCCACCTCCAGGGGGGATATCATGGGTGACGTATCAACAGGCACACCAGATGCATTTTTAGACCTTCCTTCTGTATTGCATCTGTTGGGTTGCTAGAAAAATTAAAATGAAGTTGTCCCTTTCTTCTTTGGGGTTCTCTTCATCCCTTTCTCCTATCTAGAAGCCATGGCCAGGAGTCAGTCATGGAGGTCTCTTATAGTGCCACCCTAGATAGGGTCTCCAGGGACATCTTGTTCCAATCTATCTGCTGCTCCACCAGGGTGTCCCAGATTGTGTACTGAGTCTGGCTTCATGGTGTTTTGCCCCTGGCTTTACCCCTCAGAGTATATCATAAGAATATACAGCCCCATTGGATCAGGCCAAAGACCCATCTAGTCCAGCTTCCTGTATCTCACAATGGCCTACCAGACACTTCAGGGAGCCCTGCTGTCCAGTTACCTTCTATAGACTTTTCCCCTCCACCCTCTCTCCTTCAAGTTCTTCCCCAATTCTGCCTTTTTCCTTCATTTGCCTCCCAGGGGTAGGGTCACTCCACACAGCGCAGATACATGTAGACTCATTCACACTGCAGAGGCTTGCCCCCTGGCAAGGGAATGAATGTTCCCTTACCTAGGGGAGACCACTGCAACTGCTCCACCACAGGATGCAGTGGTAGCCATTTTGGTGTTGTTGCATTGGTGGTAGGAGGGATAGGATAGGATTGGGCAGTCAATGGGGTCTATTCAATGGTGTCATCCTGGCGGAACGGCCCAGTACGCCGTTCCACTAGTTCCGCGGACGGGCCCGGGCCGCGCCGCCTCTCCCGAGGACGGGCAAGCTGCTCCTGGGCACGCCCGCCCTCCTGCACGTCCGAATCGCTCTGAAATGGAGCGATTCCAGGCGCAGGGAGGCATGGCTGGCCTCCGCCATAGGGGCAGAGGGCTGCCAATCATCCGGGCGTTCCGGTTCCTGGCGTGCCCGGATGACATCACTGGGTCTATTCCCATTTAACAGTGCAGTCTTAAACCCTGTGCAGCGTTGGCGCAATGGGGTTGCATTGATGCTGCACCCTTAGTGCCGATGCGGGAGCACTATTTGGCACTCCTGTGTGGGCACTAAGGCCACAGGACCGGCGCTGCCTGCAGCCTCTTGCGCCCATGCAGCGCCTACTTGAGTCGGCTGAAGCCAGCCAGCGCAAGGGAGGCGCCATGACAGGGCGGCTCAGGGATTGGTGGAAGGAGGGCAGGATGTGGGCAGGTCCAGGATTTGGCCACAAGGCCAAATACTCGACCTGTTTGGGAGGCCGCGCAGCCCCGATTCTGGCTGCGCAGTCTCCTCAGATTTACGCCTGCTCTTTAGCGAGCGCAGATTCTAGGAGCACATAGGGAAGGCTACAGCCCGTCCTAAGCAGCATTAGGATATGGTGCTGACCCATGGGCCACGCCAGTCGGGCTCTGCTTAGGATTGCACCTTAAATGATTACACGTTAGCCATTGGTTGGTAGGTTTGCTGCTTTTCTAAAAACCCAAAGCAGTGTACAATAAAGCATAAAGACAGTGAAACATACAATTAAAATGTCAAGATAAAAATTGGGTCAGTTAAAACCATTAAAACAACATTAAAAACAATCAGAGTAGAATCTATCTATCTATATATAAATGGACGTGTGTGTGTGTGTGTGTGTGTGTGTGTGTGTGTGTATGTTCCTTATACACGTCTCCGTGCCTTGACCCACGGCCACGAAACTTGGCACACACGTACCTTGCAGCCTGGAAGGAATCACTGCGGGGGTCAGACCCCCCTAGCGCCCCCGGGGGTGGGGGTACGCGGGGGTCTTCGCGTGAACATCATTGGAAACGGCTGATATTGGCGTCGAATCTGTAGTTTTTGGGGTCGCCGAGATGAGTGGCAACCCTCCCGACGCAGTTGACGTCTCAGTTGCCCCCCCCCCACGTGGGGGGCAAGATGGGGTGCGAAACACAGCGTCCGCCATGCCCTGCTGGGACACCTGGACCGATTGGCACCAAACCCGGCATGCGGAAGCCTAGCACCCTGGCCACAAACACTGCGGGGTTCGGGTCCCCCTAGAGCCCCCGGGGGTGGGGGTACATGGGGGGCCCCACTTGAAAACGGTCGAACATGGCCAATATCGGTGTCAAATGCATAGTTTCCGGGGTCGCCGGGACGAGTGGCGACGCTCCCGACGCTGTGCAAGTTCCGGTTCACCCCCCCTCGGCGTGGGGGGCAGGAAGGGGTGCAAGACACAACAGCTACCGTGCCCTGCTGGAACGCCTGGACTGAGCGACACGAAACTTGGCACGCATACACCTTGTGGCCTGGCCACAAACACTGCGGGGGTCGCAGCCCCCTAGCACCCCCAGGGGGGTTCAGGGGGGTCCCCGCGCAAAACTGGTCGAAAATGGCCAAAATCGGTGTCGAATCCATAGTTTCCGGGGTCGCCGGGACGAGTGGGGACGGTCCCGACGCTGTGCGACTTCAGGTTCACCCCCCCTCAGCGTGGCGGACAGGAAGGGGTGCGAGACACAACATCCGCCATGCCCTCCTGGAACGCCTGGACCGAACGACACGACACTTGGCACACGTACGCCTTGTGGCCTGACGACAAACACTGCGGGGGTTAGACCCCGTAGCACCCCCGGGGTGGGGGTGTGCGGGGGGCCCAAGTGAACATGGTCGAAAACGGCCAAAATCGGCATCGCATCCATAGTTTCCGGGGTTGCTGGAGCGAGCGGCGATGCTCCTGACACCGTCGGAGTCCGGGTTCGCCCCCCCCTCGGCATGGAGTGCGGGAAGGGGTGCAAGACACTATATCTGCCATGCCCTCCTGGAGTGCCTGGAGCGATGTGCACCAGACTCGCCATGCGCGTGCCTTCCAGCCTGGCAACAGACACTCTGGGGGTCAGGCCTCCCGACCGCCCCCGAGGATGGGGGTGCGCGGGGGTGCGCGGGGGCCCTAGGTGAAAATGGTCGAAAACGGCCAAAATTGGGAGATGGGTCAGGGATGGGAGATATAAACACCTGGGCAACGCCGGGTAACAAAAAGCTAGTAACCTATAAAATGATATACTGCAGCATAAAAATTAAACTGGTTAGAGCAGTCTGCCCTAATTTATCTGGCTAATCTGATATTATATCTGGCTGTATTTTGATTTTCTGTTTTATTTGACTCTCTTTTTCTTTTTTTACCTCTAGATTGAGCCTTTCTTTGTGAGTCTGGCTCTTTTTGATATAAGGGACAGCCGAAAGATCTCTGCTGATTTCCATGTGGATCTAAACCATGCTCTTGTTAGGCAGATGTTGTCAAGTTCTTCACCCTCCTTCGAAAATGGAACTATTGAGGTTGTTGGCACTAAAGACGACGAACCGCAGGTCAAAGGGTTTCCAGAAGAATGGCTGAAATATCCCAAACAGGTACCTGATATCTGGCCAATGTCCCCGGTGTTTGCTTTTTGAATGTTAAATCAGAAAACAATAAATATATACCTTTCATGGAATGGCATGGTGTAGATCAGTGGTTTCCAAAGTCCTCCATGGGAGTAGGGAATCACTTAAGTATTTGTGGGGCAACAGCAGCAGGAGGATCCCCAGGATCACGCTACTGCCAGGGATGGGAGGGGTTTCTTTTATACTTACCAGCCTCCACCGCTGGGGTCCTGGGGGTCTGTCCAAGCCTTTGTCCAAGCCTATGGGGCCCTGTCCAAGCCTCCAAACATGTTAAAACAAAAAAGGCACTTCTGGTTTCGCAATGAAAACTGGAAGTGCTTTTGTTTTCCATGTTTGGAGGCTTAGGGAGCCCTAAAGCAGGTTCCCCAGACCCTTAGGACCCTCCAGGACCCTAGCACTTGAGGTTAGTAAGTGTAAAAAAAAACCCTTCCATCCCCAGCCGCAGTGCGATCCTGGGGATTGTGTTGCTGCCGTCTCCTCTCCCCAATCCTTAAAGGGACAGGGAGAAGTGCTTTCCTGGCTGGTGGGTCATGACCCACCAGGTTGGGAACCACTGTTATAGATATTCAATCTACCTGGGTAAAGGCTATTGATATTTGAGTCATAAATATACAAAATGCTATTAACGTAACTCTAGAAGAGTAGTCTTCACACAGCTGAAAGCAGAAATGCTTATCATTTTGGAAAGAAATTATTTGTTTGCTTTGACATTTTGTAGTAAAATATTTGTGTTAATGGAAGAGCAAATGCAAAACTACAGTGTACAGAACAAAGCATCAGGCTTCATGAGGAAGTAGAGGTAGTACAGATTTTGAGAAGTCTCACCTGACATGAGCAGACCATGATCAACAGCAGCAATTTTCTCAATGTGCTCTGTTTGGGAATTGCTACTCTAGAAGTGGCTTGAGCACAAACTTGCATACTTATATTGCTTCATCTCACTGGTTTTTCTGTCCTCCCCACAGGCAGTTTTCTCCATAACTAATCCCCATTCTGAAATTGTGTTGGTGGCAAAAATTGAAAAGGTGCTCATGGGAAATATTGCCAACAGTGCAGAACCTTACATAAGGAACCCTGACTCTAACAAGGTACATAATCTAATTAGGGGTAGGGTTGCAACTTGCAAACTTGCAACTAGGGATAATGTCAGTATTGAAGTAGAAACAGACTGCTTTAGCAGTCCACAGAACCATTGCAGTCATTTGTTTTACTTTCTTTGTATCAATTGAAGAGATTTTTTCTACAGCTATTCATACAGTAATGTTTCATAGAGGTTTACCAAATAGAACAATAGAAGAAGAAATTCAAAATGTAGACAAGTCAGATCAATAAACCGATACAAGAATCTCCGCAGACAACATCAGAACTAGTTCAAGAAACAGAACAAACAGCCTAATCTACTCAGGAGGAAGTTCCATTATAGTCAATGGGGCCTGCTGCATTGGATTGCATCCAAAGGCAACAGCAAAAAAAAAAAAAAAAAAAAGCACCTGAAAAGAATCCTCTCCCGCTATCTCCAAAAAGAAAGCAAATATAAGACTAAGAAAACCTCTTTTGGGAGAGTTCCCAAAAGGCCATTGGAGTTCCATAGAAAAGATCATGGTCCATGTAGAGCTAATCTTGTTTCTATGTGAGACGGAGTTTGATGCAGGAGCTTTTCAGTAACATTGTTAGTGGGAACTTATATGGGAGGATACGCTCCTTGAAATAATCAGGCCCTGAGCCATGAAAATATGGATCAGTTGTAGATCTCTAATTTTGTAAACACCTTGCTTTGTGCTTGGTTCGATTGTCACGAGTGACAATTTTATTTCCTTTAATGGAAGTTTACACATGTTTGAAATATAAGCAATGGAGCCTTCAGCATGTTGTCCAATAGTGAAAGGACATTTGAGCATGAAACGTTAAGCCTGTTGGCTACAACCAGCGGCGTCATGCAGCCGGAACGCTGGGCGGGAGGAACGGGTGAGCGGCAGCCCGCCCGTTGCGTACTGCTCCGTTTCGCCGTCTTCCCCACCCCTGCGTTCCGGGCTGCCGCTCACCCGTTCCTCCCGCCCAGCGTTCCGGCTGCATGACGCCGCTGGCTACAACCCTGGAGTTTGCAAATATCTCTTTATTTTCTGAATAGCTAGGTTCTTGAATGATCTGAAGAAGTTACAAGCAGTTGAAAGTTATATTGTTCATATACATTATTTTGTGAAAATCAAAATGTCAAGTGATTATCAGTAGAATAGCATTTACAATATGTTTGTATGGAATTTCTGCTTGTCTTCATCATTGGATTAATGGTTTTCTTTTTTGTGCAGTTGGCCCAGAAAGTATTAAAATCCAACAAGCAATTTTGTTGCAAGTTGGGGAAATATCGGATGCCGTTTGCTTGGTCTGTACGGTATGTAATTGCCTGTGTACACAAGTTTTCAGCCGTTTTTCGTACCATTAAAATCTTCAGACAGAGCTATTCCTTTGTCCTGGAAACTATAAAAATTGACAATTCATTAGGAGCTTAATTAAAGCAGTTATTCCTGGGCAAAGGAATGAGGAGTGCAGCAAAAGAAAAGAAAGCAGAATAAATATGGCCATTTAAAGAAATCACTTTTTTTGAATTTTGATATTGTTGATAAACCACAGTGAGGAAAATACTGTAGAAAGTGTCACATATCAGTATACATCAGGTTTATGTTACCTAAATCTAAAGAACATAATAGATATTCAACAGTGCAAACGAGGTGAAGGGCTGATCAGCAAAATTTTGTCTGAAAATTTTAGCATATAACAGAAATGATTGCTATGAACATAACCCAGAAGACATACTTAACTAATAAAAATCTTTTTATTTTACTTTCATTGTGAAATGGATGTACTTTTTTAGAGAGGTTCAAAAATGGCAATTATCCATGGTTTGGGATATCAGCTTTAGCAGAAGGAATGTAACCCCTACAGATGTGCGGGGAGGGGGCTCCTGTAACTATTAAAAAATATAACAATCGGATTTTTACCAAATGGTTTATTGATTGATTGATTGATTTGAAGAATTTATACCCCGCCTTTCCTATGCCAAAGCAAATGCCCAAAGCAGCTTACAGAGAACAAAACAAAATACAACGCAACCATAATAAGTAAAACATAAGTAAAACACATTAAAACAACATATTAAAACTACTACTACAACAAATTAAACATGAACAGGAACACCGAGAGTGAAACAGGAATGAAAGCTAGACCCAATTCTCCATATCAGGACATATTGGAGGATGGGCAAAACAATTGACATGGAGAATTATACACGGAAAGGATAGAGTGGATAGAGGGATGTTCTTTTCCCTCTCTCACAGCACCAGAACCAGAGGACATCCGCTAAAACTGAGTGTTGGGAGAGTTAAAAGAAATAAAAGGAAATACTTCTTTACCCAGTGGGTTATTAATCTGTGGAACTCTTTGCCACAGGAGGTGGTGAAGACATCTGGTCTAGATGCCTTTAAACGGGGATTGGACAGATTTCTAGAAGAAAAATTCATTGTGGGTTACAGGCCATGATGGGTTGTGCAACGTCCTTACATCAGTGGTAGGCTACTTCAGAGTGCCAGGTGCAAGGGAGTGGCAACAGGATGCAAACATCTTGTTGTCTCGTGCGCTCCCTGGGGCACCTCATGGGCTGCTGTGAGATACAGGAAGCTGGACTAGATGGGCCTTTGGCCTGATCCAGCAGGGCTCTTCTTACGTTCTTATGTTCTTATGGGAGTGAAACAGACTATGACAATATACCAGAAAGACAGAGGGCAGACAGCCGCACAATCATCCAAAGGCCAGACTAAATAGTATGATTTGAGCCCTCTCCGAAAGGCCATGAGAGATTGTGTAGTTCTTAATTCTTCTGGTAGGGAATTCCATATTTGTGGAGCCGCTACAGAGAAGGCTCGTCCCCGAGTTGCCATCCCTTTAACTTGGGACAGAGGGTTAGGGCACTTGAAGGAGAGCCCCTTTAGATGATCTAAGAGGGCGAACAGGTATGTATGGGAGAAGACGATCCTTTAGGTAGGTTGGGCCTAAGTCATGAAGGGCATTAAAGGTCAGTACCATCATCTTAAGCTGGGTTCGGAAGTGAATGGGCAGCCACTGCAGCTGCTAAAGGAGTGGTCCTACTGAGTCAAACTGTCTAGCCCCTGTTACCACCCGGGCTGCTGCATTTTGTACTACCTGTAGCTTCCAAACCGATCTTGAGGGAAGCCCTACATTTAGCGCATTACAGTAGTACAGCCTTGAAATCACTAACACATGGACCACTGTGACCAGGTCAGGACGGCACAAGTATGGTCGAAGTTGGCGCACCAATCAAAGCTGGGCAAATGCACTCCTAGCCACAGCTGCTATCTGGTTTTCCAGAGACAGCTGAGAGTCCAGGAGCACTCCCAGACTGTGCACCTGTTCTTGCAGGGAAAGTGTCACTCCATTCAGAGTGGGTGAAAGACTTAATGCTTGCATTGAAGGTTTCCTGACCAGAAGGACTTCTGTCTTTTCTGGATTCAGTCCTAATCTATTGGCTTTCATCCATACCCCAACTGCCTCCAGGCAGCGTCCCAGGACCTTCACAGCCTCTTCACTTTGGGATGGCAGAGAGAGATAAGAGTCGAGTGTCATCAGCATATTGGTGACACCCCACTCCAAACCCCCAAATGATCTCCCGCAGTGGTTTCATATATATACTGAAGAGCATGGTGGATAGAATAGCGCCCTGAGGTAACTCCATATTATATTGAATTAATATGAATTCATTCTTTGAATTGAATTATTAAATATTGAATTGAATTATCTTGAAATCCAACCTCTAGACAGCCCTGAGAATCTTTGAACATGTGCACTGTTTATATGTAATTCTCTTGCAATGAACTCAGCCATCTGTAGATTGTAAATACGGTCACATAGGGTGACAGATTTCTTCTCTCAAATAGAAAGTGAATTTCTCAGCAGTCCCACTTCCCACTGCAGTTGGAGGCTCAGGTGATTGAATATCCAGACAAAATATCCAGACTATCCCCTACACATAGAAAATTAGCATGGTAAAGACTTAGGTTAGACCCTTGTCCCTCGCATGATAGTTTTCTGTGTGATACAATCCAATAACAGGTGTACCATTTTATTGGCTAGACCACAGTCTACCATCAGTAGGATACTCAAGTTGTTCCCCAAATTAAAGAGGCAGGTATACCAGCATCTCTCCAACTGTATGAATTGAGCAGCTACTATCATCATTCTTTAACTTCTAAGCCTCATTTAAGGTTGGGTGAATGTGGAGGAAATGTCACAGGATGTTTACATTGGCAGTGGTGGCTTGAATTCGTAGAAAATTCCAGCTTCTTGTTCATATTGTGTACCGTTAGTTGCCTAGATGATAAAGTATATGCAGTTCATTTAGAAATGCTTGATTTCTTTCACCCTGGACACATATTTCCTATTTAAAAATGCAGATTACTTTGAAAACCCAACTGGTGCTGGCACAGAAAGTAGCCACATGTCCTCCTGGTGTGGTTGCTGTTCTCATACATTACTAGGTTGGCAAAGAACCAGATCACATGCTCACAGTTCACAAGCTTAAATCTGGCCTCTGAATCAGCTTCGACACTGTTGAATAAATGTGGCTGAATGAGTCACATTCTATTGAGTTATGCATGTGTAAATCCAAAGGAAATGTCTTATCATTCATCGATTTTGCAAAAGGTTCATGGTTGCATAATACAGTTGAATTATTCTTAAAATAGCTATTTCCACTACACACACACATTACACTGCACAAAAAGGGACTTAACTGTGATGAAAAGCAGAAGTCTTGGACTATGAATGTGATTTCCATTTCTTTAATTTTTGGCATTAGCATTGTTCCACTTAATGTGGAAATTTTCCTTTTTGTATTATTAGAACTTAAAGCAGGCCCAGACAGCCACAGTGTAATTTTTACATATTCTCTTTTATTCACTTACCCCCAATCTGCCAATATTTCAGACCTGCAGGTAGCCTCGTCCTATCTCTGCATCACAACAAAAATTTAGGTGTCTTATACTTTCAGCAAAGTTCTCATCTATTCCCCTGTATGTTTTCCCAAGAAATAGTAATTATAATGTGCATTATGATTACAATGTGACAACTCAGTCTCCCATTCTCATGTTCCTACCACAGCTGCCAGAGTTTGGAAATATGATTTGTACTTGGAAGACTCTTTTCCCACAAAATATTTTCCACATATCCTTCTCCCTTTCATTCTCTTCTTCTCATACAAATATTTCAGAACTCAGTTTGCTCTGGTAAAAAGATATGATTCTATATATGACAGTGAAGTGCTTAAACATAAAAGATGAGTTGGATTTCATCTTGTGATTTTGCTGGCTTGTAACTCATGAGACAAATGTCCTATCCATGTTTTTTTTTTTTTTTTTAAATAACATTTTGATGTTTTTCAGGGTGTGAGGCAGTTAAGCTGCTGTCAGTTTAACTGTTGACATTTATCATTCATTTGACTGTTTTGTCCAAGTTTGTATCATATTACTTAACTTATTTTGACCTTTATTGGCATAAATAAATATTACACTCAATACAAATCAACAAGAGACCTACAAACTTTTTGAGTCGGAGCATAAAACGTAAAGGCTAGAACACGGGCAAACATTTAATGTTAATGTACCAGTCTCCTGGTACTTGAAGGGGTACATCAGATGCCTGACCTAGTGGCACTCTTGCCCAGTGGTCCTCAACTGTTTTCAGTCCCATAAGTTGCTGCGACCCCACAACTGAGGCTTCGCAACCCCATTGGGGTCCCGATCCCAAGGTTGAAGAATACTGCCCTAAACTTTTATATGATATGATATACAATATGATATGATATGATCTGGAAGGGTAGATAAGCTGCTCACAGTGTTCAAAAGAAGCTGCTATTGTCTTTTGTTCATGCAACCATATCTAAATTGTTGATCTCCATCTTCCTTGATTTGGTTGGATCAATATACAGATGATGTCTCTGCATCTGAGGGGGTTCCATTCCCACAGCTGCTGGACTTGCAGATAAACGAAATCATGGGTCAGGGTACCCAGTCCTCCAAGCACTACCAGAGCTGTGCTCTAGTCATGTCTGGAGGGTGTTCTGAGGGCCAGGAAGGTCGCATGCTGAAATGATTATTTAATGCCCTTAGAAAGCATTCTGAGAGCCAGGTGACTCATGTTGAGTCCAATCTGCAGATTAAAAATCTACGGGTGACCTATCCCAACCAGTACAAATGGATGCAGGGAGATCTTATTGGTCACAACAGTCATGCCCAACCTTGTCTCTCTGAGGAGGACTGGTCTTCCTTGGGTGGATGACTTGGAAGACAATTAGGTTCTGCAATTAGTAATTGGTTAAATATTGCTTTCTCTTCATTGCAGGCCAATCTTTAAGGACAATCATGGAAATATTGACAGAGATTCACGGTTCTCACATTTGTTCAGGCAGGAAAGTAGCAAAATTTCAACAGATGACTTAATGAAACTAATAACAGAATACAGAAGGTAAGGAATAATTGCCTGATTGTGTGCAAGGCTCAGATCATAGCAACAACTTCTATTTAATAGTTTTGTTTGTACAAAATAAACAAGTGCCAAAATAACCATACTTCATGGAACGGTTTTCACATTAGTCTGTTATCTGCCAAACAGAGCTTCTAGCAGAGCTCTCCAGGAAAACTGGAAAGGTGTTTGATATATTAACAAACTGTATTGGCACTTGACTGTCTGTGCTGCATGAAATTTGTTTCAATTGAAAAAAGAAAAAAATGTGAGAATGAATAGCCACCATGAAGAGTGTTTGGACCACTCTTGGAGTCAGGGAGGATGGCTCACATCTGTGTGCTGGCCTCTCTGACTCCAAGAATAATCCAAACATACTTTACAGTGGCCCTTGTGCTGGCCAAAATTTGTAGGCTTAGTTTATGCCAGCCTAACCCCAGTTTAGGATTGCGCCCTTAATCTCACAGAGCAGTGGTTCTAAAACGTTTCAGCACTTTGACCCACTTTTTAGAATGACAATATCTGAATTAAAATATCTGAAATAAAAACCCCAAACACTACATTTTGGTGTTTAAGATATTTTCCAAAATTAAAATAGCTTACTTTTTCAATGAGAAATAATACTGTGGCTGCATCTGCTGACACTATGTCACCTACCTAGTAAACTTTGAAAGCCAGACATGTCATGTAGCGGGTATGCGGGGCTACGTGCATACCCGTTCCTAGGATTAGGGCTGGCCCCACCCATTCGCCTGCCCACTCGTCAACTCCGTTGGTGCTCCGCCCCGCCCCCTGCAACGCTTGAATTGCCTGCACTTTTGAGTTGCCTGCATGTTCTCAGAGTCAGGCAGGCAGGCAGGCAGCAGAGCGAGGGAGACAGATGGCGGCAGCAGTGTGAGTAGGTAGGCTGCCTGGGGCTCCCTCCCGAGGAGGCGTGGCGGTTCCTGGGGGGGAATCAGTAGCCTGCGCGGCGGCCCCGGAGAAGGCCCGGGACTCCCGGCCCTTCTCCCGGGCCGCCGCATGGCCTACCGAGGAGGTGTGGCAATTCCTGCGGGCGGTTCCTGGGTTCCGGCTATGACCTCACTTCCGGTGGGCGGGCCCTGACACAAGTGCCAATCAAAAGTGAGTACCTGTTGCTAAATCATTTAGATGCCATTACTGTTGAAAGCACTTAAAATTACTAAAAATGAGAACTTGGAATGAAAACACATAACACCGCTTTCTGCCTTTGAAATCACGAAATCTGCGAAAAAACAACCATCTTCAAACACCCCTAGCTATAGGCCTCTACTAAATCTTTTGCTTATTCTGTCAGTATCAAAACTATTCTCTTTTCTATGTTTGCAGAGCAGAGAAAATTAATAAAATACAGACCATTCCAGGCAATCTGGACGTCACAGTTGATTGCGTACCTTTGGAGCACCCAAGTATGTTTCCATTTTTACAAAGTACTGCAGTTGCTAAACATTATTAATTAAACTCTTGGATTAAAAAAAAATTAACACGACTTTTGAAAGTTATCTACCTTTTAACTAGTTCTGTGCTTGCTATGTGTCAAAGTTTGTGTTGTACTGGATAAAAAAGTCATGTTACATCAAATATGTGATTAGTAAGTTGCTTTGCAGGGGAAATTTCAGAGTACCTGTCCACATATTCCGCAGTAGCAAAACAGGATGTTTGAATACTTTCTACTTCCTCTCCACAAAATTCTGGATATTAGACTATGGGAAGAGATGTGAATTCTCCTATTATGAAAAGAGGTTTTATTTATTTTTACGCTTAACATGCAAAGCCCATATGTATAAAAAGTGGCTGTATTCATCACTCGTATTTCTTTCCTTCTTCAATCTACTTTGGATCTATGAAGCACACTTCACTGAATTGTGCATCCATACATAGTGATTTGTCATAAATGTTGCAGCTATCCTGAAGTACGTCCCATTATTTACTTCAGTAAGTCTTACTTACTTACTTGAATAAGTAGGTCCCATTAAATTCAGTGGAATTCATTCTCAGGAAATTGTTCTACATGGAAGCTGGGAACCATTTTAGTGCGCAATCCTAATCTAGAGTTAGGCTGGAACAGGTAAGCCAGCAAAGTTCGGCCAGCACAAGGGACACTCTAAAGTATGTTTGGGCCATTCTTGGAATCAGAGAGGTCAGCACACAGGCTTGCGCCATCCTCCCTAACTCTGAGAGTGGTCCAAACGTGCTTTATGGTGCCTCTTGTGCCAGCCAAACCTTGCTGGCCTAATTGTGCCAACCTAACTTCAGATTAGGATTGCACTCCAAATCTTTGCAGGGGTAGGGCTAAGGAGGTGATGCAAGCCCCCAGATCTTGTCCGGGGACAGAAGGGTGTGTTTTTATTCAACTTACCCGAGCCAATGACAACCTCCGGTGTGAGTGTGAGCGAGCGTATGTGTGCACGCGCACATGTGCAGGGAGTCCCATGGATGCCTTCACAGGGCTCCCCAAGTCTCAAAATTGGTAAGGGTTTTTCCCAGGAAGCCAGAAGTTATGTTGTGTTTTTTTCACCAAAGTTGCCTCCCACAGAGGCCACAACCAGTTCCGCCTGGCCTCTGAAAACCCTCTGACTTGACTGGAGCTCAGCTCCAGTTAGGTTCAGAGTGTGGGGGTGGGCCCCAAATCCACGGATTGCTATACCGTGTATTTCTTTATCCTCGGGGGGTTCCAGGAATAGAACCCCTGTGAATATCAAGAGTTCACTTACTTGATATCCACAGTAAGGGATATCACTTGATATCCCTGTGGATATCAAGAGTTCACTTCAATTACTATATTAATCAAATATTACGTTCTGTTGTTGTGTTTTTACTTTTTTAAAATTTCCAAAAGTGTATCACTGGCCTGCGTTAAAAAACACAGCTACTGCAGTCGGCATTGAAATGAGTTAATTTATTACACTGATGATCATTTTACTAAAGTTTTTGAATTCCTCGTATTTGTTTTGTTTCTATTTTTCTTTATTTTTTGGTCATGTCCTATGGGTAGAGGTGTTTGAAAATGGTGTTCGTTTTTTTTTTTTTTTTTGCTCAGAAGTAATTCCATTGTTTTCAATAAGATTTACAGCCCAATCCTAAACTGGCTGCGTTCCTGTAGGAGCAGTGAACATGTATCCTCTTCCCCTGAGGAAAGCCGTGGGCCCCAAAATGAGACTCCTCAAGTCTCTGCTGGCTATTTTGCCATTGGAGATTGGAGCAGCCCCATGTTGGGCTGCCCAGCCTGAAAGGGGGCTGCAGATCTGGTGGTGGAAGCCACTCCTGGCCCGGCCAGGCCCACTCCTTCCCTCCCCTGCTTCCCCCCACCCCAACAGGCCTTGCTGCTGGAGCACCATCCGTCTGTACCGCCCACCCTGGGGCACTGTGCTGACTGCCACAGTCCCAGTGCATGTGATACCTACTCTCTGGGTGCTGTAAACATGCTTTACAGCATGTTTACGACACCCAGAACCAGCGGTAAGGTCCCCAGGATTGGGCCCTTAGGCTGTTATCCTATCTTGTCGGAAACAAACACCTCTACCTTTGGTTCCCACAGCGCAGTTTGATTAACCAATTAAAGTAAAGATAACCTGTCAAGTAGCAGGGTGGCAATGTTGAGGAACTTTTCTATATTCTGCTGGATTTGCTTAGCTACTTATTCTGCTTTCTAGATTTTCAAAAGTCTGAAAACTGATGACAAGTCTTTTTTCTCTTTTTTCTTCCTGAAGATTGCGTAACATCGTCTTTTATTCCAATTAAACCATTTAATGATATCAAGGAACATCCACCAACTGTAGAAGTGGAAGAATTTGTTCAGGAATCCACAAAGTACTCCCAGACTTACAGAGTATATAAAAACCAAATATATATCTATCCCAAACATCTGAAATACGATAGCCAAAAATGCTTCAACAAGGTATGACGATCATCAGTGCAAAAAGACTTTAGCAGCAAATCTATATATGTTTACCCCAAAATAGGTCCCTCTGTGTTCACTGGGGCTCACTTGCAGCTCAGGTACGTGTGTATAGGGCTGTATCCTCTCTGATCCATGTCTGAATCCCTCTGATCCAGCCAGCCCGAAGCCGGTCAGCGCGAGGGAGGCTCCCTGCCAAGGCAGCACAGGGATTGGAGGGAGGGAGGGAGGTGGGGCGGGACTTGGGCAGACTTGGGAGGTGGCCATATAGCCACATCCTAAGCCCATCTACGAGGCCACACAGCCCCGATTCGGGCCGCACGGTCTCCTTGGATTTGCGCCAGCTCTTTAGCGGGCGCAGATCTGAGGAGCACATAGGAGAGGCTGGAGCCTCCCCTACGGTAAGGGAGTGCATGCTCCCTTGCCATGGGGAGGCTCCAGCCTTCCGTATACTGCACTAGGATATGGCGTTCGCCGGCCGGCCTCGCCATTCCAGCGCAGTATAGGATTGCTCCCTGTGTATGATGAAGCAGTTCAGTTACTCCTTCATTCCTTATTGAAATCTCTCTGTATACCTAATAATCAAGCCACCCACCACAAGTCCAGATGGACTGGCCCTTGGTTTGTCCCATTTAAGGAAAATGTTGTCTTTGGCACTTCAGACTTACAGTACTGATGTGATGCACTGATGTGAAAATAAGCCATTGGTGTTATGACTTGCATCTGGATTTGCATCGCAGACATTCTTGGTGGATTATGCCTTTAAAAAAAAACAACTTAGAAATTTGATTTCATTCAAACTCTTAAGAAAAGATAGTGTTCTGCGATATTTTGAAGTGGTAATAGAAAAGTTGAGATGGTGTGACGGAATCAGGACTGAGTCCAAAACATTCTTTCATTAAAATACGTTTCAATGAAATCAGCGAGACTTGTTTTAAAATGTGGGCACATCCATGTGGAAGCATCCTATTGAAGGCATTGAAAGTAAGACTACAGTCATATGAATGTCAGATTGCAGCCTTAAGACTTTAAAATTAATCTAAATGATCAATGTGCATATAATTGAGTGTGAATTATAACTTAAGACAAGACAGCTTTCTGCATTCACATAATCCGGCTGTCACTAGGTTAAATATTCCACATTCTTCCCTCGCTTCATAACTCTACTGAGCTTCATTCTCAGCTAGGCTGTCTGGTGCCAGATTTGGAACAAAGCCTGTGTATTTCACACATCTTTAATTTGCATGTAATTTTGTGAGCTAATTATTTCCATTTGCACCTTTCTGTTGCAGGCACGAAATATAACAGTGTGCATTGAATTCAGAAGTTCGGATGAGGAAGGAGCCAGGCCAGTGAAGGTGAGCAAAGACAGACCATATTCATAAGTGTCAAAAGATTGCTTTGGAAACCAAAACTGAGGCTCTTTTTAAAATGTGAATTGTTCAATATATTCTTTTGTAGTTCCATAACAATCCTTTATAATAACCAGCATTCATGGAAATGCCAATTTTGCAATGCAGCTTCTTGCTGGATAAAAAGAATTCAAAACCCGGTTCAAGAATAATGTGATAAAAAGGGAGTCTCTAATCTAGGTGAAATAGGGGTTTCCTTTCTTTCATGAGTGAGCTGAGGCAAGTGGGGAGCACAATGAACTGTTGCTTTACTTTTTATGTTAGGTGCACAGATCTACCTTGGGTTCATTCAAGGACATTTATGTTCCCTGTGAAGGGTACGTTCTTTTCTCTTGAAAGTCCAACCCCTATGTTACATGCCAGGTCACAGACTGTTGTTAAAACGCGCCTCATTCAAAAGTAGTTCGCCATGTTGCATGTGGGAGTTCTGTTTAAGGGAATTAAACAAGTCAAACAATAAGCAACATCTCCCTGTGCTCTTTGAACTAGTTTCACAGTTCTTTGGATCCTGCCAACATGCCTAATTATATCATCCACAGTCCAATTCAGCACTCTGACCCCTGTAAGAGCCCTCTATATATTAGTGCGGGAATTCCAGTTGTCAAATCTTTCTAAGGCATGACCACAACATCAGTTGGGAACTGAAAATGTAACAAAAATTTTAAAAAATATCTTTTAAAACAGTGTATCTATGGGAAGCCTGGTGGACCCTTGTTCACATCAGCAGCTTACACAGCTGTCTTGCATCATTCACAGAACCCTGATTTCTACGATGAGGTCAGTCTGCTCGTTCTGCTACTAGAAACATATTACTGTACTTCCATAATGAATAGGTTTGCTTAGGATATACTTAACTAAGATCACTTGTTTCATTGTGAAATACTGTATCTTCTTTTCAGTTGCTTTGAGACTTATATATATATCATATATTTGTTCATCCAGTGTTGACGTTGATTTACAAATGATCAGAATGACCCTCGTTTTCATACTTGAATCCGTTTAAACTAATATGAATGTAATGTTTTACATTTCAGGTAAAAATTGAGCTACCTACTCAACTACATAGGAAACATCACATTCTCTTTTCATTTTATCATGTCACTTGTGATATAAATGCAAAAGCTAATGCCAAAAAGAAAGAGGCTCTGGAAACATCAGGTACATAAACTCGTCATTTTGTTCAAATTCTTATTATTTCCATCATTCTTATATTCTTATGTGTAGTTATCTTTTTTTCATTCTTATTTTTTTCAATATTGTTTCTTTTGTTATAAATTAGGGCGCAATCCTAAACCGAGTTAGGCCAGCATAAGCTAAGCCAGCAAAGTTTGGCCAGCTCAAGGGACACCGTAAAGTATGTTTAGACCACTCTTGGAGTCAGAGAGGCCAGCACACAGACGTGAGCCATCTTCCCTGACTCCGAGAGTTGTCCAAACACGCTTTATGTGTTTGGCCAAACTTTGCTGGCTTAGCTTATGCGGGCCTGTCAAGGCCAGCAAAAGCCTGGCAGATTTTCCTGCAGAGAACACAAGGCCCAGAGCTAATTCCCAGCACCTGTGCAAGGGAGTATGTGACCAGCAGCACGATTCCCAGGTAGCACAGTGATTGGCTGGGCAGAGGTATAAAGAAGGGAATGCAGCCTCTGCTCAGTGTGGGTTGTGTGTTAGTGTAATGGAGACTGGAGTTGTGCTGTGTTGCTGTTGCGTTCTAATTTATTGCCTGACCTGTGTATGCTGTCCTCAGACCGGACTACTGACCATTCTTCTTGCCTTGCTCCTTATCTGCAATAAACGTCTTGGCTATGTCAGGACAACCTGAACCGTGAGTGTCCTGTGCCTTACTTCGGCTCTGCGCTCTGCTGGTCTTTTCTGACCCACTGGTTTCTAGGCACATAAAATGGCCAAACTCCAGTTTAGGATTGCGCTCTTAAACAAAAAGTTCAAAAAGTTTAATCAAGTTATTATGCTGAATTCTACTTTTGGTACAGTGGGATATGCGTGGCTACCTTTACTGAAAGATGACCAGCTGGTGTCTCAAGAACATAACATCCCAGTGGCAACTAGCCTTCCTCCCAGTTATCTAAGCCTTCAGGATCCTACATCTGGAAAGGTATGGAATAGTCTGTCTTGTTCTGTGAAAAACTCAGAAGTCTTGAAATCAGAATCAATTTGTTATTTGCAGCCTGATCCTAACCCCCACCTGCGCTGTATCCAAGGCAGGGTTAGAGATGGCTATAGTACAGCTCAAAGTTATTTTTTAAGGGGAATTATTTCCCCTAACCCCATGTCATGCGACAACCACCAAGTAGGGTTACTCACATCTGCACCAGTGAGATTGCTAGCACAGATGTGAGCAGCCCAGGTAAGACTGACCAGGCTAGGAATGGGGGTTTGGATCTGGGCTAGGTCACCCAGGTCGGTCCCACCCCCTTCCCCAGGTCAGTCTGCCCACCAGCCCCCCCTCCCCAAAACGCCTTCATTTTGCCCTTCCCCCACCCTCCCCAACTCCCCCTCCCACCAGCCACCCTTACTGGTGCTAGCTTACCAGCGCAGATTTGGGAGGTGGCACATAGATGCCAGTGTGCATTCTGGCCTCCCAAGGAGGCACAAATGTGCCTTGCAGCATGTTTGCTACACTCCTGGATTGGCACAAGGGTCTTGTGTTGGCCCAAAGAGTTATCAAGATTGCGTTCTTGGTTGTTCATATTTCCTTAGTGACAGGATGACTAGAAAGTGGTTTACAGGCCCTGCCTCATGTGTATAATTTTTGTGCTGTTTGAATGATCAGTTACAGTGATTCATACCCCACAAAGATGCTTTGCATACATCTGTATAAATGCGTCATTGCACACAGAATATTTTACATACAGATTGGAGCCTTTAAGAGATCCATATTTACATCTATGCTGATAAACCAGGTTATGGTATAAACAAACCCTCCTTATGAAGGTACTTTTTATTGGGGTTTTTTGTGGAGGGTGTTGATTGTGTCCCATAAATTTCTGTGATCTCAGACCAGACAACTGAATCATTCTGGGCACCTACGAAAAAGATTTGGAGAAGACTATGCATATTGCAGTATGACCCTGAAACTTACATGTGTCTTTGCTGTAACCTGCTGAATGTGTGCACCGAATTTTGCCACTCTGGTGACAGGAGGAATTTGACTCAATATTACCTATCAATGTGCTCAGTTTTTATACCAGAGCATTAGGACTCACATGCTTGGCACTGTAACATGGTTACTGTATGAACATACTTACTGCAATAGTTGACTCTTGGAGGCGGCTGACATGCTAGTAGTGGTAAGTGTGAATCAGTCCAAAAAAGGATGAAGCTGTAGTCTGGGTCACTGAAACAGTGCATCAATTGTGCCAAAATATCAGCATATTCACACTTTCTTTATAGTAAGGAATTCAGTAGGAATATTTTGCTGTTATTTATTTGCAGCACAGTGGAAACGACATTAAGTGGGTAGATGGCGGGAAGCCGCTTTTCAAAGTGTCTTCGCTTGTCGTATCTACAGTTTACACTCAGGTAAACACCTTTATTTAATTTTATCTAAAGGTAGTAGTAATCTGTAAAATTGATAATCATGCCTCAAGGGAGGCATAATTAATTTATATAGATAGATTTTAGAACCTATAATTATAGGTCAGGGGTCCTCAAACTACGGCCCGCGGGCCAGATCCGGCCCCCCAAGAACATTTATCCGGCCCGCCCATCACTCTGAGCCGAAAGGAGGAGGGGTGGGCACGCATGACACGGGCACCTTGCAATATGGCTGGACCGCGCTGCAAAGCAGCTTCTTCCGGGCGGTGTGTGCACACTCAGCTTTGTTGCCCTCCCGGCTGTTTTACGTGCTCAGCCTGCAAACCGGGCAGAGCACGTGGCTGGATGCCTGCGGGGAGAGAGAGAGGGAGCGCACCCAGCTCGGCTGCTCTGCGGGCTATTTTAAGGACTTGCAACACTTGGCCCCCCAACCCGGCTCCTAGGCAGCTTCTGGGAGTCTCAGACCGGACGCAGCAGCAGGTAGGCAATTTTGGGTGAAAGAGCGCGTCTACCCAGTGCTTGCCCATGCTGCTTTACCGCGTCACTGTGGAGGCAGTCCTGTCATGCCAGTCAGGGACAAGGGAGTGTGGCAGTCTGGGAGAAGGGGTTCAGGCAGCCTGGTGTCTAGCTATCAACCGCCCTCACCTCTGCACGCCTAAACTCTCCTCCTTCCTTGAGCAGCTTGGGTTTGCACCCTTCTCTCCAGAATCAGCAGAATCCTATG
>JAJKFI010000002.1:39755857-39816268 GCA_029204185.1 Lerista edwardsae | reverse complement strand
TGCAGCCTCAGCGTCGCCACTCCTGCACTCTTTCACTCCCCCCCCCCCGCCATTGCCTCTGCAGCTTGGGTTTGCACTCTTACTCTCTCTTTGCCTGTGCACCCAGTGTCAGCAGTGAAGAATGCCAATTCCATGCTTGGGATAACTAAAAAGAGGATTGAGAATAGAACAAATCATACAAAGACTGTACAAATCGATGCTAAGGTCACATCAGGAGTATTGCTTACAGTTCTGGTCACCATATCTCAAAAAGGACATATTGAAGCTAGACAAGGTGCAGAAAAGAGCAACCAAAATGATAACAAGCCTGAGGCACCTCCCTTATGAGGAAAGGGTTAATAGGGCGCTGTTTGCAACGTGGCTGTAACGTGCAACTGTAGTCTGGCCCCCCAACAGTCTGAGGGACAGTGAACTGGCCCGCTGTTTAAAAAGTTTGAGGACCCCTGTTATAGGTTCTCATATTTCTTATTGACATAGGATATAATTACAGTCAGTCCTCTTTATATGCAAACTCGTTATCTGTGAAGAAGTCGCTTGTCTGTGAAGGGCAGAGTTGCTATCTACCTCATTGTCTACGCCTCTGTCCTTGTTATCTACTATCCACAGAACTTCAGAAGGCTGCAGGGATCTTCAGAATGGCACCTGCAACCAACACTGACCCCTTTAAAATGGCAGTTGGAAACATCCACTGGCCATGTTTAAGGCAGGTGCCATTCTGAAGGTCCAGGCAGCCTCTGGAAGGTGTCTGCAGTAATCAGAGACCTTATACCACTTCTTGCTGTACTCTGCTGGCCTCTTGAGGGTCTCTACTAGATTCTTCTGATGGCAGATAAGCAGCGGCGTCATGCTGCCGGAACGCTGGGCGGGAGGAACGGGTGAGCGGCAGCCCGCCCGTTGCGTACCGCTCCGTTTCGCCATCTTCCCTGCCCCCACGGTACAGAGCGGTACACAACGGGCGGGTGGGCTGCCGCTCACCCGTTCCTCTTGCCCAGCGTTCCGGCAGCATGACGCCGCTGCAGATAAGGTACTCCTTGCACCTAACAAGACCATTTCATGGTTGTAAATTTGCTATTTGCCAGTTTCCAGGAACCTAACCCTAGCAGTTTATGAGGCCTGACTGTATTAGTTTTACATAGTATTGAACTGGTGAAGTGAGGCATGAATGAACTTAATCTTTGCTGTTCAAGCTCAGTGGCCTAGTTGTCCACAATTTATGCAAATATTAAAAGAAGTAAATGGAAGTAAAAGTGATAAATGACTGATCTTAATTGGAATGCAGCCCATTGTAAGGAGCGATGCTGAAAGGACTGAGATCACCTAAGCTGACTTTTCATTGTCTGATTTGCTGCTTACTATGACATTGAGCACAATTCTAAATAACTTTCGAGCACTGGGATAAGGGCAATGCAACTCCAAGGTCAGGGAACAAACGTCCCCTTCCCTTGTGGAGGCCTCTGTGACTACTAGTCCACTGCAGAATGTCCCATTGGCACAGCTATGTCAGTGCTGGAAAGTTGGCTAGGATTGAGTCTTGTGGCATGGCAGTATTGCTGGAGCTGTGCTAATGCTTTGTCCACCATTTTTAGGATCCCTACCTGAATAAATTTTTCCAGCAGTGCCAAAGAAGAAACAGGGATCTCTCCCAACCACCTACCTCAAACTTTATCATCTCTTGTAAGGTAAATCGATGAAGAAATTTTATACGTTAATGATAGTGCTAGAGAAACAGCCATAAGCAGCCTTGCAAATAAGATCACCAACTAACCGCCCAGTCCAATCAATGATAGAACCGGTAGTAGCACTGCCAGTGCTAGTGCTGTCAAAGTGCCATAAGGCCCCTGCTAACTGGGCAAGAGGCACTTTTTCAAGTGGTGTTCCTCTCGTATTTAGCAGGGGAAGAGTAATTGTCCCTCTTCACCCCTGCGCAGTCTTTCTAGTGGCTGTTGCTGGTGGTCTGCCTTTTTTTAGATTGTGAGCCCTTTTGGGACAGGGAGCCATTTAACTTTATTATTATTACTATTTGCCTGTAAACCGCTTTGTGAATTTCATGTTGAAAAGCGGTATATAAGTACCTGATTGATTGATTGATTGACTGACTGATTGATTGATTGATTGATTGATTGATTGATTGATTGATAAGGCGGTCACCCAGCAGTAAGTCTCTCTGCTACAACCAGTGAGCTCACTTGGGGTTGGCAGACTGGGTGGGGGGAGGGGGGGCATGAGTGAGGCCAGTGGTGCCCTCCACCACCAAATCCTATTCTCCGTGTTGGGCAGTGCAGCCCGACAGAGAGGCTCTCAAGTCTGCACCTGCAAAATAGCCAGTACAGACTTGAGGAGGTCTATTGGAGGCCCAGCACCCTTCCCTGGGTACCAGACTTGTCATCGCTGCTCCTACAGGAGCCTAGCGACATAGGATTTGGCTGTTACTAGTCTATAGGAGACGTTGGCATCCTAGGCAAGTCTACCCAGAAGTAAGTCACCATGTATTCCACTAGGACCACTCAATAAGTTTGCATAAGATTGCATCCCCCAGCATTTTTGCCACATAGATTGCTTGAAAGGGAAGCTATCCAACTGACTCCTAGTTGACAAAAAATTGGTACATAGGGATGGATTTTCACCACAGCTGGCCAGGAGAGTGAGAATTTGCAAGCTTGCTCAGGAGCATTCCAGAAAGAACTGTGGCTCCAGGGGACATCAGTCCCTTCTTCCTTATCTAATCCTAGTATTCAGTTATTTCTTATATTGCTACTTCTTGTCTTTCTGATTACTTGAACGCATAAGTCATAAAAATCATTAGGGTATCTCTTTCTCCTAGGACCTTGAGTCAAAACCCATTGCTGTTTCAAGCATCTCCATCTTACATTTCTAATTCTCAAACTGCCCTTTCAGACTAGCTAACTTCCTGATACTTGTATCTGTTTCGTTTGTCAATTTTATCGTGAGACAACGTCTGGTCAGTTATATGCTTGGCCCACCCTTTTATGTTTTAATTCATGAACATCTGCAAAATACTCAGGGACAAGCGGAACTAGACGTTTCTTAAGGTACCTCAGACAACATAGTATCAGCCTTTAGAGAAGCATCGTCGGGGCCAAATCCTATCCAATTTTCCAGCCCTGATGTAGCCATCCCAATGGGGTGTGTGCTTCATTCTGTGGTGGAGAGGCAATCATGGAAGCCTCCTCAAGGTAAGGGAACATTTGATTGCTTACCTTGAGGTACATTGGAGTTGCATCAGATCCAGAAAGTTGGATAGGATTGAGCCCTTATTTATTTATTTTTCATAGCCATTCACCAAGGAGGTCAGTCTAGCATTCATAGGATGCTTCATTTTGACCTCATGACAATGATGTGGTGTAGTGCATGGTAACCAGGTCAAAGATACCCAGTGATCTTCACAGCTGATTGGGAGTATGAGAACGAGTGGGAGAATGAGATCTCCCTGAGATTTTATATGATGTGAATTCTAATGCGTTATATGAAATGGTTTTAATATACAACTTTTATGGCAGAGTAGAGGACCAGATTCATTCCTATATACAGTATATTTTAATATATTTCCTTATATATTTCCTTCATTAGAATTTGCTTCGAATTGAGAAGATCCATGTAATAATGAATTTTCTTCCTGTGATCTTGAACCAACTCTTTTGGGTTCTTGTACAGAACGAAGAGGATGAGATTACAACTTCCCTGACAAGGTATTTGCTTTATTGCCCATTGTTTCTGTATCATGATTGCATTAAAGTATAAGGACTGATGCAAGTCCTTTTACAGCAAGACTGCTAATGTACCAGTAACATTAAGACCAATAATCTTATTTCCATTCCCTGCTAAATAGAACACATGCAAGGGAAGGAAGGGCAAGATGTCCTAAGCTTTTTAGGATCCACTTCCATAGCATACAAGTGAAAGATAGCTCTAGATTACTAATTGATTGTTTTACTAGGCATCTGAATTTAACAGAATCATATACCAGTAGCATCCCTAGAGGGGGGCAGGCACTATGTTTTGCAAGGTGCCTTACCTTGGAGGTGTCTCCCCTTCATTGCTTCCATGGCCCAGATTAGCTAGGACAGCGAGGAAGAGGAGCAGTTTACGTGGCCAGGTAAGACACCTTGCAAAACCTAGCTCCTCGCCCCACCTTTAGGGTCACTACTGTCATGTAAAGCTCTTACAAAAGTCTGTATGGTAAATAAGGTATTGTAATTGGAAGGATCTATAGTGTCGTATACTAATGACTTCAAAGAGGTTGCAGTCTATTATTTCCATTCTTCTTAAACTCCAGAATAGATTGTTCAGATGGATTGTTCACCAACCCACCAGGGAATGCACAGAAAAATGGATAAAGCTTCACTAACTAGAAAAAGCATAGCACAGTGATGGCGAACCTATGACACACGTGTCAAAAGTGACACGCCATGACCTTTTGAAGGCACGCCAGCATTTGCCAACACACAACTGAGTTTGTTTTTGTACTTATTTAATTTTTGTAATGCATTAAAACTCTTTATAAAACCCTTTATATTTGGCAGCTAAAACCTGCAGGGCAATTTTGCTTCAAAGAAGCAGGTCCTTTTCTTACCTGGAATTTCTTACAAAACTGGCTCATGTCCCATGTTGAAATGCTAAAAGTTCCAAAAGGGATAGCAGAGCAAGTATGGCAGGGCAACCATTACAGTAGCGTATCTTTCTGCCTCATGTTACAAGATCACTTAGTAGTTTATTTTACAGGGTACTTACCGATATTGTTGCCAAGTTCCATGAAGAACAATTAGACCACTGCATTCAGTCGTATGTAAAGGTAAGGATATGTAATGCACTTTAAACATCACTTCCATTATGTTGCATACTCATCCCAAGTTTTCCCTTTAATATCCATCTATTTAGGGTATGTTTATACTGCCTTTCTCAAGATTTTGCAAGATACAAGGTGGTTTTACATTGGCAGGTAGCTCATAAACCCCTTTTCCAATGGAGTTTTTACACCTATGGTTCTATATGCAATTCATAGAATGCTCAATGTCTCCAGATGTTTCCCATTCAATATGTGCTCATCATCCTGGCTGCTCTTTTACACCTTCCAAGCCTTCACAGGCAGCTGCAGATCACACCTTGGTCAGTTCTAAAGTTTGTTTGTTTTTGTCAGCTGTCAGCAACATTCCACACTCCTCACATTCCTATGCAAGACTTGCAGTCTCCCATCCAAGGCTGATTCAAAGCTGATCCTGCTTAGCATCTTCAGGCAGGGCAACAACCCAACCTCCAAACCACATGTCCTGCCTCTGTGCAATAGCATCTTGTATGAATATTGTATATTCTCTTAACACTTTAGCCAACTATGGTGATTTAGTTAAAGTATGTCAATTGCAGTATGTCCTTCTTAAAGAGGTCGAAATACTGCAAATGACCAAGTCTATTTCAATGGTACATTTTTATTAGGAGGGTGTCCTTGGATGCTTTTCTATGTCCTTCGAAATTGCTTTAGCTATAATATGTTATTATTGTCTCAGGAAACCTTTTCGTTGTCCAAATTGCAGTGATTTTGTACCTGCTTATGGTATGTGAAATACTTTCAATCTTCTGGCATGACTCCTTGCACCGTTTTGCCACTCTGCACTGCTTGTTCCTTCTCCATTCAATTCTCACTCAGACTCTGCCATGGAACGTACGGAAATGTTTAAGAAGCCAGTATCAAGCACTTTAAAATCAAGTTATTTTATATTGTAGCAAGGCAAGTGTGTTTAGAATTAGCACCCGCAGACACACCCACACAACAAACTGGGTTCAGTGAAATGTGGTAAGGTAACTGGGCCTCAAAACCCACCACAGGCTTCCAGGTGTTTGCCACGCAGGCATGCACATGATGGTATCTGTGCACTATTATCTATCTGTATATTGTATGGCAAAAGCATGGAGGCCAAAAGTGGAAGAGAACACAGAGCTTTTGCTGCTGCACTGCATGTTCACCGTAAGCGGTTTGCTGACCTTATCCCTAGAATAGGGCTCTCGAAACCCTGGCCCAGGAGCCAGAGCCGGGTTTTGGGAAAGCTTTCCCCCCTGTGAGCTGCGCTTAATGTTCCGCTGCAGCACCACTCCATTACCAAGTCGATCGGGTGCCAGGGGTGCTCTGGGCAGTCACATTTGCCCAGATATCCTGCTGCACAGCATTCTGTGATGCTAAGCAATAGACGCGACTGCCAGAGCATCTCTGGCACCAGATTGGCTTGGAAATGGAGCAGCACCACAGCGGAACAGTAAGCATCGCTTGGGACGGCTAGGGAGCTTTGGGAACACCGCGGTCTCTAATTTGGAGATCGCTGCCCTAGAACTACAGAGTATTACAGATGATACATGCAGCCAGTTTGTCTCCATCGTGTTTTATTGTGGATCCAGTGCAGGGTGGGGGTGGGGGGAAGAAGGATTAGAATTGTAAAGAATAGAACAATTCTATTCAAAGAATTGTTTTGAATAGTGCTGCAATTCTGGTACCTCTTTCATTTGAGTTTTTCAATAAGATCAGACAAGAATCGCTCAAGAATGCTTTAAGGGTAGGTGGCTCCCAAACTATGAGCTGTTGCTCCCTGGGGAGCCAGGGGAACCGCAGAATCCTCACAAAAAGCCCAATGTATGAGATTGTAGCCCTAATGGGAACCCATGGCCAATGGCTCTGTAGGTCAAGGGGTCAAAAAGGTTTAGGAACCATTGGGGTAGGGGAAGACAAAAAGCACAGTCCTATGCACACTTATTTGGAATACAGTGGTAACACTGAATAGGAATGTGCTGCGCAGGAGCTTTAGGGTATTTCCCAGCTCTGTGATTTTTAAATATTTTTATTCCACTTTAGCAGTTGCTCGCTGCAGCTTAAAATGCAATAGATACAATGACATTATTCAGTAATGACAACTTAGATTTTTGATTAAGCTCCAATAGGTACATCCCTGATTTATTCCAGGCAAATTTGACTTTGGTATTTCTTGGTGGGAAATATTATGGTAGTGAGTATATAATATGAAAGGGGCAGCCCAATCCTAACACGTGCAGGAAAAAGCCAGCCGGCTGGCCTGCACTGCATCCTACACATCCTAAATAGCAGGCTCATGTCAGAGTGGCCAGGATCAGGGCCGCATGACCAGGGGATGGGGTTACAATCTGGCCGAATAGCCAAATCCAGACTTTTCCCTATCCCTGCCTTGGTCCATCCTCAGACCTGCCCTCCCTCCCCCTGCCCGGCCCTGTTCTGCCACCCCATTGGCCCTGGGCACTGTTGGGATTGCACCCACATTCACATAAAGCTTTCCATATGAATCTCCACTGTATTGGTACCCAAAACCACACTTAGATAAGAAAAGAAATAGCAGGAATCGGCTGTCAGGCTGCAGTCATATGCAGACTTACATATGCACACTTACATATCTCAGTGGGGCTTACCAAATAATTATACATAGGATTGTGCTGTGAAACACAGCCAAGCATCATTTAGACTGATTCAAAGTACCAGTTTAGAAATCCTTTGCCTTAATGACGAGATAAATGGGAAATAAATGGTTCCAATGTTAGAAAAGTCAAGTGACTAATGAACAATATGACTCATAATGGGCTTCTGGAAGAAATTACTGCTAGGCTGTCCTCGTCAAATCATTGAATTTAGGGCTGATTCACACATGCATGTACATTGCTCAAGACTCATTGCTCGATGACTTACTGCTTGATTATTTAAAATGAATGCATGAACTGCCTTCATTGAAAGATCTAAATGTGGTGTTTGATCAGTATTTCATCCATGCAAGTCATCACCTGTTATTGCACTGTTCAAGCAATAAGCATGCATATGTGAACTTACAATGGAGAATTTAGCTGAAAGGCAACAGTGGCCCATACTAAAACTTACTGCACCAGCCTATAAATGCTGGAGTGAGATTTACTGATTCTACATCTGTTATGAAGATGGATATGCAGGTGGATATGTTAGCAAGGTTATATGAATCCCTTTCTAAGGGTGCAGTCCTAACCAACTTTCCAGCACTGACATAGCTATGCCCATGGGGCATATGCTGCATTCTGCAGTAATCACAGAGACAGCCTCAAGGTAAGGGAATGTTTTTCGCTTACATTGGAGCTGCATTGCCCTTACCCTGGTGCTAGAAAGCTGGTTAGGATTGCACCCTCAGAATCATATTTAGTTTTTTTGCTAGAAGCATTATTGTGGTATAACAAAATTTAGGGCCCAATCCTATCCAGCTTTCCAGCATCGATGTAGCTGCAGTGCAGCCCTGAGATGAGGGAGCGAACATCCCTTGAGGAGGCCTCTGTGACTGCTCCCCTGGCCCAAGATGGGGCCTTAGGACCAAATCCTATCCAATTTTCCAGTCTTGATGTAGCTGTCCTAATGGGATGTGTGCTGCAGCCTGTGGTGGAGGGGCTGTCAGGGAGGCATCCTCAGGTAAGGGAATGTTGGTTCGCTTCCCTTAGGGCTGCATCGCAGTTGCATCAGCACCAGAAACTTGGATAGAATTGGGCCATTCAATCTGTAATTGTTGTACATCTTTGTGAGGATAAGGCAAATGCGACTTTAATGTTGGTGGTCATTTACTTGTGATACGATTTTAAAAATTAATAGAGGATGCATATGTACCTTGATTGTGACACCTTGATGAAAATTAACACCTTTCAAATTGTTTTCAAGATAACTCATATTCTTTAGCCACATGAAATATTTTGAAGAGGATTTGAATGGTGTTATAATTTTGTTGGCTTATCTATTTTGAAGTGAGAAAGGATTGTGGAGGTTAATAGCTATGACATGTCAGAAGGGATTTTAGGCAACATTTAGAATGTTTGCCTGCCAGGAAGAGTGGAGGAAATATAAATAAGCAACCCCAAACTGTCAGCAGGCATTCTGAACAATCGAGGGCTAGAATGGTGTAACTACAAATAAGAAAGCCCCCAGTCTAAATATCACCTCTGCCATGAACTCACATTGTGGCCTTAGGCAAGCCATTCTCTCTCAGCCTCCACTTATTGCTATATGCAGACAGTCGCGGATCCAGGGGGATGCAGGGATGGCAAGCCGCATGGGCACCGGGCGGTGGGGGGCACCATTGCGTGGATCTGGGCGCTTTTTGGCCCTCTTGCCCTACTGTGTGCCTGGAACGCTCCAAAATGGAGCTCTTCCGGGCGCATGGAGACGTGGCGGGGAGACGCATGGGGGCGGGGCGATGTGCCGGGGGCACGGTTTCGGCGCCTTGCCGTGGGGCGTGCTTGTGGCCCGGACCGCCTCTGTATGCAGATATGTAGGGTAGCTGTAAGGATTGCAAGATCACATGTGTGAAATGCAGAAAATCTTCAGTACATATTTATTGTTTGTATTAAGCTGCGATGTGCGGGGCAGGTGTGGCAGGTGAGGCAGAATTGCCTTACTGGAGTTCTTTGAAAAGTGCCGCCACTTCTGTGATCATGCAAACACTTACAATCCACTGGCTCCAGTGGTGGTCCTACCTGTATTCTTGGGGGGGGGGCAATGCCCGGAGTGCCATGCTGGAGCAGAGGGTGGTGCAAAGGTGGATGGCACTGGTGGCAGTAAGCGGCGTTTCGATCACCCACCTGCCCCTGCCCCTGCACTACTCCAAAATGGAGTGTTCACTATGCTGGGGGCAGGGCAGGGGCAGGGCAGGGAGGTGGTGCTGGGGGCCGTATTCTGTGGACTTGGCCCCCAGGTGGAGAATCAGCCAGGTCCTCAACTGACTGGCTCTGAACACCTGGAGTCCATGGGTTGTGTTTGCAAGATCACAGCTATTGCAGCAGCTGTGGAGGCACTTTTCAAAGAACTATGGTAGGACGATTTGCCGCACCTGCACCATACATTGGTGACTCTTAGAGCGTAATCCTAAACTGGAATTAGTCCAGCCTAAACTATGCCAGCAAAGTTTGGCTGGCACAAAGGCCACTGTAAAGCATGTTTGGACTACTCTCGGAGTCGGGGAGGGTGGCTTACGTCTGTGTGCTGGTCTCTCTGACTCTGAGAGTGGTCCTAACATACTTTACAGTGTCCCTTGTGCTGAGCAAACTCTGCTGGCTTAGTTTATGCCAGCTTAACTCCAGTTTAGGATTGCGCCCTAAGAGTGTGCTTATGTCTGAACTTATGCCTGAACTTGACATAGTAACAGAAATAGGGCTGTTGTAGACAAGGCTCTCACTTGTCTTTCTCTGCCTTCCTCAATAATATCTTTGGATACTCAACAAATGGTAGAATGGCATAATTGGTATGATGATGTCCTATCACGCATTGTGTATCCCTAGACATTACAGGAAAGGAGAAGGAGACAGCTTTTCAGCTGTCATTTTGCATGTGTTGTAACATCAAGGCCTACCCTAAGGAGACGGTGTGATGAAAGACTTCTAATTAGGGAACAATTTCAAGATTAGTTAAGCTTAACATTGTTTCATAATATACACAGTGTACATAATACCTTATACAAGCCACACTTAACCATTAGCTGAATTATTCTTGGAATTACAATGAAGCAAATCCAGACTTTCAGCTAAGGATTGTGCAGATGTAAATAACAGAGGAACATGCCAGTTCCAATAATTAGTAATTGTTAATACTATGCTCTGAATAATGTGCTAAAGATAACATGGGCGGAGTTTACTCACCCATGGTCCAGGAAACAACCAAATGTGGCACTTAACAGCATTTCATCCATGTCCGGATTAGTTAATAGCTAGAGTTTAGATAAAAAAGAATGATGCATGTGCAAGATAATTGTAGTGGTTGATAATTCCTTGCTGGTAGGAATGATGCTTCAGTATGTAAATGTTCAGTTTCCACATTTCATTGTTTGTTTCTTTCACTGGGAATGTCTTGAATGCATTGCTGTTCTTCATTATGAAAAGTGTTCGACTTTTGCCAGGAAAACCAGAAAGTGACAGTCCCCTCTGGGAAAATTTGCATCCATTAAGTATTCACACTTCTGGCAACAACTTCTGTGTAAAATAAGGAGCTTGATCCAGATGTGTTATGTCTCTGTCTCTGCACTGAAACATAATATTGCCCCCCAAAGGAAGAATCTTTAACTGACGTAAGATTTAGAGCACAATCTTATCCTGGAGTTAGGCCGCCACAGTTAGGCCAGCAAAGTTTGGCCTGCACCAGGGCCACCGTAAAGCGCTTTTGGACCACTCTCAGAGTCAGGGAGGATAGCGCACATCTGTGTGCTGGCCTCTCTGACTCCGAGAGTGGTCGAAATATACTGTACAATGGCCCTTGTGCTAGTCAAACTTTGCTAGCCTAACTGTGCCGGCCTAGCTCCAGGTTAGTATTGCGCTCTTAGTCCAAGAGTTGGTTAATTGCACTGTTTTTAATGCAAAGCCCAACACCCTCATACATTTGACATGACAGGAAAAAAAAAGGAGAATGAAGCCACAATATGCCAAACTGCGTCACCCATTTGGGATTTTGTTAACTGCATTTGACCCCAATAATGTCCATTACAAATATCAAGAATCTGAAACATTTGCTGGTCAAATAACTGAAGATTTATTTTTTAGTAGATTTATTATGTTTTAATTATTTAGGTGCTTTTTAATGAATTAACATTTGCCTTTTCAAAATATTAAAGGAAATGTAAGAACTTGCTGTTTTGTTAACAAATGTTAATATTAGTTTTTTTAAAGAAGTATCTTTCATCTTTATACTGTACCAACACTTTCAGCCATACAAATTTAAATTTGCTCATTAAAATTAAACTAATTAATGAAACTTCCAGCCCTGTTCGAACTGCTCCTCAGGAGGAGGCAGGAATATGGAAACTTACCAGTAGGGGCTGGTGGAGCACTAATATTGTCTAGACCAGTGGTATTCTAACTTTTTAAATCGGGACCCACTTTTTAGAATGGCACTTGTGTCGAGACCCACTGGAAGTGATGTCATTAACCATATGATGTTGTGGCAGGAAGTGACATCATCAAGCAGTAAGTGCTGTCATTGTAACATAATAAAATGACATTCTGAAATGCAAATTGGCCTTCTTGGACTGCAGCAATTGTACAGCCATGAAACATCCCAGACAGAAGCAAGATGAGGACAAAATATGTTGTAAAAGCACTGAATTAAAAACAATTAAAAAGAAAAAAACCTTCACTTGAAATTCAGACTGTTAACACTCCCAGAAGGAAAATAAAAGTAAGGCCTGCAGTTTCCAAGATGGCTGCTCCCAGCTTTCCATGACCCACCTGACATCAGGTCGCAACCCACTAAGTGCATCCCCACAGTGTGAGTAATACTGGTCTAGTCTTAAAGGGAGTTTCCACTTTCTTCACCTGAAGTACTCATATTCCAAAGAGCCGTACAAGATTGTTGCAGTAAATCTGAAAGAAATATGTGTTTGGGACATAGAAATGTGCTAAAGTCCGGTATCAAAGGTAAGGCTTGCAGATCTGATGAGGCCCACAGAAGCTCCTTATCAGATAATTGGGCTTGTGATAATTGAGCTGCAAATGAGCTGCAAACTGAAGCCTGGGCAGCACAGCAATTGTAATAAGAGCTAAAAGAAGTTACTGCCAGTTTATCTCTTTCCTTTGTTGTCTAATCATTCTCATGGGGTCTGGAGCCAGGCAAGGTGTGCAGAATGCTGATAGAAATGGTGCTTGGCAGCCAGACTTGAGTGCAGATCACTGATTGAAGTGATGCTTCTATGTAAGTCAGGGCCAGAGTATGGGGAGTGCTGATCGAGGGAGGATCTGGAGGATGTGGGTGGTGTGGTCATTGTAGACCACAGTCCATCCATTGCCCATTTTAAAATGATTATGTACTGCTCAGGTTAATTGCTCCACATAATAGGGAAAAAACATTAGAAGGAACACTGCTTAGCAGGAGAAGTGCTGCGTAAAGGGCATTCCGCATGATATTTAGGCTCTCCCACTTCTTGAAAATACTGTATGATCAAAATTTGCATAGTTTCTCTTCTGTCATTTGCTGCTAATGAGTTCCTAGGTGAGAGCAAAGTGCTTATTTCTGGTCACTACCTGCTTAGTGATGTCACTTCCTGCTTAAAGATGTCACTTCCATGCCTCAGGCGCTATGAATGCTAACTTCTGCCCGCTGTATGAAATGAGTTTGGCACCTCTGCCCTAAAGAATGAAATGATCCCACTGATATAGAATTCATATTCCTGGATGTCTACTTTAAATTTGCATTTCATTGCAACACTACCGTTATTTCTGCAATGCCAGGCAGGTATCAATGCTATGTTTGCTAAGACCAATTTTCTCATTCTCAATAATTTCTCTTTTGCCCCCACGCTATGAAATCATGCCTTTTCCCTCCTTTTAGTATGTATTCAGAACCAAGTCATTTGAAGAAAGGACGGTTCATGAGGAGCTGGCCAAGAACATGACTGGTCTTTTGAAGTCAAATGACCAAAGGACAGTGAACCACGTTTTAAAGGTGAATCTTTCGTTCTCCAGAACTGTTTGCATAACATTTCTGTGTTCTACGTGCTTCTATTTTATGCTTTTGCTATCCAGTCATCACTGCACAAAGATCCCTTTAAGAGCATGGAAATATTATATTTGATTTAAAACACAAACACAATTGTGCTGGATAAACCTCCAATTAAAGTTTGGAAACTAAATAAAACAGAAGCTAAATCCACTCTAAACTGTGAAAATCCTTCATGCGTGCGTGATTTTTAAAACGCATGATTGACTTTTATCATTCTGGTTTGGATGGTTTAGTATTAATATACAAATTCCTAGTTTGAAAATGTTTCTCGGAAAATCATGTCACTGCTTCTGAGCAGTTTCATTTTTGAAAACAAGATCGCAGCTTGGGCCCATAGAACATTCAGATAAAAATTTCGTTAATGTGGTGTTGTTACAGAAGATGTGCAGTTTTTTGCTCATTTATACAGAGCAGATTGTACTTCTTGCGCATCTCTCTCTCTCTCTCTCTCTCTCTCTCTCTCTCTCACTTCTGAATTAGACAAGTGATTCTAACTTTTTTTAAAACTACAAATAAAGAGAGAATGGAGAATCAAGATAATGGTGTCATCATAACTACTGCCTATTTTTTTTCCTCATTTATTTTTATAGCATTCCTGGTTCTTTTTTGCTATTATTCTAAAATCAATGGCCCAGCACTTGGTTGACACAAAAAGACTACAGGTAAGACTATTTTGTTCTGCATTCTAAATGAGCAGTTGTTTGTTTAATTCCTGCCTTTTTCCCAGTAAGGGCACTGGGAGAAAGGCACCTTCCTTTACCAGGTTTGTCCACTGATCAGGCTCAAACATACTAGCAGATGTCATCCCTGTGCAATATGCAATCATGTGCCAAGTTAATTTCCCCTTCTTCACGTTTCCTCAAGATCATGCATGCTCTACCACTGGCTGCCCTGGTGGGAAAAATAGAACCTAGTTTCCACAAATTGTCATGCTGTGCATGAAAAACCTGCCATAAGGCTCTGGAAGATAATCGGGGAGGGGAGGCAGACAAATGGCCAGCAGAGTCAAATCCACCTTTGGCAGAGAAGCAAGACAACAGGGCCACATCTGCTGTTCCCCTCATTCTGAGATGTAATTGGACACATCCCAACACAACAGATGATCTTTGTCTGTGTGTTGGGACAAGGTCGTGATTACAGCAGCCTTGCTTGTTTCATTAGAATGTCATGCAAACTCTCTCTTCAGCCAAGCCAGAGTTTCCCCGCCCCCCAGAAATAGGGCTATAAAATGCGTGTATACATTTTCCCATTGACTAACAACATGACTGTACACCTGTTTACTCAGAAGCAAGTCCTTTCAGGGGGATGTACTCTCGGGCATGAGTGCCTAGGTTCGCAGCCTTAATTGTATTAGCCAGGATCCCAAAATGCTTACATGTGTGCCATTTACCAGGTGCTTCTGTGTACGCACTGCAGCTTCTCACACTGCATTCGATGGCATTTTGGAGAAATCCCTGACTTCTGGCAGCAGTGTGAGGCTGTGGGCACCACAGAAGGAGGGACGCAGAAGTCCTTCTACACAGAACCACATTTTAGGTTGTATTAACTACCTGCTTGGTATGAGGATCTGTTTGTGGTTAGTGTGCCCTTCCTTGCAATGAATATTTAAAGCTGAAGCCTTTGAAGCCTTTGATCTTTTCTAACTACACAATTCTGCAATTCTATGAGATATGCCGTACTGATTCGGGCTGAGGGCGTCTTGCCCTGAATATGTCACAGGCTGTGTCTATCTCTATCGCAAGACTTACCTCTTACGCAGAAGCTGGTCCATAACATTCATGAAAAATTCCACCAACTTCACTTGGGAAACTTTCATACTGTGCCACCACCAGGAGAGGTGAGGGGGATGGCGGCCAGGAACAGGGCCTTCTCGGTGGTGGCCCCACGACTGTGGAATACTCTCCCCTTAGAATTAAGAACTGCTCCCTCTTTGACAATCTTTCGGCGGAGCCTGAAAACCTTTTTATTTAAACAAGCTTTTAACTGCTGACATGCGGGCTGGCATTTTAAACTACAACTCTGGGATCCATAGTGTCTGTCCATTTTAAATTATTTTTAAATTGTTTTAAATACTGTTTTAATATGGTTTTTAACTGTCTCTTTGTTTTTATTTTAATATTTTTTTTATGTTGTAAGCTGCCTTGGGTGCCCATGGGGTATAAATCCAATTATTTATTTATTTATTTATTTATTTATTTATTTATTTATTAATAATAATAATACTGATACACAGGAATCAGCCTTATATGCAGACTTTTGATCTGGCTAGTTCCAGCGTTGTCTACACTGGAAGCAGCTCTCCAGGGTCCAGCTATACCTGGAATTGCTGGAAGCTGAAGCCAGGACCTTCTGTGTGCAAAACATGTGCTATCATTTTGAGAGCTGTGGCTTGTGGCTTTTATTTGCATATGACGTGGGAGGGGATTGCAATCATATAGTTAGCATTGCCAGCATTTCATTTTGATTCTGAAGAAGTACTCCATTGTCTGTTTAGCTTCCTCGCACTCAAAGGTTTCCAGAATCATTTCAAAATGAGCTAGATACACTCATCATGGTCTTATCTGATCACGTTTTTTGGAAACATAGAGAAGCTCTTGAAGAGACAAAGAATGCAAACCATAGTGTTGGCAGATTTTTGAAGGTAAGCTGTCAGTTCAAGTAGCCTTTAGTCAACCTGATGTACAAAAGGTCATTGAAATCAGTATCCCGATAGACACTTGTCCCCATTGCTGAAATAACATGATATGTTGCTTGTGACATGGGTCATCCAGGTTGCATGAAGAACCTCCATGCTTCTGATGCAAGTGGTACCATGTGTACGTCTGCAGCATGGAGCTCTTACCACATACAGGCGATTCAGCTATCCTCTGTGCATGTAGAATAGACTGGTCTTCCAGAATGTGTATGCCCTCACAGACATAGCACCCAACCAATTAGCTGTTACTAGTTAGCTGTTATTAATTTTTTTTAGCCCTTGCTGGCAAATTATAGCTTGCAGTTAATACGTATACAGGCATGCCCCGGTATCCGCTGGGGTTCTGTTCCAGACCCACCCCTTGGATACCTGAAACCGTAAATACTGGGACGCCTTTTTAAAGACAGGGGAACATCAGTGGTTTTGCTGCAACAAGGTAAAAAAAGAGATTTATTTACTGTTCCCCTATCTTTTTAATAGGCATCCCAGTATCCATGGAACCCGTGGATAACTGAAACAGTGGTTACCAAATCAGTGGATACCAGGGCATGCCTGTATACAGTACTTCATTTCGCTTTTCATTCCCAAACTACTGTTAATAAGCAGCAGCTCGACAAACTCCTTACAGAACGTTCCTTTAATTCTATCCCTGTTAGGCCTTAATATGAAACAGCTACAGTATAATGTTACATAGAGTGTGTTTTGGCTGGGTTTTATGTTTGTTTGGAATAATGTGCAGGTAGAATTGGAATTGCCTATTTGCCTATTTGTATTATTATATGAATAATAGTTTTGGTTTTTGTCTTAGCGGTGCTTCACATTTATGGATCGTGGATTTATATTTAAGCTAATCAACAGCTATATAAGTATGGTTGGACCAGGAGAACATAAGGTAAGAAAAGTAATGCATGTTAAAATGTGATGCATCCTTTGCAATGATACTAAAAGTTGTAAAAAAAATTGATCTGTCCCCTGTACTTCTCTTCATTTACTTTTCTAACCAAATTTTTACCAAAACATAAATAGATCCATGTCAGTTATGCAACACTCTGAGAGCGCAATCTTAAAACTGGAGTTAGACCGGCACAGTTAGGCCAGCAAAGTTTGGCAAGCACAAAGTCCACCGTAAAGTATGTTTGGACCACTCTTGGAGTCAGAGAGGCCAGCCCACAGATGTGAGCCATCCTCCCTGATTCTGAAAGTGGTCCAAAGATACTTTATGGTGTCCCTTGTGCTGGCCAAACTTCACTGGCCTAACTGTACTGGCCTATCTCCAGGTAAGGATAGTAAAATAGTATTTTAAAATACTAAAATAGTATTTTGCTATTGTACTGTAGAGCACGGTATCATCCATCTCGTCTTGCCTGCAGGAAGTTTCCTTCTTAACAAAAGCATAAAATGCCAAGACGAATATCCATGTTCCTATTCTCATGGCCGAATGGCCCTTCATAGCTACTCAAGACATAAATGCAGCAAGCAGAATCTATTTCTACACTTAGTTCAGTGCATATCCTTCCCCCCCCCCCCCAGGGATACATCTTGGCAGTGTTGCTAAGCAGAACATAAAAATGTGAAATAAATTATAGTAAAATTGCCAACTGCTTGGGGAGTACAGGCCACTAAATGTCAGCTCAAGGAAAAAGAGCTCACACTCCTTCCAGAAGATGATTGGGCTTGGATTTCCTCTTGGAACTTCCAGAGGAAGTAAGTGCCATAATTAGGGTGAGGTTCCATGCAGTAAGTGCTTTGGAATGATACAGCCTGGACACGGAACATGAGAAGATGCTTTCACCAGCATCCACTTGGTGGTTCGAGCCTCTCGTCTTAATACTAGGCATGATGTAGCCCTTTCATGTTTGTTACAAATACAACTTGCTTTCTACATTGTATCGAATTTTTTCCACCACCATAATCTACTTTCTTCCTTTGTATCTGAAAAATGTGTTCTAATATGATCTAAAGAGTGGTGCAATTTTCCATAGTGGAATTACTGGTCACTTTATCACAAGCTCTAGCAAAGGCCATGAATTGTACAAAAATACAGCCCATTTCTCATGCAAATCAACAGATAATTGTACTGTATAGAACAGTGGTTCCCAAACTGTGGGTTGGGACCAGTGGTGTCATCTAAATGATTTAAGAACAGGTACTCACTTTTGATTGGCACGTGTCGGGACCCGCCCACCGGAAGTGACGTCATAAGCCGGAAGTGAGGTCGTGGCAGGAAGTGACATGAAAAAGCCCTTTTTGAGGCCTCAGACAATTTTAAACTGACCCAACAGTTGCAACAGTATTCCACAGCACCCCCAGAACATGTTAAGGAGGCCTGGCATCATGTTAAAGTGACCCAACAGTTCCAAAACCCCAGAGCAGCTCATTTTTCAGTGGCAAGGCAAGGCAAGGCTCCGCACGCTGCCTGCCTGCCTCTGAGAACGTGCAGGCAACTCAAACGAGCAGGAAATTCAAACGTTGCAGGGGGCGGAGTCAACGAGTGGGCAGGGCCAGCCATAATCCTAGAAACCGGTACTCGCGTACCCCCGCGTACCCCCTGCATGACATCACTGGTTGGGACCCACCAGTGGGTCACGAGCCAATTTCCGGTGGGTTGCAAAACACCTAGAGCAACCATAATATGAAAATATGGGGACACTGGACTTATGTCAAAGAAAATAGGTTTTTTTTCTCTTTCTGATTCACTTTGCTATTGGAAAATGGCTGAAAAATAATCCAACTTATTGCTACATTCTCAGAAAAGCAGCAGATTCTGGCATCACAATGATGGCACATCTGGCCATGACATTATTTCTGGTGGGTCCCGGACAGATTGTCATTCTAAAAAGTGCTAAAACGTTCCAGTGCTAAAACGTTTTGAGAACCACTGGTACAGAACAATCAGAAAACAGAACAATCAGGAAAGCTCAAGAGGAAAGTGCTGAAACAATATTGGAACTTAAACTACTGTATATAAAAACCATATGAAACAATGACCATATACAGTGAGGTTAGATTCTCTCAATCCCTACCCCTCCACCCCCCAAAAAACGTAGAGTGCCATGCCAAATACCGCTTCGCGCAAATCTGTATGCCGGTTATGTGTTAGTACATTATTGCGAAATGAGACAGGGAAGTTTTTTGTAAAAAGTGTCTACACAGGGTGGAACTGCATGTTTTGGCAGATTCTAGTCTGGGAACTCGCATCTCTGCTAAATAGCCTTGTAGCAGCAGGAGGGGAGTGCAGTTTGCAACAGAAAAGTGTCTAGTGGGAGGAAATGCTTAACTCTTCTCTTATGTACCAGCTGCCCCAGTAAACCAAGCAGGGAGGAATGCACGTGTTCTGTGTCATCTTGTGACACAGATAAGTGTCTGAAAGGAGGGACAGTACTGTGGGAGGCAAGCAGCTATGGAATGGTTAAGCTTCTCTTCCACCAGGCATGTATCTGGCTGTATTCCTATAACACTTCCCTGGGAGTAGGAACCATTGATTGCAGTGGGACTTACTTCTAAATAGACATGCATAGGCTTGCACCCTCTGTTGTGAATCCCATCCCAACAATCTCTTTTGCAAGAACCTGCATTCCCAGACATGCTCAAATGTTTGCTACTGGTCGTCTTTGTTGTAATGCGGAAACGTTAAATGAAATCTCTGCAGAATTCTCTGTAAGCCGTTAACAACAAATCATTGCCACATGTTTCATTCATAGCATGATTTCTTCCAGAGATGTTCAGGTAATGGCTAATAATAAGCCACAGATTTGTTGAGACAAATTACATCCCCAACTGTAATATGGGTCGAGATTCAGGCAGTGCATAACCTCTTTTCCAAATGATTTCCTAGAATGCTTAAAAGTTCACTTGGTGAGGAGCCAAGACAGATATGTGGGTTTAACTTACCATATATAAACACAAAGAATGCATATGTAATGGCCCCTGTTTTCCTTGGCTGGCTAATTTCCATTAGCTGATATGAGCAAGCGGCCAGTCATCTAGTCTGGAATAAGCTTAGGCCATCACTGGCAAATGTACATTTATCCTCGACTGTTTATTTAGGAAAGGTTATGCTGCAGTCTGATTTCTGTAACCATTTGAGAGAGAAAAACCCCCACCATGAGTGGTTATGTCAACAACTCACAATACATCATGTTAATTTAGTTTTTGGAAGTCCTTAAAGACTTCACTTAAGCCACAAATGTTTTCAACGTTTGATTGAAATCTCTCTTCCCCCTCTCTCACATATGTGAGTGTGTGTGCACATGCTTCTTTACTTGCATCAGGGCTTTTTAATAAGGGAGACAATTTTTGAGGGCTTCTGACTAAGCAAAACACGGCTTTGTGTACTGTAATATAATGGGAAGGTTTGCACAGAGCTGAACCTACGGCCACCGATCCACAGAGTTGGCTGTCAACATGTAGACGAATGGAAGTATTTTCAAGTGTTATGAAACAAGCACTAACCAAATCTTCTTTATCATAAAGATTATAGAGGGTGTGAAAAAGTCTAGGATTAGTCAAATACTGCAATTCCAGGGCAAAATAAAAAATTGAAAACATCCGCTTCCATATTACAAAATGTAGACTGAGCTAAGATGCAAGAGTCCTTTGCTAAATCAATGCATTTAATAAATAGGAACTAGTTTTCCAAGATTTTATCCACCAAAGATGGGTTGCTTCTCCCTTTGCTTTGCATGGAAAAATCTTTTCCATGACAGACAGCCCAATCCACCAGGGATTGGTCTCCGGCACACTGCCCTAGCAACGGCCATCAGGAAAGTGCCATAAAGCACATCATGGTGCCGAGCACATTTGCTCTCGCCTTTATTCTAATCCTGATCACATGCATGCCCCACTCACATTTTTTTTTAATGAGCGTAACAACCCAATTCTGAGCTTCCTGGGCATGTGCTAGTAAGCAAATGGCTATTGCAGTGGCACTTAAAAAGCCACCAGAGGCACCTCAGGAGAAAGGAATGTTTGCTCCCTTCCCAAGGTTGCTTCTCTTCCCTTCTAGAGACCTGCCAATTGGTCTCCTTGCATCAGACGGAAGGGCCTCCCTGTCAGGCCTGATTCAAACTGCAGGGAAGAAAACTTCACAGGTTTAAAAACATACCACTACTTAGCAACTTAGATTAGATTAGATTATCAATCAATCACTAGTATTTAGATTAGAAATTTATTTGTCATTGTACTCAAGGTATGAGGACAACGAAATGAGGTGCTCTTCACATCATACAACTGGACAACACCAAATAACATATACAAATAACAATTAAAACAACACTAATAAAAAAAATACAAATATGAATACCATACAAACATGAGGTATACATTTGTTAAGACCACCAGATTCAGAACTCCGCATTTAGCCTGATCACAGCACTTGGGTAAAAACTATGTTTAAATCTACTTGTCCTAGCTTTCAACACTCTATATCTTCTTCCTGACGGTAAGATATCAAACATCGAGTGACCTGGATGTGAAGAATCTCTCAAGATCTTTTGTATCTTCTTACTACATCCCATATTGTACAAATCCTCCAATGAGGGAAGAGGACAACCAATGATCTTTTGTGCCCTCTTTATCACTCTTTGGAGTGCCTTTTTCTCCATCCCTGTACAACTCATATACCACACACAGAGGCAATAAGATGCTCTCTATAGAGCTTCGATAGAAGGCAACCAACAGACTCTCTGACAGTTGATGTAATCTTAAAAGTCTCAAAAAGTACAGTCGTTGTTGGGCCTTTTTTTCTAGGGCTGAAGTATTTGCACCCCATGTTAAATCTTGTTTCAAGGTAATACCTAGAAACTTACATTCCGCCACCTGTTCTACTATAACACCATCGATATACAACGGCTGGATGTCCGAACTGCTCTTCCTGTAATCCACTATAACTTCAGAAAGGGTTGGGAGTTAAGGAATTAACAGCATGCTCAGGAGAGCTAGCAGTCAAGCTCCTACCAATATGGACCAATATAAACAATGAAATGGAGCAGGAGTATAATTTAAAATTTAAAACTCTTTGCTAGCATAAAAGATGGTCCTCAGACACTTTGCAGGCAATCAACAGGCAGCTGATGCCCCAGAATTGCCCTGACCTCTAACTGACCCCGAGATAAGACGAGGAGGCAATCTACGGTAATTCTAAAATTAATCAATTTTACAATTCTAGCATCCCAATTTGGATATAATAGCAAACTGTGGTTTGCCACAGACCAGAATGGGGAGAAAGGAGGGAATTGCAGTGATCAAGGTAGCATACAAACATGAGATTCCTTCCAGGGCTTGTTCATGTAGCACCAAACCATCTTTTGGCATTTCAGTCAGATTTTGCATGTAGCCACTTTGAAAAGCAATGCATTTTGAGGAACCACAAAAAATAGGCATGGCTTAGGGAGCTATAATAAAGTCATAGGAAACCAAATGATTTGTTGTGCTTAAAAAGTTTTCCTGTATGTGTGTGTATTGAAATGTCCTAATAAAGACTGCAAATCAATCAATATTTTAACATTTTAGATTTTGTTCCAACATAAATTTGACTTTCTTCAAGAAGTGTGTAACCATGAACACTTCATTCCTCTGTGTCTACCAATGAGATCTGCAGACATCCCAGGTAAAGACTTCCATTTATTATTTTGTTGTGTTGTATCAGGCAAACCTGCCTGAAATCCTTAATATGGTTACAAGAAATTATGATCTAGTGAAAACAGTGGGCTTTAACTTGATACCATATATTTCAGTGTTTCTCAAACTGTGGGTCCGGATCCACTTGGTATGTCACAACCTGATGTCAGGTGGGTTGTGGAAAACTGGGAGCAGCCATCTTGAAGCTGCAGACCATACTCTTGCTATATTCCTTTTGTAAGTGTAAACAGTTTGAATTTTCAACTGAGGTTTTTTTTCACTTTTAGTTCAGTGCTTTTACATAATATTTTGTCCTACTCTTGCTTTCTGTCAGGGTTGTTTCATGGTTGTGCAATTATTGCAGTCCAAGAATGCCAGTTTGCATTCCAGGACTATCAACTGATTATGTCACTATTACGGCACTTCCTGCTTGATGATGTCACCTGCTTGATGATGTCACCCTACATGAGTGCCATTCTAAAAAAGTGGGTCCCAGTGCAAAATGTTTGAGAACCATTGATATATTTGATCCTAACTGCATTTGTTAAATGTTTTGCAAAAATCAATACATTGTGCACTTGAAAATATGAGTGAAGAATACATTTTAGCTTTGGCAATTTTTTAATGGTTCTTTTGTTATATTTTTTATTTTGTGTGCATTTTTTTGTTTGCACTGCAGTCATTGGAGCTATACACACATTCATGGTATTTGCTGTAGGATTTTTGAATAGAATGAATCACATGTATACATAAAGAACAAAGCAGACATGATTCATAGTCACAGAAGGGGGGAATAATCATCCAAATTGATCTCACGAACTTGAAACAAAGCCATTACTAATGGGTAACTTTCAGATTATTCAAACAGACAAAGGTGATACAGGCAATACTTCATGATATAATTAACAATGCTATTACCTTGATTGTACAAAAAAGTAATTCTTCTCTTTTTCCCTTTTGTGTTTCTGTAAAATTATTTAAGATCCAATTACACCATCAGAAACAACACAGCAATTTCATGCATCAGGTAAGAATTAAATTTTCTGCCATTCACAGTCATCAATAAGATATGAATGCATAGACTAACTGCACAATCCTAGCCATGCATACTCAGAAGTATGATTTCAATCAATCAATCAATCAATCAATCAATCAATCAATCGTATTTATATGCCGCTTTTCAACACAAAGTTCACAAAGCGGTTTACAGGCAAACAATCATAACCAAATTAAATGGCTCCCTGTCCCAAAAGGGCTCACAAACTAAAAATTTCAATGGCGCTTAGTACTGGCATCCTTCAGTCTCAAAAGACTATGGTAGCATGCTCTGAATAGAGGTCCTGGAACAGCATCTGGTATGGCTAAAAAGGCCAATTCGAGAGGGACAATCCCTTCCACACTGAGGACAAATACAGTCTGTCCCCTGTCCAGCTCCCTGATTTCGTTGGTTTCAGGGCCGCCTCCTTGCCTCAGCCTGTTGAGCAAGTGTCTCTTCAAGTTGGGAGAGGTCATGCTGCACTGCCTGCCTCCAAGCTGAATGCTTGGAAGTCCAGGTTTCCCATCTGTGGAGGTCCATTCCTAAGGCCTTCAGATCCCTCTTGCAGATATCCTTGTATCGCAGGTGAGTTCTCCCTCGGCTTACTGCGCTTACTCCAGTGGTGTCATTCTATAATGAACTAACGGAACGGTGGGCGGGACTTACCGCGTGATTGGCTGCGCGGTTCTGACGCATCGCCACCGTTCCGAGCCCCACGCGGGGCCCCCTGGCTTCGGAGGGGGTGCCCGCTTGCCTGGGTGGCGCGCTGGGTGCTGCGGAGGGGCGCGCCACCCGGAAGAAGCCCTCCGCGGCGGAACAGCAGGCGGTGACGCGTCGTGGGCCCCCTGTCAATCAAGGGGTAAGTCCCGCCTACGTTCCGGTAGTTCATTATAGAATGACACCACTGGCTTACTCCCATAAAAATGCACATAGGATGTCAGCCTAAGGGAGTTCCAAATACCATTCAAAACATTGTGTCGTCAATAAATTTCCACTAAGCCAATTATCTGCAAACTTTGATAGCGAGATCAATTAGAGTATTGCCGAACATTGAGTGAAGGTAATCTGCAGGAAGTATATCTCCCAGAAATGTTGGTACTTAATATTAATTATCTTAAGAAACGTAAGAAGAAGAAAAGAAAAGAACTCTTAAGCCCATCACGGACCTCGTGTCTGGAGCTGAACTAACTCCCTTGGAAGTATCTTGTTGGTCCGTATCATCCTGCCCAAGTGGCAAAGAGATTTTATCACGCATCATTTGCAGGTTGTGTCAACGGTGCAGCAAAATGGTTGCCTGCATTTGTAAATTTCAATTATCTGTAATGTGAAAAATCTGCAACAAGAGAACAATTGACGGACAATTAGCTGGTGGTGGGTTTGTTGTTTTCAGACTGGACCAATATAAAGAGCTGTCGGAAAGCATTGGGGGGAGAGGAGTGGGTTGCACATCAACCCAGAGCGCAATCCTGAGCTGCATTGGGACAGTGAGGCTGGTGGCCCTGCACTATATCCAACACAGCTTTAGAGTACAAGCGAGCCTCCCAGAGTGTGTTCAGCTTTAGAGCATGTTCGCACCCTTGCTCCAGGGGAGGCTCCAGCCTCCCCTGTGGGTTCCTCAGATCTGAGCCTGCTGTTTAGCAGGTGCAGAACCGAGGAAGCTGTGCAGCCTGAATTGGGGCTGCATGACCTGGGGATGGAGGCTTGAATGTGGCCCAATTGCCACATTCCGGCCCCACCCCCTCCCCGGGCCAGCACACCTCCCATCCCACCTACCGTCTGCCCAGTTCGCCAAGCTCCCTCTGCCCAGAACTGCTCGTGCACCAGCCGAGCTTGGCTGGTGCATGAGCAGCATGGCCATGGACTGACCCCGTTGAACCAGCGCAAGCAGTTAGCATTGGCCCAAGGGCACAACTAGGACTGCACCCTTACCTGGATAATAGCAATGGGAAGTAACAGCACAAGCACTAATAGTGGATCAAGTTTTAAACGTATAATGAATCTCTTGCCTGTTCTGATCAAGATATTCCGGAATACACGGTGACAAATGAGTTTTGTCGGAAGCATTTCTTAATTGGATTACTTCTTCGGGAGGTTGGCTTTGCACTTCAGGAAGACCAGGATATCAGGCACATGGCCTTGGCCGTACTCAAAAATCTCATGGCAAAGCATTCATTTGATGATCGATACGCAGACTCGGTAAGTGACATTCTCCCCCCATATCCGCATGTTGCAACAGGCATTTTGTTATCTGTTCTCCAGCCGAGAGCGGGAGTGTCATCTCTTTGAATTCTCCTTTTCTTTTTTCCTTTTTCTTTCAGGCGAAACAGGCAAAGATAGCAAACCTGTATATGCCTCTCTATGGGATGCTTTTGGACAACATGCCTAGGATATATATGAAGGAAATGTTTTTGTTCAATATAAATACATCTACTCAGGTGAATAATACGGGCTTACATAAGCCCTCCTTGGTGGGAGGGGACATTCAACCCCTTACCCTTGGTGAAAACCCAGCTACGCAATGGGGCTACTCAGATCTGCACGAGCAGAAGTCCGAGAAGCCTCATGTTGGACTTTTAGGCCAGAGAGGTAGTTTTAGTGGCGCTGCTGCTCCTACTCCTCTCTTGAGGTGCAATCCTAACCAACTTTGCAGCACTGACATAGCTGTGCCAGTGGGGCATGTGCTGCATTCTGCAGTTGGGGGGGGGGGAAGTCACGGAAGCCTCCTCAAGGTAAGGGAGTGTTTGTTCCTTTACCCCAGAGCTGCATTGCCCTTACCCCGGTGCTGGAAATTTGGTTAGGATTGCATCCTCGGGCCTGAACTGCCCCCTCTCTGCCCTCCACTCACCACTGTGCTGCCTGGTGGGGGCTTACCTCCTCCATGGGGTACTTCTTGTGGATTCAGTGCCAGTGGGATGTTGCAGGCCTTCTTACTGGTGCTCCTTACTTGACGGTGCCATGAATGTCAACGCAGGGCATCATAGGCATCAATATGCCATCAGCTAACCTATTGAAACTATGCAAATGGGATGCAGTGGGCAAGCAGTCATGGAAGCCTCCCTTTCCTCGGTGCTGCATTGCAACTGCATTGACACTGGGAATTTGGATATGATAGGGCCCCTAGATCGCATTAGAATTGCTCTGGGCACATCGTAAAAGGTATATAAATCTAGAATATTATGACCACGATGGGCATTTTGATTGCTATTCTTGGTATTAATAAGCACATGTGTAGTTCCAAAGCTCAGCCTCTCAAGTCAACTGTAGAAAATCAAATTAGAAGCCTGTTCCTGTTGGGCTCTTGCGCCACCAGAACTTGCATTCTAGCAGCACAGTGTGCCCTATGGGTGTCACAAAAGGCAGCATGCTATTCAGCATGGCTTGGTGGCTACCAAGAATGTCCAGGGCCATGCATCAGCAGGCTAACAAGGAACAGTAAGTCTTTGCAGGGGCTGGTGTAATTCACAAGTTCATATGCCCTATAACCAGCCCACGGCCCATATGAGCTTTGAACCTTCAGCAGGGTGTATCCTTAAGCACTTACAAGCCAAGGCAACAAGGCACACATCCTCTGCTACCAGCCTGGGACCATAGTTAAGAGCAAAAGCCTCTAACAGCAATAAACAGCCTCTTAACTTTTTAAATCCTCATTCTAAACCATCCCCAACTACAGCCATAAAGCTTAACTGGTAGGGTGCCCAAGCAGCACAACTGAATTTAGTCCATTTCCAAGTAACCACAATAAAAGCTTTATATCTTAACTATGATTTATTAATAAACAAGCAGTTACAAAACTAGGATAGGCTTAAAAGAACTAACAGAGACTTAACTAAGATACACCTTAAAATAAGAAAACTAGCTGCCTAACACTAGACTAGGCCCTAGTACATGCAAGGTGGCTAGCCTTGCTGGTTCACCTTCTTCTCAAGTCCAAGCAGGCAGCAGATTCAGGCTGGGGCATCTTGGACTGACATGGAGAGGGTGAGCTGAAGGTTTGAAGATCTGAAGGTCTCTGATGATCTTCTCTGATGGTCTCTGAAGGTCTGATGGTCTTGATTATCTTGATGTCGGATGGTCTTGATGGTGTGTGTAGATCTGAAGGTCTGATGAAGTCTTGAAGGTCTGATGGAGTGTGATTATCTGTACCCCAGAACGGGGTATCTTTATACCCCTGTAGTCCAATCAATCATCCAATCAGGATAAAGGTTGGACATCTCCTGATGGGGTGATGGAATGTTCGGAGGTCGCAGAATGGTCAGAAAAGGTTATGTATACAACTTAAGTGATGGGTCTCAGCTGTATGGAATCTTCTTGATTGCTGTACTAGCTGGATGGAACCTTCCTGATTGTAAGTTGATGATGCAGTGTCCCTGACCCCAGCTATGACTTCACACCTTTCTGCGGGAAACAGGGGAACTAGAAAATTACACTCTAAGTGAGTTGATTGCCACCAGCTGGTATGTTAGCAGCTTCAGCTTTTTCCCACACAATGGAGTCATGTTTACAAAATGGAGTCAAACCATGGCCTAGCCTTCTTTTGCTCTTTACAGGCGGTCAGCAGGAAGGGGTGGGCAGTGCAGGTTTAGGGAGGGGGAGGATGAGAGCAGGAAGAGGGGTGGATTGAGGTTGGGAAGGGGGCAGTATGAGCAGCAGTGTTCACGCCAAATTTACTCTACCCTCGATCCGTCTTCCCAGGTCCATAGACCTAGGCCAGTAAATTGGTGGTGTAGGTTCAAGTAGACCCATTCAGGCAGCAAAGGCTTATCCCCTGATATGGGAACAAATGTTCTTCCGGGGCTTCCACTTAATGGAATACATCACACACTGTACTGACATGGCTGGTTTAGTGGGTGGAGGATAGTTTTTGGCTGTATATCACATGCAGTCATAAAACAATCAAGTGAACAGCACAATCCTAACCTGTGCAGGAGCGGGCAGGCCGACTGGCCTTCACTGTACCCTATGCATGATAGGAGGCAGCTATAGCTCACTGCGGGGCAAGAGCACCATGGGGCCTAAGTAGCAAACGCAAGTCTGAGCTGCTCAAGGCGACCCAAGGACAGGAATTAGGATCTGGCCTGATGACCAGATCCTGACTCCTCCCCCATCCCTGGACCACCCCACCTACGGGGGCCACCCTCCTCCCACCCCTTTCCGCCTCTCCCTGCCTCCCTCTCACCCTTCCGAGCCCCCACACTGGCCAAACTCGACCAGCGCATGGACGACTTAACATGTCTCCCCATCACCACTCATGGGTCAATGCGGCTGCCTGTGGCAGCCCCGCATCCAATTTTGCAGCCCAGGCATGCCTTTTGGCACAATTGCAACCACGTTGGGATGATGCAAGCAACATGCCTGAGCTCAAGGGCACAACAGGATCATGCCCTAAGAGGCAGAATTTGAATTTTGAAAGCTAGTAATATGAAACTAAATCTGTTTGCCTATTTTCATTGAAATCCAGGGATCCAGGGATGATTTGAGTACTGCTGGAGGTTTTCAGAGTCAGGCAGCAATGAAACACGCAAACTCTGTAGACACCTCTTTTTCCAAAGATGTTCTTAATTCCATAGCAGGTATGAAATCTTGCACTGAGAAATCTGTCTGTTTTATTCTGCTGTGGATTTTGTTGTCGTCATTATTATTATTATTATTGCACACAATTTATTCATTTTACATGACTTCAAGCATTGTCAAACAAGCGTTGTCATATTTTCATCACTCAGTGTTAAGAGCTGAGCCATAGACTCGAAGAGCAAGAAACTGGGATCCAGAGTCTAGTCAGAAACCTGGGACATGAAGCCAGACCCGGAAAACAAGCCAGAAGCTAGGAAAAGCTACCATTGCCTAGAGCCACAGCGCAATCCTAAATTGCACTGGATTGGCGAGGCCAATGGGCCTGCGTCAAATCCAGCGAACCTTAGGTGCGCTGGGGAGGTTCCCTGGCGCAAGAGTATGTTCATCCCCTTGCCCGAGGGGAGACTCCAGCTGCCCCATCGGGTTCCTCAGATCTATTTAGCAGAGGCAGAACCGAGGAAGGTGCTCTGCCCAAATTGGGCACCTGCCCACCTGCCTCCCACCTGCCTGCCCTCCCTCCTCCTAGAATCTCCTTTGCAGCAGCCGAATTCGTCTGACGCAAGGGAGGCTCTCTGTTGGCAATCGGGGCAATGCTACTGGTAGCATCGGCCCAAGAGCTCTAGCTCCGACAAGCTCAGCACCCCCACGCTGGCGCTACGTGGGTGCATGGATTGCGCCCCCAGTCTGATAAGAATAGGAGGAATTTAGAACCCTTCCTGGTGAGAAAAGCCAGTGGCTTGTCTGTGCTGGCAGGGTTACTCCAGTGCCTAGGAACCCGAGTTGCTCTAATTAGTAGCAATGGTGGTTAGCTAAGTGAGACAGCTGTGCACAAAGTTGATGGTTCTCAGTTCCATATCTAATAGATATGGTAGCAGGTAGGTTAAAACTATAATACCCTCATCTTACTTGGTAGGTACCCCCAGGTAGCAGCTGGGTTAAAGCTATAATGCCCTCATCTTATTTCCTCGGTTACTGTTATCAACCACTAGCCATGAACCCATGAATATGAATCTATTGTGGCAGAAGCAGAGGCGGATCTAAGGGGGGCAAATCTGTAAGTTTTGCAAGAAGCCTTACCCTGTCATGTAAATCCCTCCTCCCCCTTGCTGCTGTAGCCAGTAAGCAACGCCAAGATGTTGCTGTTCCCTGTGAGGATTGGCTAGAACAGTGCAGGAGAGGAGTGTTTTCCACTGCAAGGTAAGGCTTCTTGCAAAACTTAGAGCTTTGCCCTCCCTGTAGAAACGCCTCTGGGCAGAAGTACTACAAGATTTGTATTAGCTGCTTAAGGATTCCTTTTTCTCATACCTCTAGAGAAGTAATCAATTTCTTCAATGTCCAACAAAATGGACTTTCAGTAGGTCAAATTTTGCTCCACTAAATTTGCCCTCCAGTCCAAATTATGGGATAGCGGTTTCAGAACATATTCACAAATACATGTAATAAGCCTCCGGTTAAGGTGGAATTTGGTCCACTCTTGCTCTGCCTGAGAATGCATTACATTCACCCAAAACCATCAGTAACAACAAAAAAAGTCATCATATTTATCATTGCGTGTCAAATATATTTCATGCACTCAGAACTTACAGCCATCAGTGTCTTTCATTAATTACAGTACATTGTGTTCTCAAAAACAATGCCAGCCTTAACATTTTGTAATGCAGTGGCATTTGGAGCATCCATTGTTATGTCTTGTGTCCATAATCATCATTTTAGCATGTTTGCTGTGGCTTTTGTTTCCAGCCTTTTCATCAGTAGCTATTTCTGCAGCAAACCATGCTGATTCCAGAGGCTCCTTAGCAAGTCTCGACTCTAACCCAAGCACCAATGAAAAGAACAGTGAAGGGACCGAGACCTGTGAAAAGGTACACATGCATGCAAACGGTCAAAAGATAATACTGAGACTGAGAAACCGCTCTGATAGTTTTAAAGATGCCTTGTGTTCAACTCAACAGATTGTGAGACCTTTGTCCCTGATTGGGTCAGCTCTTCGTTTTGACAAATTGGATCAGGCTGAAACAAGAAGCCTCTTAATGTGTTTTCTTCACATTATGAAAACCATTTCAGAAGGTAAGAGAACATAAGAGGCAGTGAAGGTATCGATCCACTCTCGAAAATGGCCCTATGATGGTGCAAATGGCACACCATTGTCACATGCAATGGAGCTGCTAGTGGAAATGGCCAGCAGCTTCACACATGGCAAACTTACCGGGATGCTCTGCCAGCCCAAGCAATGTGCTGGAGGGTGCAGTTTGGTGGTGGTTTGGATGGGGAGGGCAGGGGATGGGTAGTGGGCTGGCAGGATAGATTGGCAGCAACAGTACACACCCAATCCTATCATCAATTTTCCAACCCTCTCCATCCCACTCTGCTCCTTGGACAATGCCAGCACAATAGCTGACATGGGCCTAAGAGGTCTCGTAGGCAATCAGGCACCTTTCCAGGTGGTAAACAATGTTTTTCACTTTTTTTCTGCTGCTATTCTGATCCCACCACAACCACAGCATGTTGGGCATCAGAGTGGCTGCATGGGGGGATAGGATTGGGGGATAGGATTAAGCTCTAGGAGAATTTTCTTGGGTGCACAAAAAATATTTCAGAGCACAATCCTAGCCTGGAGTTTGGCCAGCACAATTAGGCCAGCAAAGTTTGGCTAGCACAAGAGACACTGTAAAGTATGTTTGGGCCACACTCTAAGTCAGAGAGGCCAGCACACAGACGTGCACCATCCCCCCTGGATCCCAAGAGTGGTCCAAATGCACTTTATGGGGGCTCTCATGCCACCCAAATTGTGCTGGCCTAACTGTGCCGGCCTAACTCCAGTTTAGGATTGCGCCTTCAGTCATTCCTGTGAACATTTTCTCAAGCTCTTTAATTATGATTCAATTACAGTTTACTTATGAATCATGATTTAATTATGAATTACAATGCATTTAATACTTTTCACTGTTTATTTCCAGATACGCTGATCTCCTATTGGCAGAGGGCCCCATTCACAGAGATTACAGACTTTTTCAACATTTTAGAGTAAGCTCACCATGAGGTTTATTCTTCCAAGGATGTTGTGTCAATAATGGAAACAGAACAGAAAAACCCACCAAGCATAAATTGTATATTTATTGACATTTATAAGTGTTAAAAAAGTCCACCAATTCATGTTTGCAGTTATGTTTCAGCTATAAAAGAGAAAGTATTTCCATTTTTTGTCAGTGTCCCAAAATGGGCTCTACCAAGATACATCCCTGGCAGGCAATCCCTCTTGTTTTTCACAAATTTTGAACTTGTTTCTCTTACCCCTTTTCATCAGGATCCAGAATAAATGAATAAAGCCTGTGTTATCTACTTAGGGCCAAATCTTATCCAGTTTTCCAACCCTGATATAGCTTTGCCACTGGGGTGTGCACTGCATCCTATGGTGGGAGGATAGATATAGAGGCCTCTTCAAGGTAAGGGAATGTTTGTTCCTTTGTCTCAGGGCTGCATTGCTGCTGCATTAGTGCTGGAAAGTTGGATATGTTTGGGCCTTTAGTTAGCTCGTTCATGTGTGGAAGACTGAAAATATTTTCTTAAGGGACATCCTTGAAAGTTGATCCTTGAAACTATTCCTTTCTGTCTTTCTGTTGTGAATGAAAGGCATATGCTCAGTTTGTCAAAATCAGTCTGTCACACAGAGTAGGGAATACGCCAACCTCTCTTTGTTTATTCTTGCTGTCCTCTGGACTTCTTAGCACTAGCTTGCCATCCTTGCAGTTTGTTACACTGTACACAAGACCAGCGTCTGACTGCACTTTGAAACTGGGCTCATTTGCCTAGTCCTAAAATAGCCACAGAATTGATGGAGAAATAATCATAGCTGAATCATCTCTGTCTTATACAGGAATTCCTAACCCTATCAGAACAGGCAAAATAATCCTTTTTGGAGAAGGTCAAGTGAACAAACTGTTGACTGCCTATGCTAATAGAGAGGTACTACTCCGGAAAATGCAGTATCCCAGCAAGAAATGGGTTGCCTTGAGCAGTGGAATTTTAGACAAGAAGTAGTACTGCACTTCTGTTGTTCCCCCACAATGATTATCTATACAAGTCCATAGGCAGGGCTTAGACAGTCGCTGGTGCAGGGTGCAACTCCCCCTATGATTGTTCTTCTAGCAATATGGAAGCAAATTCATAAGAAATCTTCACAATGGGACAAAAGCAGGGAAAAGTACAGGCAATTGTACTTTCTTTTCACTACTTTGGACTCTCAAACAGCCGTACAAATCCTATAAATACACTTATTTATTTATTTATTTATTTATTTAAACACATTAAAATATAAGAAAGTCATGATTCTCTAGAAGCTTAGGGTGCTATCCTAAAGCGGCACTGGGTTGACACAAGCTGCTTGTGACGGCCCAGTGCCATTGCAGATGTGCCCTTAGGCACGCCTGCGTCGACAGGACTGGCGCTAGGTTGACACAGGCAACAGCATCAGCCCAGCAATGCTGCAGATGGGCACCAGTAAGCTCTCCCATGACAGCTGGGTTTGGCCAACGCAGGGTCTTTTCAGGGTGGGAGGGGTGGAGGAAGGGCGGCCCAGAGGATGGGCTGGCCTGGGGGAGGGAGGAGCCAGGATCTGTCCAATAGGCCAGATCCTAACCCCCGGCCTCTGGCCTTGCGGCCTCAGTCTGGGGCGCTGTAGGCTGCTCAGACATGCACCTGCTAAATAGGTGCAGATCCAAGCAGCCCCATAGGAGTGGCTGGGACTTACCCTGGGGTAAGGGGACAAACTTACCCCTTGCCCCGGGTTGAGCTCCAGCAGCATCCAAACCTGTGTTTGATGCAGCACAGGCCTGCTTGCCTGCCTGCTCCAACACAGGTTAGGATTGGGCTGCCCATCATTCAGCTTTCCATGCTATATGGCTACAGAGTCCAATACTATTTTTCCCCCTCCCCCACCGATGCAGCGGAACCCAAAATGGCTACCAGTCAGTGATGTCATGCACCCACTATGCACCACTACGCGAGTACCGGTTCCTAGAAGTTGAGCTGGCCCCGCCCACTTGAAGCTGGCCCCTGCTATTTAACCAGGGAACAGTTGAAGCAAAATATGTATATACACATCTCTAGAAAGCAAAGCAATAGAAGTAAAGTTAAGTCAACACTAACCACAAGCTGAAGTTTACAAACATGATCACATCCATGGCAACAATCATGACATCACTTCCGGCTTATGACATTACTTCCAGTGGGCGGACCCTGACAAGTGCCAATCAAAAGTGAGTACCTGTTCCTAAATCATTTGGATGACACTACTGCTACCAGTGCATCCTGCAGGTAGGCAGTTGTAGAGACCTCCTTTGGGTAAGGGAACAATCTTTCCCTTATCTGAGGATAAGACTCCTTGGTGCGGGGGGGGGGGTTGTCTACCTGGACCTGTGCTAGCTAAACAGCTGTTACAGGTCCATGTGGACCCACACCACAGGGTTGGCTCTGGGAAGGGGATTATGATTTGGCGGCCACCGCTGCTGCCCAACCTATCCCCTTCCCAGAACGATCTGCCTATCCCTTCCCCCCATCACCACCTCATTTCACCCTTCCTCGCTCAACCCTTCTGTCACCTGCTCACACCTCCCCTGCTCACACCTCCCCTGCCATCTTACCTGGACCGGCGACTGGCTGGTGCTCTACTGGTGGGCAGGCTCTGGTCTTCCCACCTGCGTCCCAGCAGTGCACTGAATAGCACACTACCAGATCACCTTTTGCAGCTCTGAAAAGCCGACAAAGTCTACATGAGAGCCTGTCCCTTGAACATTAGTATTAATTGTCACCCAGTTTGTAGAATTCAAACATATGTGAATATGGGTTTTTCGAACTATTCCTGTGGATGTTGTGCAAATATAGCCAAACTGGATTATCAAGTAAAATGTTTTGAGTCTTTTTTTTATCTTTCAGAGTTTGCCTTCAAAATTTCAGATACCTAGGAAAACGAAACATAGTCAGGTAATTATATTTTAGTATTAAATCATATGAAAGTTACCATTCCCCTATGTGGGCTCAACCAAGATATATTCCTGACAGGCAATCTCTTTTGCACTGCATTTGAAGCTGTTTCTCTTACCCATTTTCAGCAGGATCCAGAACTAAATTAAATGCACTTTACTTCTGAAGTTAGCATGTAGATGCAGCAAATGTCAGTACATACAGTTCAGTCCACATACGGTTTTTTACGGAAAGCTGAATTCCAAAACACTGAACTTGTCTTATAAAGTATTTGTGACCCTGTTAACATCAAGAAGATAGGTAACTAGGGAAATGGAGTGGCTGCATATATGTTTGTATTCAGCTTTTCCTGATTTAACCATGATTTAAAGATCCAACAATATAATGAAATGGATAATATTTTAGTTAGAACCTGAGCTTTCCCCAGAGTATTCATTTTTGGTAATGATCTCAAAAGTGTGAAAACGTTTCCAGCTGCCATGGGCAAATATGCAGTTTTCTTTGGCCATATCTTGATGCTTTGTTTTTCATTTCAAGCTAAAACAATGAACTTCTTTGTCTGCATTTCCATCAGCAAAACCTAAAAGGAACTGTTTTAATTTATTTAGGGGTTGTGTTATGTTTTGCCAGATGCATTTTTAGTATTCTCAGATATTGTAGATTCGGCATAATTAGATAACAATTATTATTATTATTATTATTATTATTATTATTATTATTATTATTTCTTCATAGGAAAATTGCTGCTGCATTTAAATTTGTTCAAACTACCCAGAATAATGGAACTCTAAAAGGCTCCAACCTGTCGTGTCAGACATCTGGGCTTTTCCCCCAGTGGTAAGATCCGCTTTCTTGCTGACCTTTTGGGGGTATTTAACTTACAGAGCAATCCTAAATTGCGCTGGATTGGTAAGGCCGGCAGGTCTGCACCAAATCCAGTGCACCTTAGGCAGACATGTCATGTAGCGGGTACGTGGGGGTACGCGAGTACCCGTTCTTAGGATTAGGGCTGGCCCCGCCCATTCGCCCGCCCACTTGTCGACTCTGTCGGCGCTCCACTCCTCCCCCTTTAACGTTTGAATTGCCTGCACATTTGAGTTGCCTGCACGTTCTCAGAGCCAGGCAGGCAGGCAGTGGAGCGAGGGAGACTGACGGCAGCAGCAGCATGAGCAGGTGAGCAGACTCCCGGGCCTTCTCCCGGGCCGCCGCGTGGCCTACCGAGGAGGCGTGGCGGTTCCTGGGTTCCGGCTATGACCTCACTTCTGGTGGGCGGGCCCCAACACAACTGCCAATCAAAAGTGAGTACCGGTTGCTAAATCATTTAGATGCCATTACTGACCTTAGGTTGCTGGGGAGTCTCCCTGGGGCAAGGGCACATTTGTCCCCTTGCCCCAGGGGAGGCTGTGGCCACCTCATGGGGCTCCTTGGATCCACAGGGCTTCCCAAATGTCCAAATGAAGAAACAAAGCTATCCCAACTCACTTTCCACTTCATTAGGATGCTGGAGGAGCCCTGCCAATAATTCCACAGGGCTCCCCCTCACACACATGGAGCCCAGCGCTGCAACAGGAAAGCCCATTGCAACCCCTGTCGTCCCAGGCAGTGACACAATCCTGGGGATAGCACTGCTGCCTTCCACCGTCCCCCGCCCCTTAAAGGCAAAGGAGCAGAGGCTTTCAGGCTGGGGCATCACAACGCCCCAGTTTGAAAACCTCTGGTCTAACCATTTGCCCAGCCACAGTCCTGATCCAGATTTGCCTACTTGCCTTAGGAGCAGCGGTGTCATGCTACCGGTACGCTGGGCGGGAGGAACGGGTGAGCGGCAGCCTGCCTGTTGCGTCACGCTCCGTTTCGCCGTCTTCCCTGCCCCCAGGGGCATGGAAGACGGCGAAATGGAGCGTGACACAACGGGCGGGCTGCCACTCACCCGTTCCTCCCACCCAGTGTACCGGTAGCATGACACCACTGCTTAGGAGTGAAACTGAAGTCGGAGCTGCCCTGATACGTTTTATGTCGCATGCAATCGGAGATTGGGGCATGCAGGCTGGGACATATTTAATCCATTTTCATCCCACCACGGTCCTCACAGAACTGCAGCAGCTAAGCCTTGTTAGCTCTGGATGCCAATGGGCCCAGGACTTCACTGGTCTGAAAACAGCTTGGGGAGTGGGGGCAGTTTTTCTCAAAACTGGCGCAGCAGGAACAAGTTATATGCCCAGTCTCCATGTGCCACAGTTCCCGTCCTGATCGATCCCTCTCACGGCTGCTGTTTACAAAGGAAAAACTCACAAATGCAGGGTCAAACTGTGATTCTAACAAAACATGCAGTCTGACCTTAAGAGAGCTGCTTTGTTCACATTGCAGCTAATTGAAAGCAACAATTGCCAGCATCATAGCCTTGTGCCTTGGCATATGGCTGGAGCAAATGAAGCATGAGAGAAAACGATGCATTCCTTTGCTTCCCACTCCAAAATAAGCACTGATCTCACTTTACAGCTGGGCCTGGCAGGGGCCTCTCTGAATTAAACCTTTCAGTAGGCCATTGTATTATTGCATGTTTATGAGACGGTCAGCCTATTGCATTTGCCAGATGAAAAGCATAGCAACTGGGGGCTACTGCTGCAAATTCTAGCATTGAATATGTGTGTTCGCTTGTGAAGATGCATTTGTGTGGATGTAATCTTGAATGCTTCTTATGATCGTGGCCTGCTTTTCATGGCCTTTGTTTGAGTACCACTGAGAAAGAAATCTAATGCCAAATGCTTAGCTCATCACATCCTCATATCCTTATTTCTGCAGGCATGTAGAACTTGAGGATAAGTATGCACTTACATCAATGGCTCGTTGGTGTTTGTATTCTGTTTTGTGCTTGTTCCTATCTCTTTCTGGAGATACTGAGCAATATGAATTCAGCTAAGTGTACAAACTTACACTGGTGGGGGCAGCTGGGAAATAATAATTAAGCAAAACCTTCTGTTTTCTGATTTTGTAGGATACATCCTGCTTCTAGCACTGAGGCTCACAGGCATCACAGATCTCAAACATTACCAATCATTCGTGGCAAAAATGCTTTTTCGAACCCTAAACTCCTGCAGATGATAGACAGCACCATTGCAAGTAAGCAGCAAGGGAAATGGGTACCAAAAGTTGCATTTTGCTCGAGTATGGACTGTTGCCATGCTAACTGAAATGGTGGTGCTGGGGCTGTCACTCGTGGAGGAGCACCTGCGGTGTGTATCGAAGGTCATAGGTTCAGGTTCCTTGGTATGCTAGGAAAGGCCTATGTCTACGACTCTGGAGAGGTACTGATGATAATGATCTAAATGGAGCAGTGGCATGGCTCAGCATAAGGAATCTTCCAGACTTAGAGCCCTATCCTGGGCCTCTATCACCAGTCGTATGTTTGTACCACCTTCTCTGACTGTCGTGAACGTGCCATAAAGCTTGTTTGCGGCAAGGCAAGTGGAGGGAGGGTTGGCGCTGGGCCTCAGTGTCATGCAGAAGGCTGGCCAGTGCTTGTTCAGCACCAGCCAGTGATAAGGTATTTCGGGGTGGGGAGGAGGCAGAACGGGGTGGAGGGAGGGGAAGATCAGGCCTGGGATGGGTGGAGACAGTGGCAGCTGCTGCCGCTGAACATTAAACCTCCTCCCAAGCCAGACAGCCCAACACTGCAGAGTGTTGGGTGCAGAGCCAGCTGCAGTCTCTCCAGAGTGTGGGAGCAAATGCTGAAGCTAAACAGTGAGTGGATGGGTGAAGACCTGGGGAACCTCCTGTGTATATCACCTTGAGCTCCGAGACTGAAGAAAGACAGGTTATAAATGCCATAGCAGCCCAACCTTATGCACGTCTACTAAGAAGTAGACTTCTTCTACTAAGAAGTCTCATTATAGTCAATGGGACCTACTTCCAGATACGTGTGCACAGGATTACAACCTAAAATATTAAAAATAATGGCTTCAAAGACTAATTTGTTTAAAAAGAATGTCTTGGTTCTTTACAATTGATAGTTGTGAATTGTTCTTTTCCTAATACTTTAAATCTGTTATTGCATTAATTTTATCGTAGGTGGTTCTAATGAAACAGATATTGTGCACTATGTAGATACCGAAGCCAACATTGCCACCGAAGTTTGCCTCACTATCCTTGACCTGCTGTGTCTTTTCACTCAACACCACCAGGTATCCTTGTCATTTGCTAAATTATGAAAGGATGCTTTCCATAAAAATCACAGTGTTAATAGTCTATTCTTTTGCAAGCGTGTATTTACTACAGCAGCAGTTCCCATTGAGATGGGTCACCACCCGCCAGAGGAAATCAAAGGTGGGCCATTCCCTCTTAAGGGGAGTGGACCAGAAAAACGAATGTGTGCTCTGATCGCAAATTGGGGTGATTTCTAGCAGTGAGGAGGCCCACAGAGGGAGCTGTGGGCCTCCTGGACCCTCCCCAAGGCCAGTGTGACCCTCCCCAGGTAAAGGGAAAAGCCCCTGGGTGCCGATGGTGCTGCAATTGCTGCGGCACTGTCAGGACACCAGCCCCAGGTCCCGCCCCTGCAAATACTTACTTGCAATCCCAAACTCCAAGTAGGATTTTGGGAACCGCTGTATTGCAGCACATTTGTGGCAGAATAACATCACACACAAAAATGATTCACTAGTCTCATAATTCTGTACATAATTCTGAATCATTCTTGGAAACCTAGCAATAAGGGCAGTGCATCTCATGTTCTGTAGCATGCCATGGGACTTGCGTATGTTTAGCAACCACTGCATTCAGCTGCCAACCCACCCTCTTCATGTACCTGATCTGTCCACCCCCTGCCTCCATCGCCTTCCCATTCCATCCACCCCTTCTGCCCTCCCCCTGCTCTGTTTCACCTCCCCCATTGCTCTACCTGTGTCAGTGAGCCTTTTCTGGTCTGCTGGCACGTGGAAGCAGGCTCCAGCAGCACACGTCTCCGTGCACCACCAGAATGGGTTTTACGGCTGCCATAAGGCAGTAAAAGCAGTTTAGGCTGTTAATCTTAGATGGGAATGACTGACAGCCCAATCCTACTTAAGTTCCCCTGTGCCGAGGCAGTGGCGCTGGCCTGGCTTCTGCTGCATCCCGCAGGGGAATTTTGCAGGCTGGAGGTCTCCTCAGGATAAAGGGAAGGGTGAAAAGGCAGGATACAAACCTAAATAAATAACTAATATTCCGAAGAAAACGTTGCCCCCCAAAAAGGATGAAATACGTTTGTCGGTTAACTTTTCAGAGACAGCTGCAACAATCTGATTGCCAGAATACATTGATGAAAAAAGTGTTTGATACCTACCTGCTCTTTTTGCAAGTCAATCACTCTGCAGCAGCTCTCAAGCATGTCTTTGCCGCCCTCAGATTGTTTGTGAGTAAGGTAAGTCCCAGTATATGCTTGTCGTTTGCCCTTGGTCTATGGCAGGCTTTTCATATTCTCAGGTTGGTAGTGCCAGTGCATCACTCTCTCCCCTGTTGTCCCTGCCCTCTTCCACCCCCATATGTGGCATGCCATCAATGAAGCCCCAGTTCCCATAGCGACATCCTCCCATGACACTGGCTGCAGCACTTCTAGCCCCATCTCAGGGCAAGAGAGGGCCACAGTGACAACATCTGCTGTGCACATCATCATTATACAGTCAGTCCTCGTTATATGTGAATTCGCTATCTACAAATTTGCTTATCCGCGAGGGGCAGAATTGCAAACCTTATCTGCACCTCTGTCCTCGTTATCCACTGTGCAGAGAACTTCTGAAGACTTCAGAATGGCACATGCAACCAGTGCTGACCCCTTTAAAATGGCCAGCAGAAACATTCACCAGCCATGTTTAAGAGGTCCATGGAAGTCACAGATGCCATTCTGAAGATCTTTGCCACCTCTGGAAGATTTCTGCAACATTCAGAGATCTTTTGGCACTTCCTGCTGCGTTCTGCTGGCTTCTGAGGGTCTCTGCTGGATTCTTCTGATGGTAGATAAGGTGCCCCTTGCACCTAACCTCATTGATCCCATAGGATCAATGGTTCGTTATCTGTGAATTTGCTATATGTGAGGATTTCCAGGAACCTAACTCTAATGGATAATGAGGACTAACTGTGCCTGCTTAGTTTATTTAGATTATTTCTTGCTTTGGGGAACCAACAACCAAAATCTGCACCAAACAGGTATCAAAAACCAAAAGGGTAACATTCAAGGTAACATTGCATGATAGAAGGTTCCAAACAAAAAATCAGAAAGTTGCCAGTTCGAATCTCACCGTTCACCAACCAGACAGCCTTAGGCTACAATCCTTTTCATACTTTGCTTGATGTAAGCCCCACTGAACACAACTTACCTCTGAGTAGATAAACAGGACTGTGCTGTTAGACAGGCCAATCTCCAGCCAGCTTTGAAGCGCTCCCGAGCCTCGTTTTGCCCTTGCCCCAGGGGAGGTTCCAGCCTCCCCTATGGATTCCTCGGATCTGCACCTGCTGTGAATTGGGGCCACGGGCCTGGGATGGAGGCTTGAATGGCCTAATGGCTACATCCCTGCATCCCAGCCCACCCCCGTCCCCAGGATGGCTATATCTCTGTCAGTGGTGTCTCTACAGGGAGGGCAAAGAAGCCTTACCCTGTCATGTAAATCCCTCCTCTCCCTTGCTGCTGTAGCCAGTAAGCAACGCCAAGATGTTGCGTTTCCCTGTGAGGATTGGCTAGAACAGTGCAGGAGAGGAGTGATTTCCACTGCAAGGTAAGGCTTCTTGCAAAACTTAGAGCTCTGCCCTCCCTGTAGAGACGCCGCTGATCTCTGTGTCCATTACATTTGAGCCACTTCTCAAATTCAGTTTTCGCTCTGCACAAGGTACTATAAAATATACGTCTGTTTCAGGAATGTAGCCATCAGTTGCAGCCTTACCCTTTCACATGCTGAAAAACGTTGAGTACCCACAAATAGGTACAAAGTGGGACAGATGTTGCATTCCTACAGTCTCCAAGTTAAGGGAAATCGTAATGTGAGAATGGGCCTTAGAGATCATATTGAAGATGGAAATGGTTTTATAGTTCTATACTATAGGTCAAAACTAGTACCTTAAATTTTAGCTATTGTATAGAAGCACCTTGATAGATACTGCATTTGTGCAGAAAGCATCTATTATGACTTTTCATGCTTAAAAAATTTTTTTTTGTTGTTGTTCCATAGTTCCCTTCATCATTCTTCCAAGGGCAAGCTGACTTGTGTGGCTCATTCTGCTATGAGATTCTTAAGTGCTGCAATCACAGGTCACGGTCAACTCAAACGGAAGCCTCCGCTCTGCTTTATTTCTTCATGAGGAAGAACTTTGAATTTAATAAGCAGAAGTCAATAGTCAGGTCCCATTTGCAGGTGTGTATAGCTGAGACAACTAACAATAAGCAATTCACTGAACCTGCAATTCTGTACATACTTTCCTGGGAGTAAGTCCCATGGAATACAATGTCTTCAGAGTAGACGTGTTCTTTTAATTTTAATGTATTTTATTTTAATTTAATTTAAATATCTTAATTTAATTTTCATTGAATACATCTGAAGCACTTTGGGGCAGTGTTAGGGCAGCTGTATAACTTCAGATCATACAAGCCTGGTCCATCCATGAAGTGAACAATGCAGCACACATCATGCTGTTGCTAGTAGTGAGAACGGCAAACACCTCAAGTTTGCTATCACCTCCCTCCAGCTCGCCTTCCCTAACCCTCCCCTGGCCCAATTCTTGCCTGGGAGATCCCATTGTGTCCTGCACTTCCTGCTTTGTTGAAAAGGGTTGTGTGAGAAGCTGCAAGGTGAGGAGGTACGGTGTTGGGAGCATAATCCTAACCTGGAGTTAGGCCAGCACAGTCAGGCCAGCAAAGTTACAGTGGCACAAGGGCCACTGTAAAACATTCAGAGTCAGGGAGGATGGCGCCTGTCTGTGTACTGGCCTCTCTGACTCCGAGAGTGGCCCAAGCTTACTTTACAGTGACCCTCGTGCAGTGGTGTCATCTACTCACCAGTAGACAGTACGCTGGGCAGGACTTAGCGTGTTCGACAGCCCGTGCACTCACTTCCGCTTTCTTCGCGCTCGCCGCGCGGCTTTCCCTCACCTCGGAGGGGGCGCCTGCTCACCCAGGCACCTGGCATGCCCCCACCCTTCCCCCCGGCGAGCAGACACCCCCTACGAGGTGAGGGAAAGCCGCAAGGCAAGCATGAAGAAAGCGGAAGTGAGTGGACGGGCTGTCGATCACGCTAAGTCCCGCCCAGCGTACCGTCTACTGGTGAGTAGATGACACCACTGCCCTTGTGCCAGCCAAACTTTGCTGGCCTAACTGGGCCAGCCTATGCTCTGGATTGCCATCTTCTGCCCTGCTTTGGGGAACCATGCCCAGCAGTGGCCGTGGGTTGGAGGTGGCATTAGGCAGTGGATCACATTGGGCTGTTCTGTATAGAGCTCCAGACCACTTTTGTGCAGCCTCTGTGGGAAAAAATTCCAGCTTTCATTTCTAAACCAAAGGCAGTTAAAATGCAAAAACTGTTCAATATACACAGAATCTTTAAGCAAATCGAAGTGTAAGGGCATGCCCAGTGATACAGTAGTTCTGGCATGGACTCAAGAGTCACTGCTTTGATGCGAGTTGCTAGAAGCCTTTTTCAGCGCTCACAGAATCCCAGACAAATGCCTGGCTGGGCCACTTGGAGCCACTGTTAGCCAGCCTGCTGATACATTGGTCTAGTTAAACTGGTGGTTCTGCTATGGAACCACTGCCTGCTGGCTTGATTTGCCTGTGTTGACCACTCCTTTTTCCTCTTTGTCTTCTTCAGCTGATCAAAGCTGTCAGCCAGTTGATTGCAGATGCTGGAATCGGAGGCTCTCGGTTTCAACATTCATTGGCTATTACAAACAACTTTGCTAATGGAGACAAGCAAATGAAAGTAAGAAATTATTTGTGTCTGTATGCTGTACTTGTGTATTTTTTGTATCTTGGAGATGGATAAGTTTCAAAGCACATTTTCCTCCATTCAGTCCTTTTGTACAAGTCCAAAATCTGCCACAAAAAGAACTTTACAGTTACACTACAACGAATAGTTGCGGTCATGTGAATAAACTACATAATCCTAGCCTAAAAGTATATGCAATTGAATGTGATAATGGTGATTCTATGAGTGCAAAAATACTCCATTGCTTCTCTTCCCCAAAGAATAGCAACTTCCCAGCAGAAGTAAAGGACCTGACTAAACGCATAAGAACCGTTTTGATGGCAACAGCTCAGATGAAAGAACATGAGAAGGACCCTGAGATGCTGGTGGATTTACAGTACAGTTTGGCAAACTCATATGCCAGCACACCTGAATTACGTAGGACTTGGCTGGAGAGCATGGCCAAGATTCATGCTAGAAACGGAGACTTATCAGAGGCAAGTCACACACAAAAAATGTATCTTATTTTGTACCATACACAGATTGAAAAGGTTTCTCGAGTCTAGTCCTAACCTACTTCTCAGTGCTTATGTTGCCATACCAATGAGTCAGGCACTGCATCCTGCATTGGGGAGGCAGTCATGGATCATTTGGTTCCTTGCCCCAACATTGCATTGATGTCGAAAAGTTGGATAGGATTGGGCCCTTAGTATCTTAGTGAGAGAGCCCATTCATGCCTGCTACCTTGACTTGCATAGGTTCAAGCTTAGAGGCTGAAGGACAGATTAGGTCGTCTCTTGTCCTAAATCAAGAGCTGTCAATTTACTTACAGTGCTTTTGTGGATGAGCGTAGCCTGGCCACAAACCCATCAGTATCTCCATGCACAAGAGAGATGCTAGCAAGTAGGACTGAGCCAAAAAGATATGGAAATTCCATTTATTAATTCCAGATGGCAATAAGCCATCAAAGTAATTGGGATTGGCCACAGATCAGGCCCGCACAACTTGAACCCAACCAAGCTGGATGCAGTTTACTAACCATATATTGTGCCCTGTAGCAGGTCACAAAATATAATAGATTCATTAAGACCCCAGAGGGCCACCATAAATGGACTGCATTTGGCTTGGCTGGGCACAAATTGTGCAAGACTGTCATTGATATGCCTAACTTACACAGAGTTATCACTAACATTAGTTATAATTATTTGTTCAAATGCAACATTTCTGTTGGGCCTTACTGCATCCCATGAGAAACAGAAATCCAGTTCAGAGTGCAAATTATTTGTATATATTTATTTTTAAAGACATTTTCAAACACAAGGCCCAGGTTCAGATGCTTCTTTCAAGCCAAATCTTCATGCTTCTGCTTATCCCATTCTCTTACTTTTTAAGGCAAATCTCTCCATATTTTTACTGGAGCTTAAGTACAGACATCAACATCTATTCTTTATTGTGTGCAAACGATCACACTGATAGATCTGGCAAGTGAAGCTCTGTCAAGGAAACCTTGATTACCATTTTGCAAAATATGGACTGATACTAATCAGGACAAAGCAAGATCTATGTTGCTTAACAGCTTAATAAAATATTACTGCTTAATGTTAAAATGTGCAAGCATAACAATGGTTTCTTGTTGCAGGCTGCTATGTGCTATATCCATATAGCTGCCCTTATTGCTGAATACCTGAAAAGAAAGGGTAAGATAAACACATTCAAAGAGCACATCAGATTATTAATGTAGAAACAGTAACATGTGAATGCAAATTTCAAATGACCTATTTCTTTCTAATGAGATTCATGTTCTTTTAGAATTATCTTGTAATCCTCTTTGACTCTTCTGAAATGCAAGACATTAACAGAGCATTCCTATGCATGTTTACTCAGAAGTAAGTTCCACTGTATTAAATGGAACTTACTCCCGTGTAAGAGCATATAGGATTGCAGCCTGTGTTTAGTAACATTTATGGTAGCAGCATTCTTGTGTGTTGTGTGAAAGTTACAATTACGATAATATTTCTCATTTTGAAGGAGGGCTTTTATATTTCATTTCTTTGTGCGTATCATTAAATATGCATGTCTTAACACATACAAATAGCAGAATGCTAATAACATCTCACACTATCATAGGTTACTGGAAAATGGAAAAGATTTGTACTTCTCGTATGCTCCTGGAAGATGCTGAACTCTCTGATAGTAATATCTTACTAACAACTCACACTGGAGGAAGTGAGTGTTCTAACCATGTCTGTTTATTGGTCAGAAGTCATCATTCACACAAGGTCCCTGTGACAGAAAAGGAAGGATTAAAAAAATAGGGCAAAAGTTATGGTGTATATAGATGTTGTTTGATGTTGTGAATTCAACTCATATTTCCAAGAATTATCAACTATCAGTGGTCTGCTGTCAGAAGTTCTAAGTATTTAAAATCTTGCGCCTCAAGTACTGTATACTTATAGTTACAGGGATTAAGCCAAGGCAACTCCTCATATTATTAAACTTCCATGATTGCATATTTTGCGTAAAAAGCCTGCACAATAACCATTAATGACAGCCAAGAAGAATAATGATTTAGTAGGACAGTAATCATTTGAAGCTGGGTAACTGATTGCCTGTCCAAGATCACTTGCATTCACCCACCCAGGACGCAATCCTAACCTGGATTTTGGGCCAGCACAGTTAGGCCAGCAAAGTTTGGCCAGCACAGGGCACATTGTAAAGTATATTTGGACCACTCTCAAAGCCAGTGGCGTTTCTACAGGGATGGCAAAGCTGTAAGTTTTGCAAGAAGCCTTACCTTGCAGTGGAGATTACTCCTCTCCTGCACCGTTTTAGCCAATCTTGGCGTTGCTTACTGGCTACAGCAGCAAGGGAGAGGAGGGATTTACACAACAGGGTAAGGCTTCTTGCAAAACTTAGAGCTTTGCCATCCCTGTAGAAACGCCTCTGCTCAAAGCACAATCCTAACCTGGAGTTAGGCCAGCACAATTAGGCCAGCAAAGTTTGCCCAACACAAGGAACACCATAAAGTACGTTTGGACCACTCTCTGAGTCAGAGAGGCCAGCACACAGACATGCGCCATCCTCCCTGACTCCGAGAGGGTCTAAACACACTTTATGATGTCCCTTGTGCTGACCAAATTTTGCTGGCATAACTGTGCCAGTCGAATTCCAGGATAGCATTGCGCTCCCAAACTGATGCATCTATAGTCCTTTGTGGGTCCCCAGAAGCACCCTAAGAAGGGGAAAATAAACAAGTGAGATAATTTGCTCATCATTCAGTGCTCCTTTTTTTCAGCTTGAATTACTGATTAGCTACATTTTTCTGTGCTGGTGTGGGAGACTGTATTTTGTTTGAGCAACTGTGCAATAGCACAGCTGTTTGCACATTTTGTTCTCACAAAGATGGAAGCAGGGTAAAGCTAATTTCAAAGGCATCTTCTTATTTCCAAAGTGGAGCAATCACTTTTATGCATAAGTGCATTATTTACACCAACCCAGAGCCTCAGGATTGCATTGTTGCATTCAAGAATTGCCTTTTACCTGTTCCCAAGATAACCCACATAGCTTGGCACAGTATGGATCATTCCTCTAACATCCATCAATGTGAACATTGTTAACAATGCAATAACACTCCTGTACTATATTTCCAGAAGTCAGTGTGTACCATTTATATAGTTCTGATGTGCAAATGTGCAATTTCTGATGTGATGCTGATATAGTTCTGGTTACAAAAAGAACGCTGTATGCAAAGGGTAAAAATCCAGTATGCTTCATGGCAAAATAGGTGTGTTATGAAGCAAGCCTATATGCCAAGTATTGGGTCAGAGAGAAAAGTGAATTGAAAAATACAGGATGGCCATTTACAAACAATGCAGCAGTGGCCCTGAGTCTTGAAATGGATAAATGAAAAATCAATTTCATCTGCTTGAGTACCAAAGCATTTCCAGATTGGTTCCTGGCCAGCCATATGCAGTGAGGGTGTGCCAGGTGAAGCAGAACCACCCTACCAGAGTTCTTTGAAAAGTGTCCCACTGCTGTGATCATGCAAACACAACCCACAGGCTTTGAGCAGCTGAAGCCCATGGGTTGTATGCAGGATCACAGCCACTGCAGCAGCAGTAGAGTCACTTTTCTGCCTCACCTGACACACCCTCACCGCATGTCTGTTCCTGAGCCATCTCAAGTTCAGGCCAGGTATGAAAAGACACTTGATGCTGTGCCAGCAGCCACCCCTGCTGCTCCCTTCTCCCAAGAGGGAAGACAATGACAAGTACAGTAACACAGCTCCCGGCTGAAGGCCTTGATGTGGCTATGATCATGCTCTGTAGACCATCAGATTTGGGCTAGGAAGCTTTTAAATATGTTCTCTGTGTTTCCTGAGGTCAAGGAACATGTCTGCAACCATGCACAGCACTATCCATTGATGTGAGGAAGCATAGGGATGCTTCTTTGCATCTGCAGAGGCTGTGAGCTCAACATCCAGACCGTGATCCAGAGGTCTGGAGTTTCCAGACAACCCCTTTGCCTTACTCTGCTTGGGAAAGGAAGTCGTGGCAGAGTAGGCTGGTTGCCTGGGATGGTGGCAGGAAGGCAATGCTGCCTGATTCAGACTGGCTTCAGATTTAAGCACATTAATTTGATTTGAATAAAGACCCAAATTAATTTATTTGGGACAGGTCTGTTCCTTTTGAGGCTGGGGTGGGGGGAGCTTGCCAATCTCTCTAATAAATCTGTTGTCTGAAAGACATTTATATTTTCATACCTACATCATGTGAAAGAATTCCTGTTTTAATCCTGCAAACTAAATACAAAGTGTTTACTTACACTATTTCATTGGGGTTGTAGATTTTTCTTTATAAATAATCCAATATCACTGTATTCTTTTGAATGGTCAAGATCGTAAACGATCATTACAAATGATCATTTGTCAAATGATCATTTGTCATTACAGCAACTTTGGAATTCATTGGGAGTTACTCAAACATTATTTTGGATATGAATATATGAATGTATTGATCCCGAACCTTCAAATTATAAGTAATGTGACCTTGGCAAGCACAGTGAACCGCTCTTGGACTCAGGGTGGGATGATGCACATCTGTGTGCTAGCCTCTCTGACTCCAAGAGTGATCCAAACGTATTTTATGGTGTCTCTTGTGCTGGCCAAACGTTGCTGGCCTAACTCCAGGTTAGAATTGCATCCTGAGTGTGATGTGTAATCTATCACAGATTGAGGACTTAATCTTATACATATTATCTGAGAACTCAGTCCTTTGAATTCAGTGGAACTTTCCTCTGAGTAGATACGCATAGGATTGTTCCATTTGTGCTGTTCATCTTTTTGGCTATGAAAAAGCAATTATGCCCAGAAAATTAAAAAAAAAATGTCTTTATACCAATATTCTTTTCTTGTTCAGCCAATAATTACTTTATGTCGTTATTATCAAAGCATTCATGAGACTCTTTCTTTTGCTTACAAAGGCTTGTTTTCAATGGGATGGCCAGCTTTCCTCAATATTACACCAAATATTAAAGAAGAGGGAGCTATGAAAGAAGACTCTGGAATGCAAGATACACCATATAATGAGGTTAGCAGTGCTAATTTATAGCAGCCAGGTCCTATGCATGTTTTGGTAGAAGTTGCATAGTATTCACTAGGACCTACTCCAAAAGAAAGCATGCATAGGATTGCAGCCTGAGTTTTAGTTTGCTTTTTGTGTATCAATTTTATTTTGTTATATAAAATTAGAACAACCACCTGTGGGGATCAATGAGTAAACTGTTTAGAGCGCAATCCTAACCTGGAGTTAGGTAGACACAGTTAGGCCAGCAAAGTTTGGCCGGCACAAAGACCACCGTAAAGCACGTTTGGACCACTCTCAGAGTCAGGGAGGATGACGTATGTCTGTGTGCTAGCCTCTCTGACTCCGAGTGGTCCAAACATACTTTACGGTGTCCTTGTGCCGGCCAAACTCCGCCGGCCTAACTCCAGGTTAGGATTGCGCTCTTAGTTTCATAACAATATGCTTCATTTTACGCATATCAAGAAAGTTAAAATTTAGAGTAGCAATCCTATGCATACTTACCTGGAAATCGGTCCCATTAAACACATGTTCGAGGGCCAAAAAAACACACCCCTTCTTATATAAAGTAAGTAAATAATAAATAAGATTTAAATGAATGCATAAGTTTTACTTGGTTCTTGTTTGTAATCAGCATATGATTTTACAAATGCCAGCCTTTCTGCTCCATCCCACACCTATCACCACCTTTGGATATGTCTGCAGGTTGCTAGTATCTTGCTACCCAATGACCTTTGTTAACATTTTTTGTTAAGTGTAAATAAAATAAAGTGTTAAGTGTAAATAAATAAAAACAACAATGTCAGGACATCTGCCCACAGTTTGAATTTCATGGGGGGGGGGGCGGCCACCCCTTTTTCTGCCACCTCTCCCTCCCTTGCTTTGGCTGGTCAGTTGCAAGGCTCAAAGGCTACCCAAAAGCTTGGAGTCAATGACAAAGAGTAATTTTGCTGAACGGGGGGAGTGGAAGTGGTGAAGGGGTCTGATCACTGACCCCGCCTCCTTCTCCGCTGCTGCTGGGGCTGGGCTTTCTTCTCTGGGGGCTGAGTGGTAGCACTTCAGAATGAGGGTGGGCGCTGGGGACTGCGACTGGGAGGTGGTGGGGAAGCATTGAACCTGCTGACCTGCTGAGGAACTACAGAGCCTCACACCAGAGAGATCCTTAAGGAAATCCCCCAGGCGCAGAACATTCTGGGGTGGATCTTCCATGAAAGCATCAGTGCAAGGCTCTTCTGTTACCAGGCGCATCAGCAAGTTGCTGCATGACGTACATTAGAGCTTCCCCACCATTGGCTTTGCGCTGAGTAAAACCTTCCAGTGGGCCGAATGTGCCCCTCGGGCCGTAGTTTGGAGACCCCTGAGCTAGACTGTTAGAGTTTGAAGGGATCAACTTAAACCAGGCCTTCAGCTTTCACTGTATCAACGTAACTAATGGGTACTTCCCAAAAAAGAGAGAGCATTCTTTGTATGTGTGGAATTGCAGAACATCCTTGTGGAACAGCTGGAATTATGTGTCGAGTATCTATGGAAATCTGAAAGATACGAACTCATCGCTGAAGTGAACAAGCCAATCATTGCCGTTTTTGAGAAACAGAGAGACTTCAAGGTAAGGCCATTGAGTCATTCACATACAGCCCCCATCTCTTTAGGTTTGCGCAATGGGAAAGTGTCTTCTATGCAGTTTGGTGTGAAGAGAGCATCACACCCCACATGTACACAGATACCATGTTAGATACAGCAGGAGACAAGTATTTTTCCCCCCAGTTCATTCTGCCATTTAGATAGAGCAGTGAACTAAGGCATTGCATCCCTTGCAATCTTGTAAGGCTCTTTGGAATATGAATACTTCAGGTGAAGAAAGTGGAAACTCCCTTTAAGACTAGACGAGTGTTACTCACACTGTGGGGACGCACTTGGTGGGTCATGACCTGATGTCAGGTGGGTTGTGGAAAGCTGGGAACAGCCAACTTGGAAACTGCAGAACTTACTATTGCTATATTCCTTTTGTGAGTGTTAACAGTTTCAATTTTCAAGTGAGTTTTTTTTAATTGTTTTTAGTTTAGGGATTTTACAAAATGTTTTGTCCTAATTTTGCTTTCTGTCAAAGATGCTTCATGGTTGTGCATTTGCTTCAGTCTAAGAATGCCAGTTTGCATTTGAGGAGTATCATTTGATTATGTCACATTAACATTATGTCACATTAACCTTTCTGCGTGATGGGCACTTCTGGCCATGACATCACTTCCAGGTTAATGACATCACTTCCAGTGGGTCCCAACATGTGTGCCATTCTCAAAAGTGGGTCCCGGTCTAAAACGTTTGACAACCACTGATGTAAAGGAAAACTCCATGGGCGAAGAAAACATTTGTCATTCATACGTTACACCGGACTCGTCTATTTTGCTTGTAAGGGTTGGATTAATAAGTTCTCAGAAGCAAACTCAACTCCAACACTGTGAATAATTATAGATTGCTTGTTGTGGTCCTTCTCTGGATCAGAGCACTCTTTTTAAAATGTTCTTTCTCCTGTTTTAGAGACTGTCTGAGCTGTACTACGACATCCACAGGTCTTATCTAAAAGTAGCTGAAGTCGTGAATTCTGAGAAGCGCTTGTTTGGACGATACTATCGTGTGGCATTTTATGGACAGGTGAGGAGTGACGTGTGAATGCTTATGCATTTACAGTTGCCATACAGAGTTCTCCAAGGCAATTCCAGAGATACTTTCCCTAGCATAGGGAAGCCTAGGAAGCCAACATGGTCCAATATGAAATGGAAAAGTGGGTTGACAGTGATGGGCCTAGAGTCCTATCTAGACTAGAGTCTTCCACTGACTTAGTCCTAATATAGAGAGCAAAATGGAGGTCTTAAAACAATGCATCAAAAACAAAGGTAAAAGAAGGTTTGATTTCAATTTGATACAAGCCCTATTCAGACATTACTTACCTGATGCACAGGAATCCTTTATTTGAAGCATCCTGGCAATCCCTCGCCATTTACCCCGTGTTAAGAATATCTATTGCCACAGGATATACATTTTATTTACTTACTGCATTTTACCCAGCTTTTTTCCACTGAGGGACCCAAAGCAGTTTATGTGTAAAGCTATGCCTTTTGAAATTGAAATACAATGTAAGCAGTTGCACCAATTTCTTGGAGGTTTGTTGTTGGTTTTTTTTTTTTTTAATTCCATTGAAATCAGACATTACAATAAATATCATAATTAGTGGGAGCAGTTCTGTGCATTGCAATACAAAGAGTGATTGATGAAACTATATCCAGGGGCATTTTTTTTTTCTAAATGGCTCAAAATCTGCATTCCTTCTTTAGTTGCATTTCTTGTCGGCCCTCTGGTTTTGCTTTCTGGCTTGCCTCTGATTCTCTGCGTTATGTTGTAGAGTGGTTTTGTACCACACAATGGTTTTGCATGCCTTTCTTGGTGGTATTTATGGTTGCCTCCCATAGGGGGGGAGAGCAAGCACGGTCTTTGAAGGAGTGCTTGCCGGTTCCTTTGAATCTGTAGGGGAAAAATAATAATAAGGTGTGTAAAGAACAGATTGATCTGAATCATTCTGTCTGCTACTTAGGTTTTAATGTAGACATTTGCTCTTTTCTTCTTTTGATCTTATTCAAGGCTGTGGTAAGTTGTCTATTCTTTTGCATGCTTTGTCTAATTCTTCTTACTCATTGCCCTCCGTTGTATGGTCTGAGTTAACCTTCACTTCTAGTGCTTCTTAGTATTCAGTGTGAGAGATAAAATAACATTGCTTTCACTCATTTATATGCTGTGCTGCATCTAGCAAAACTAATTCTTTTGTTCTGCTTTCTCAAATGACAAAAAAAATGTATCTGTTCCTGCGCTGTTTACATCCTTGGAGCCTAATCCTATTCTCATTCCCAGTGGAAGCCTACCCAGGCCATGTGTTTCTCACACTGAGCTGTCCATTGCAAAAAGTCTTGCTGTTTTGTGTTTTGGCAGACCTAAGAGGGTATTATTGTCTGCATCCTCAGTCACAGTAATACTACTCCAGAACCTTATGCACACATGATGTTTCTGCCCTTGGTTTACTTTACTGCTGGGTTTATCTCCCAGCCTACCAGGCTATCTCTGTGCAGTGCCTGAAATAAATGTTCAGCTGGTGAGAATCTAGCAGGATATAACTGTAGACTTCCAGGGTAATCTGCAAAATGGTTGGAAATGATCCCAGATTAAGGGAGCAATCCTAACCTGGAATTATGCCAGCACAGTTAGGCCAGCAAAGTTTGGCCGGCACAAGGGCCACCATGAAGTATGTTTGGACCACTCTTGGAGTCAGAGAGACCAGCACACAGACATGCGCCCTCCTCCCTGACTCTGAGGCTGCAATCCTATACACATTTTCCTGGGAGTAATCCCCATTGGACACAATGGGGCTTACTTCTGAGTAGACATGCATAGGATTGTGCTCTGAGCGTGGTTCAAACGCGCTTTACGGTGTCCCTTGTGCCGGCCAAACTTTGCTGGCCCAACTGTGCCAGTTTAACTCCAGGTTAGGATTGCGCTCTAAAACTGACTAACCTTGGAGTCAGTGCCACATAGGTTCCAGTTGTTAAAGGCAGGCAGCTCAATCCTGCGCAAATACCTACACACTGATGCAGCGCGGACACCGCGTCCTATCCTGCATCCTGGGCAAGAACTGTGGCTGCTGGAGTTCTTCGCAAGGTAAGGCGACATTTGTCTCCTTGCCCAGAGATAGCCCCAAGCAGCGGCAATGGGGCAACTCAGACCTGTGCAAGCTATATACTTGGTGCAAGTCCACATTGCCCCATGTTGGCACAAAGGGGGATAGGATACGACATGCGCCACTCCCACCAATCCCACCCCTCTCCTAGGCCCAAGTTGTTCACCCCCTGCCCCTGTCACCCCCCGCCCCGTTCTGCCTCCACAATGCTCGACACAGATCTCACTTTCCACAAGGCAAGCTGCTTCTTGTGCCAGGCGCAGGCCTTCATGCTAGCACTGGCAACTCCTATGCCATCCCAAAGTGCTTTAAGGCACTTCCGTAATGGCAGGCAAGGGGTGCAGCATGCCCTATGCTGGTGCACACACTCCTCAGGATTGTGCTATAAAAGGAACTCTATAACCACCAGTTTCCAAGTACAGAAGGGGAAAGGGGAAACTAGCCAATGATGCTCAACACAACCAAACTGGTCAGCAGGATGGGAATTGGGCAGATACCAGCATCTTGAAAGAGAGGTGAATTATTCTACCTTCATGAGAGAGGGTCCAGGCAATTGCTTCAGACCTAGGAGTTCTTGTTTCTCTGGTTTACAGAAGCAAATGTGGTGCATCGTAAAAGAATAATTATGAAGTGAGAGTGTATCCTGTCAAACGTTGTCTCTATTGTTTTCTGCAAAACATGCACGCTACTATTCTGCTAGCCGTCAATTAATGATGAAATGAGTTGGCCTTTGCATAATTATGGCACATTCAGGTCATTCTGTGCTTTAAGGAATACCCATGTTTGAATTAGCTATATGCTTAGCAGCAAATAATACATTATGTGCCCATAATAACAGCCTAGGACAGTGTTTCAAGCATGGGGGGGATTGGGGAGAACGTCATGATAGGTGCCCAGGAATCAACCAGGCATGTGAGCAGGAGAAATGAAGACAGAATTTGCAGTCATAAGTGGAAAACCTCAAGTCATCTAGAAAGGCCAGCAAGACTTCAATCTCAGAAAAGGGCAAGATACAAATCGTCCTGAAAAGACGGCTCTTGCTATACTAAGGATCCACAGATTGTTCTGGATAAAGATGAGAGAGAGATGGCATTTTGGCTCAGCTTACGGAGCAGAGTGAGGGCGCAATCCTAACCAACTTTCCAGCACTGGGGTAAGGACAATGCAGCTCCGAGGAAAGGGAACAAACATTCCCTTACCTTGAGGAGGCCTCCGTGACTGCTCCTCAACTGCTGGAAGCAGCACATACCCCATTGGCACAGCTATGTCAGTGCTGGAAAATTGGTTAGGGTTGGGCCCTGATGGGCATAGGATTAGCGTGGCTACTAGTGTGTTCAGTTTGGCCTTTTTGTTTTAGCAATTGCCTCTTTACATAATAGCTTTATTGCTGCTTTTCTGTAAGGCTGCCTTGACTCTGTGGCAAGAAAGGTGGTGGGATTTTTTAAAAAATAAATAAATAAGAAGTGGAATTCTTTGTTAAGCTCCAGATGGGCTTGAAGCAGGAGTAGTTGGGTGTGCACGCGGTCGTTGGCTTCCTGTCTTCAAGCAGGCGGTGTTGTGGCCAGAGCAGGTGCTTCCGCAACATGTTGAGCCCGGCCAGGTATGAGTAGAGCAGTCCCAGCCATGCAGCTCACAGTCCGGCTCACAGTGACTGTAAATTATTAAGGAAAGATCTTGGATAGGTAAAAGGCTAATGCACTGCTGCTACCCAGGCCTGGTCCAAGCCAAAGAGCTTCCTGAAGCGGCATGCAAATTCCACTCCTCCACCCCCAAAAGACATTTGCATGCATCCCACCACCACCTCTCTGTTCTCACCCACACCTAGTTGCTTATTAGGACAGCTGATTGGGGCAAGAAGAGAGAGGTGGAGAGAGGTGGAGTGGCAGCAACTTTTTCTTCCTCCAGAACTGCTGGAGGAAGAGGTGGGTTAATTCTGACTCTTTTTACTTGTTGAAGAGCATCAACTGAAGTGGCTCAGTGAGTGGGCAAACATGGGGTGTGGGGCAGCCTTCATCAGTTCACCACTCCCCTCCATATCCCCACTCAAAGTTATATTTTCAGTTGCCCGCATTGCTGGGCTGGCCCTGCTATTAACCAGGCAGAGGATGCAGCTTTTGAAATAAATCGTGCAGATCCTGGCAGCAGGGATTCTGGACTCGAGTAGAACTCACAGCAAGCTGGGTGTTGTGCCAGATTCCCTCTCTGCAATCTTATGCCCGCAGTAGTCTAATTAGCTTCCCTTCTATCATCAAAAACCACCTTAGTCTTACAGAAGGCACCACTAGACCCCACCACCCATGTGAAGGCAAAATGCAATCATCTTGCCTGCTCAGCCACACCGGTCCTCCTTCCTGCTCCAGTTGGCGGCTCTAGGAGCGTGGCAGCCACACAATAATTCCCCACAGCAACCTTAGTTCCAACCACAATCACAGTCCCTACAGCCTCAAGTATCCTTCATCCAATCCGTTAGTCAAACAATCCATCCATCAGTTAGTCACACTTTCCTTCCTTCCTTCCTTCCTTCCTTCCTTCCTTCCTTCCTTCCAGCACTCCACAACCCTTTTCCACCTCTCTACACCCACACCTGTCTGACAATCAAGCTTCCTCCTTTATTCCCCAGGTCCTCATCATCCAAATAGGCTGCAGCAGTAAACTAGCTGCAGGCAAAGGCTCTGGGGTTAGCCCTGTAATTCCTGGCTGACATAAACAAGGGGCCCCTGCTGATACCATTCTCTATATCCTCGGGGTAGTTTCCCGCAATTTCCATTACACTGGGAGACTGTCAGGAGACAGAGCCAGCCAAGCAGTTTGCAGTGGGCCTGGAACAGACTCCAGATATTTGACACGAGACCAGATGGAGCCCAGTGGCTGGGAGTGGCTCCAGGGCTATAGTCGAGCATTTGGAGCATATAGTTGTATTGAGCATCCAGGAGCATAAGGACTTTGTTCACTTTATGTATACAGTTTACAAATGAGTTACATTTGGAAGGACAGAAAGCCAAAGAACCTGGGAATGTTCCTGGAAGTTAGTAACCCAGAATGTGAAAAGGGGGAGTAGCATCAAAAGACATGAAAGGGAAAGGAGTGAAGCCTTGACATGATGCTCAAAAATTGTAGTACAAGCACCTATCCAGCATGTTGGAATGATGCCCTCAGGGAGAAGGTAGTCTTACTCCCCCGCAACACTATTTTGCTGTAGCATTTCTTATAAAGCATACCGCTTCCAAATCATTTTGAGACTTCACATCCCTTATTTTTCTAGTTAGTATTCACAACCCAACCTGATTTCCAGGGCTATGAATTTTCCTGCCTTATATTAACATTATTTTGCAAATATATACGGTGTTTTTCGGCACTCGGATCCCAGGGGAGCAAATACATTTAAGACAAGAAAAGATGAACACAGATACAATGGACTTCAATAGAAGGAACAGAATTAGCAGCAGTCATATAATCATTACAATCAAGCCAAATAGTGTAACAATTTAAAAAAGGGTACACAACATGCTGGAATGCCACAGGTACGTGTCTTTGACTAGTGGTGACAAGCTGTCTTGTAGAGGGCTTTCCATATATGGAGCACCATAACTGAGAAGCCCTTCTCATAGTCTCTGCGAACAGAACTTCAGACGATGGGAAAACATGCAGGGTTTGGCAGGTTCATACATTGAGAAAGATGGTTCTTCAGGAACCCTGGTTCCAACATATAATAAAAGATAAATGTATGTAGGGATTGTTCATCACAGTAGCAGACCTTGACATTTGCTGCCGGGGGCCAGGACCACGGGCTACCATCCCCAGGTTGCCCCCCGCACCGCCACTAGCATCCACTGACAGCCGGTGTTGGATACAGATTTGAGTGCAAGTCTAACCTGGAGTTAGGCCAGCAAAGTTGGCTGGCACAAGGGACACAGTAAAATGTGTTTGGACCACCCTTGGAGTCAGAGAGGCCAGCACAAGACGTGCGCCATCTTCCCTGACTCCAAGAGTGGTCTAAATGCACTTTACAATGGCCCTGGTGCCAGCCAAACTTTGCTGGCCTAACTCCAGGTTAGGATTGCGCCCCCGGTGAGGCCGTAAGCTGTATAAAGCTTAGAGGCTTCTTCCTTAAAAATTGGAGTCCCCTTGTTAAAACAATTACACCAAAATTTGCTGTGTCCATACGTGCGCGCACACACACACACACACACACAGACACACACACTGTGAGACCCTAAGCTGTAACTTGTATAATGTGCGCTTAAATCCAGCACTTCTAGCAGCATTTGTATTTGCTGGAAACCAGCTCTTTTCCTAGCAAGATTGTTGTTGTTCAATCACTAAGTCGTGTCCGACTCTTTGCAACCCCCTGGACCACAGCACGCCAGGCCACCCTGTCCTCCACTAGCTTCCGGAGTTCGCCCAATTTCATGTTCATCGCTTCGGTGACACTATCTAACCATCTCATCCTCTGCCGCCCCCTTCTCCTTTTGCCTTCAATCTTTCCCAGCATGAGGGTCTTTTCTAAAGAGTCCTCTCTTCTCATCAGGTGGCCAAAATATTGGAGCTTCAGCTTCAGCATTTGTCCTTCCAGGGAGCAATCAGGCTTGACTTCCAGTAGGATTGACCGATTGGGTCTCCTTGCAGTCCAGGGGACTCTCAAGAGTCTTCTCCAACACCATAATTCAAAACTAGCAAGATTAGGTTTGCTGAAATACCCTCTGAGTAATTCATGAGTAATTCCATGAGTAATTGAATCATGAGTAATTCCATGGCTTATGAACCCATTTGAAATGAAAGGTCCTAAATGAGGATTTCAGGGTCTCGCAAGGAAACACTGTGTTAAATTCCAATATCAAGTCAACCAACCTGAACAGTAGGTAAACACCATTCCGTGCTTAGTGCCTCTCTCAGATTGAGGAAAACGGGTGCAAATGCATAGGCCGAAAAACCTTATGAATGCTACACAGCTCTTACTGAATTCCTGGCTTCTCACACGTGAAGTGTCCAGTTGCTGACAAAGCTATAGTGCATGAATCTTGCCTCTTGAAAAGGAAGATATAAGCGGCTTCTGTGACATGTAGTCAAGTTCATTTTGTGCCCTGACTTCATCGCCTTTTGCATTTTCTCTCCAGCAGCAGCCAGTGGTGGGGAAATGCATCACAGGACAGCATCGGAACGGAGGGAAAGTTTTCCTATACTATACACAGTGCTGCCATGTGCAGGGGGAAGCCCTGTCTTTGTCATGATAGGGCAATGTTGTTTTCCTGACTGATGGTCGCCATGCGATTTAACCTCTTGTGTGCATCTCACAAATGCACATCCTAGCTTCTCCCCTTGCTTCCTGGCTACTTTTCTCAATCACATGGGGGAGGGGTGGCAATTTGCACAAGCCACCCCTCTGCATACACTGCTGAAACTGCATTCATAGTGGGTTGATTATTTGTTTGGGGCTGGTCAGATGGGAAAGCATAATCTGAAAATTGGCCCAGTATGCAATATTGCTGTTAACCTGCATGAATTCAGGATGCATAATGATACATTTTACATATTTGTATCTCACATTTCCTTCAAGCAATGGGTAGGCACAGTTTAGACAGCAACTGGAGCTCACCTTGGGGTAAGGGGATATTTTCCCCTTACCCCGGGGTAAGCCCCAGCCAGCTACATAGAGCTGTTCAGATCTGTGCCAGCAAAATCGCTGGTGCAAAACCAGCCTGGATCAGGGCTGACTGACTGGGGACGGAGGGTTAGGATCAGGCCTAATTGCTGGATCTATGCTCCATCCCCACTCCCCGAGCCCCCC
>JAJKFI010000002.1:39742809-39755847 GCA_029204185.1 Lerista edwardsae | reverse complement strand
GGGGGGGGGCTGCCCCCAGTTAGCACGCCCCACTGCTGCTTGCCCAGGCACCTGGCACGACCCTCACCCGTCCTCCGCAGCGAGCAGGAGCCCCCCTGAGGCCAGGGCAGCTGTGGATCGCTACGGACAGGCTGCCAATCACCCGGATGTCCCGCCTAAGTCCCGCCCAGCGTTCCCTCAGGTCGCTTGTAGATCCCATCGCTGGATACAATGCCAGCTAGAATCCCTAGTTTTACAGCCAGTAATACAATCCTGAGTTTTACAATCCAGCTTAGGCTGCCCATGTCTCAGTGAAATGTACCCACCACTGCCCCACACTTGGGCCCTGTATACTCACTGATGCACACTGGCACTCAGGTGGATTTTGCTTGGTACCCCGTGGCTCTCCATCCGCGAGGCGATATTCACTGTGTCTCCAAATAAGCAGTAACGTGGCATTTTTTCTCCCACAACACCAGCAAGGACCGGCCCTGTGTGAATCCCAACTCGAATCTGGACAAAGACAAAAGACAAAAAGAAAACATGTTTCATCTCAAGAGCAATCTTTCAATAATTTCTAAACACAAACTCAACATTGATGAGCCATAATCCAGAGCTCCTAATGGAATTCTTCAGGGAACATTGTCCAACTGTAATTTCCCCAGTGAAAGTTGACACTTTTACCCGTATCCAGGCAGACTCTTCTCCCAGCTGTGGATTGCTTGTTGTGTTTATTTAAAATATTTATATCCTGCTTTTTCCCTTCCTGTTAAGAAGGTGCTCAAAGCATAATTTAACGGCATAGTCAAGACATAGTAAACAATATAGTTTAAAAACTAACACCATACTAAAACTTAAATGTACAAAATTAAAATGAAATACTGGAAAGGAGAAACATCAAACAGGACCAGGAATTAAGGAGGTCTAATTGAAAGAAAAAGGTTTTCAGCTGGCACTGAAACTGCAATATTGATGAGGCCAACTTCAATTCCTGACCATAGTCTAGACTCCATCATAAAGAAAACCTCCTTGTGCGTTGCCACCAGATGTTTTTCCATTGTTGGTGGAGGGAAATGCAAAGGGGCCCTCTCTGATTATCTCAGGGGATGGGCAGTTTCATGTTGGGTGAGGTGATCCTTCAGATATTCTGAGCCCATGTCACTGAGAGCTTTAAAGGTCATAACTAGCACCTTGAATTTCACTTGAAAACCTATCAGCAAGCAATGCTGACAGAATAGAACAAGAATGATGTGTTCTCCATGCCCCAGTCAGCAATCATGCAGTCAGCATTCTGCATGAGCAGATGAGTCCAAACAGTCTTCAAGGGCAGCCCCATGCAGAGCACATAGCAGTAGTCCAGCTGTGTGATCCATGCATGGATAGCCATGGTTAGATCCACTTGCTCCAGGAAAGGACATCACTGAGGGCGCAATCCTAAACTGAGTTAGGCCAGCATAAGCTAAACCAGCAAAGTTTGGCCAGCACAAGGGCCACCGTAAAGTATGTTTGGACTACTCTCAGAGTCAGAGAGGCCAACACACAGATTTGAGCCATCCTCCCTGACTCAGAGAATAGTCCAAACATGCTTTATGGTGGCCCTTGTGCTGGCCAAACTTTGCTGGCTTAGTTTATGCCGGCCTAACTCCAGTTTAGGATTGCACTCTCAATCCACTATCATCTTTGCTAAACCAGGTCTTGCAGCATTTAATTGTTTTAAAAGCTGTTAGACCAGAGTTGAATAGTTGAAGAAATGTGTGTAGACCAAACAGGAAATACTGCCTTTTTCAGATCACTTGAGCTCTTAGATTGTCTGCGCCCAGACTCAAATGCATAATCTGAATTAGAAGGTTGCTGTAAACAACCTAACGAGCGCTGGACTACCTTCCAAGTGGACAGCCTTGATAAAATCCAATTAAAACTCACTGTTACAATCAGCACTCAGTTAATGGGCTGAAAGAATTAATCCTGCAGCGACATTGAATTCTACTTCTTCTGCTACTGCCTTAGCACAGCTTCTCAAATATTAAAACAGATAATTCAGTCCTGCAGAATTTGCCCCCAGACCCAAATTTCTGTGTGCATGCTGGCACATGAATGCAGCTCCTGCGTGATCAAGGGTCCTCTATTTTCCAAAATGGAAGAGGCAGATCCATGTGTCTGTCCATTTGCATGTGCAACACTTTTGCTTCCATTGAAATAAATGGGACACCCTTGTAAGTTGGGAAACCCTGGGCACCCATTGGAGCTGTTGTGCAAGGAGCAATTGCTGGCCTGGCTTTTAGCCATTTCAATAAGATTGCATCCCCCACTATTTTGATATCTTTTAGATGTCAGCTTTCTAAGATGCTAGAGGAAGCCTACAAAGAATTGCTTATATAAGAACATAAGAAGAGCCACACTGGATCAAGCCAAAGGCCCAACTAGTCCAGCTTCTTTTCTCTTCACAGTGACCCACCAGATGCCTCAGGGAGCACACAAGACAACAAGATACCTGCATCTTGTTGCCACTCCCCTGCATCTGGCATTCTGAGGCAGCTGACTTCTAAAGTATGGAGGTTGCACTACCCATCACGAATCCTCCAGAAATTTGTCCAGTCCCCTTTTAAAGGCACCTAGGCCAGATGCCATCACCACCTCCTTGGCAAGGAGCTCCACAGATTAATTCTCCACTGGGTAAAAAAATTATTTCCTTTTATCTGTTCTAAAATAAAACACACATCAAATCTGAAGCCAGTGGCGCTAACTTGAATTTGAAATTGGGGGTACCCATAGCCATGTCCCCGACTCTGACATGGCCATGCTCCTGACGCTGACATGGCCACACCCCTGATGTTGATATTGCCATGCCCCCTGTCATCGCCCTGGAAGTGGCTGCTGCAAGCAGCCATGGCCGCTGCAGCCGCTTCCGAAGCCAGAAGCGGGGTGCTGCGACCTGACAGCAGCCGCCTCGGAGCCTGGGGCAGGTGATTGCCGCTGCGATTGCCTGCCCCGGGCTCAGAAGGGGTTGCTGAGGTGCGGCTTGATCGCGCGGCCTGGCTCTCCGACGGCCTCTTCTGGAGGCCGGGGCGGGCAATCGCCGTGTGTGCTGGGAGCTGTGGGGCTGGCTTGAAAGTGGGTGCTCTGCCCCCACTATAAAAACACGTGGGTGGGTGCTGAAAAAGCCAGAGCCCCCCCCCCCAGTTGCCGCCCATGTCTGACGCTGTTCATGACTCTGCACCTTGGGCCAAAGTAGCTACTTTCCCAAACAGAAAAGAGAAAAAGCATATGTATGTCCATTACCCACTCACTTGAATAGGATTTCCAGAAACTGGGTTCTTTATGTCTTTCGCTGCTATTATCATTCCGAGGGCAAAGTTGGCAACCCGTTCGGCGTGTGTGGAAACAGGCACAGGAACACCTCCTACCACCATGTAGGCATCGCCTATGGTCTCCACCTTCAAGAAGAAGCAGATACAGATATCTCATCCTTTCAATGCCTCTATCTGAGCTTTTATTTTAAACCAGGGATCTTCAAACTGCGGCCCAGGGGTCACATCCGGCCCATCACAAGACTTTATCTGGCGCACAGCAGACATTGTTGTCAGAGCATTTGCTAATGTTTGATATTTTTACTCATTATGTATAATTTCCCAGTTTAAGCATGGCGTTATTTCTTCGTAATTGTCATATTTCTCCTTTGCTCAGAATCTGCTTACAAAAACGAATCTGCTTACAAAAATGCTTGCTCTAATGCTGCTTACAAAAATGATCCAAGGAACATTAATATTAATTCATTTAAATTTGATTCATTCATTGATTTTTTTAAACCTGCAAAAATGCGTAACGTATATAGCGATGTAAACCTTGTGCTAAAAGGTTTGGAGACCCCTGTTTTAAACTTTCAGGGATGGAATCATTAAGGGCTCCCCTCTTCATTTTACAATCACAGTTACTGAGGGCCAGTCTCTAAATAACATTTTAAAAGCATTGTTAGACCTAGTGGACTTTGTTGTGCTGTTGTCAAACTCAGAAGTGCTGGACACCTGGGTTTATCTCTGGGGAAAGTGAGAGTGCCTGCACTGCCTCTGTAAATGCAACCAGAATGAGCTGCTTCTCTCAAACAAGCGGGAAGCAGATTATGCAGCTTGCAACAGTAGTGGGTTGGACCAGTAGTGTATCTGGGGGGGGGCAAAATAAGTATCGCAGGTGCTACAACACACCATATAACCAGCTCCTCCCCCTCACTTTCTGAGCCATTCGGCAATTGGGAGGGGCCACTTACATGTGGCACCTGCAATACTGACTATGTCACACACCCATAGATGTTACTGGGTTGGACAGAGGTGGCGGCAGCAGACTTGGGGGTGAAAGCCACAAAAGCACCAGCACAACATTTGAAGCAAAGTTATGGAGTTCTATGCAGGATCTGTTTTCCAGCCTATCAGCAGCCTCTTCCTGTTTCCTTTGATGAAAGAGCTGCTGAAGATCAGAGCCAAAACAGAGAAGCTCAGATGATCTTTCATTCCAGGGAACGTTAGGGCTGAGAAGAACCAATTCTTGGCACCTAGCCCCCTCTGTCACTCGCATCACCTTCAAGAAATTTCTCAGTGTGCAAGTAATACCTTGTAGACATCATGTACTGTGGTTAGTCTGTCGAAGCGCAGATACATTGCATTCAGCATGAGGACTATCTGAATAGGTTCACACTGGGCACAGATGTTGGTGAAAGTCACAACGTCACTGAATAAGATGGTGCACTCTTTAAACTCTCCTGCAAGCAAAAAGGACAACATAGAAATGCACCACAGTTTTGATGAATAAATCTAATCAAGAATTGTACTGGTTTTGTACTCAAGGCATTCAGGACTTCATCAGTTTTGCATCTTTTTTGAAAAATTTAGATTTGTAAGAGATACTATGCATTATTTATATCCTTCCTGTCCAATCCTACGGGTGCGTTATGCCAATGGAATGTTGTCGTTGATCATGATGATGATGTGCTTTATGGCAGTTGCAAATGTGGCTATGTCAGTGAACATGGTCTGGCCACTTTTGCAAGTGGTGATGACCACTGGTGCAGGTAAAGCCATGTAGGGAATGGAAATGGGCAGGGGGAGGGCAGAGGATGGGTGCAACAGGAAGGAGGTGGGAGCAGAAAGGAGGGTGGTTTCTGCAGCAATGGCACCTGCTGAATCCACACCCCTTTCCTGGACCCGTCCACCTTCACAGATCAACAGGGACTTGCACAAGTGATATCGCTGACTTGTGATAAGTGATAAGTCTGACTTGACCCATGGTGGCTGCTAGGGCTTGCCCCGGAGCAATGGAATCAATGTACCCTTACTCCAACATGCAGAAACTCCCCTGTGGGATTCAGAGGCCTCTGAACAGTGGAGGTGCTTTCCCATTGAAAGCAATGGGATGTACAAGAGCTTAGTTTTGACTGGGTGGGGTCGGAAGGCAATAGCTTCAGCAGAATGGTAGCACTGTGGGTGCAACCCTAACCAATTTTCCAGCAAGGGGGTAAGAGCAATAAAGCTCCTAGGTAAGGGAACAAGCATTCCCGTGCCTTCAGGGGACTACTGCTCCACTGCAGAATGCAGCACACGCCCCATTGGCACAGCAATGTCAGTGCTGGAAGGTTGGTTAGGATTGCACCCTGTGTTTCACTGGCTGCATTAGATGGGGCAAAGGGAGGAAGATTCCCCGACTCTTCTGGTGCTTCTCTGCAAGCTCATCTTTCATAAAAAAGCCTGAAGCTGGTTCTAAAAATGCTGGGTGCCTACAGATCAGCCCTAGAGCTTTTCAAACACGGTGTCCACATTGTACGCATTCACCAGCCTCGACTCGTTTCCCCTCTTTGAGCTGGTTAGCCACGTGCTTGGGAAGCATGGCATAGAGGAGGGCTTCGGTCTTTTTCTTCTCTTCCTCCAGATGCTTTGACAGGATCCGCAGTTCCTCCTTCTTCCTCTCCAGCTGATTGGAAAGCTCCATCTCTGCCAGCCGCTGTTGGTTGAGAAGGATCAAATCCCTGGTGACATCGTGGGGTGCGATGTCTGCAATGTGCATGTGCCTCTCTTCCAGCTCATGCAGCGTGCGCAGAAGAGGGGAGCACAGGTAGAGCATGCACTGAACCGACTCCATCCAGATCATCTGCCCTGGTTCAAACAAATGCGCAATCAATGGGTAGGCCACCTGGATTCCATTCATTTTTGAAACATCACTTTGCACAGTGTGTGTGTGCATGTGTGACACCCTGTCAGGTGCAGAGGACCTCAGCTATTAGGAGGAGGAACAGATTTTTCAATTATAAGAAAGCAACTGCTGTAGTAACTTGTACCCCAGCTGTACCCCACAACAGCTACGCTATCAGCACAGTTCAAACAATCACTTTTTTTTTTTTCTAAAGAGGTATTTGCATCTTTGGCATACACATCTTGTAGATAAGCCCATTTTATGGTTTATGCCAACATGCAGCTGGTATGTAGGACCAGAGAGTTGGCCAGAGGATGTGGCCTGAAACCCAGCAGAGTAGGATGCATACCAGTGGCATAGCTAATGAAAGTGTAGCCTGGTGCCGAGGGCAAAATGATGCCCTGGAAGTGACATCACAACAGGAAGTGACATCACAAACCACAATTTTTTCATGACAGTTGTATTTTTGTTTTCTGAGTTTTGGACCAGACCATTTGATAGAGTAAAGAAATTACACTCCAGTTTGTTTTATTGAATTCTGCATTAACATACCTTTCCAATGATATGTAACATGGTGGCATTATTCATACATATCAAGGTTTTCACAATTTTGGCCACTAGGCACAAGCTCAGCTTGTTGCCACCCTAAAGCTTGTTGCCCTGTGCAGTTGCACCCCCCTGGACTTCTTTAGCTGTGCCCCTGGTATGCACCAGGGCCAACCCAAGACCTTCTGGTACCCAAGACAGCTGACCCCACCTTAGCCAATGTTGTGCCAGCCTCTTTGCTTACCATTCTCCAGTGTTCTAGCTCAGCCTTCACTCTTCCCACCCCACATTTCTCCTCACTCTCTGTTACCATCTTCCTTTCCTAATCTAAGGAGTGAAGGGAAAGAAAGAGCAGTGGAGGCAAGTAGATGGAACAAGATGAAGGACCACTCTGCCATCACTATTTAGAGCGGGAGGGGACAAGGCCCTGGCTCTAGGGGCTTAGAATTCAGACAAAGAAAGACAAAAGAGGCAGAGGGGGAAGGGATGCAGGGACGAGCAGGATAAAACATCCCGGGCCAGACAGCCAGACAGTCTGGCAGTTTAAATTCTAGAGTTGTCCGTTTTCTGACATTGAAGGGAAACCACCAAATAATAGTGCTGTGGAGTGAAGGAAGGAGGGATACCATTGCCCTGCGAATGAATAATTCAGTGCACACAGTGTCTGAAGCCGAAACACTCACTCACTCTGGCCTAGTTTTTGCTGAGATGAGAAACATGTTTCTGGGCTGCCCCACTTCGTACTGTGTGAGGGAATGTTCCTCCAGAGAACACCCAGCACGTAGAAAGCTAGATGTCGGAAAGAAGACCAGGCAAGAATGCTTCTTTTTGATATCTAGCTTTCCATATGCAAGAATAGTGCGCTTGATGTTGCCTGAAACAACATTCAGAGCGCAACCCTAACCTGGAGTTAGATTGGCACACTTAGACCAACAAAGTCTGGCCAGCACAAGGGACGCCGTAAACCACGTTTGGACCACTCTCGGAGTCAGGGAGGATGCTGCGCATCTTTGTGCTGGCCTCTCTGACTCCGAGAGGGGTCCAAACATACTTTACGATGTATCTTGTGCCAACCAAACTGTGCTGGCCTAACTCCAGGTTTGGATTGCACCCACAATTGTGTGAGCCCCACATACAGGCTGAAGTGGGGCAACTGCTGGCACCAGGTATATGGTAGACCTGTTTGGGGATCCCATAGTGCTCCCACTTATCTCCTTTGGGGCCTTTGCAGACAGTTTTGTGGGTTCAGGGCTCAGACTGGCTACAGTGGGGGTGCCTGATCTAACTGACTTCTGATGGCACCCAGGACAGGTTTAGCAGCTCAGTGTGAACTGGGCTTATCTCTCCCATTGTCAATGCTCATACATTTCTCTCATCGCTTCAATTAATCCCAGTAACAATTCCCAGCCTCTCAATCCTTCCGTTAAAAAAAAGCGAACTACCTCTTAGTTCCAGCATGGGGCGCTGCTTCCAGGACTGTGGCATCATCTCTCTCTTGGTCCGGAAAACAAACTGACTGTTGATAAACTTCTGAACACTGGAGATGGTGAATTTCACTTCAGGGCGTACGATACAGAAGTACTGATCAAGGCGGATGCCCCAAGTTTGAAGGCCTGGCACAATCTTCTGAATGCTCACTCCGGCTTGCTTCACTCTGAGCTTAAAAACAAAGCATGGGACCAGACAGACATTCTTACGCTGTTTTTGTTCAGACTTCAGTAAATGTCAACATATAGCAATGGCATCGCTAGGAGGGTGCAGTGGATGTGAACTGCACTGGGTGTCACCCTTGGAGGATGCCACTACACCACCTGAGCCTCCATTCGGCAATCTTTGGCCTGATCCAGGCCCAGCTGTCTCATGTGTGAACGCAGCCACTGACTTCAAGGCCAAGTCAGAGACACGTGAAGCAGCCCCCTCGGCCGTGCAACCGGCCAGTGAACCCGTCAAGGAAATGAGGCCCATCCACGCGTTGTTTTACTTCTTCAGAGACGTATATTTTAGTTGCAAGGAAACACACAGCAACAAATGGCTGAAAGATCCGATAGCACTTCGCCCTTCCTCCCTCAACCCACACAGAAGGCTTCTGCTCACTGCCTTTTATCCTACCTTCTAGCCAATCAGCACAGTGCTGAGTCATGGCTAGGTCTTCCTGCCAAACTGCACGTACATCACTCAGACACAGGTGCATTCCATCACCTTACTCAGGTCCTGCAGTTCTCCAGAGCAAAAGAAACACCAGAGCTGATTGCCAGAATCAACCCCAAGTCCTAACATCATGCTGTTACCAACTATCATGTTTTTGCTGCTTGCTAGCGGACCAGGAGCAGGCCAAAGACTGCTGAATGGAGGCAGTTCAGAGGAAGACTTTCCTAGTAACCTCTTCATGGAGATAACTTTACTATAGTTTATGGGCCCAATCCAGAATCTTCCAGTGCAGGCGGTATGAGTGTACTGCTAGCACTGGCGTCACAAATGTGCCATAAGGCATGTTCAGCATGTGCGGCAAGGGCTTACCACCCACTTTGCTGCAGCGCTGGAACCCACCACCCAAAGGTGGTGACACAGTAGTGGCAGTTGGTAAGTGGACTGGCCACTGGCATTGCGCCTATTCTGGGCACAGCAGGAGGGCATAACAGGGCAGGGGAGGGGCAGAGTGGGGGGGGGAAACAGCCTGAGCTGCACGTCCTGACACTGAGGGCCTAACCTCTGAACCAGCAGAATTGTCTGTGCAGACACGAGGAGACCCATTGGTGGGTCTCAGGGCTTGCCCAGGGGAAAGGAACAAATGTACCCTTCCTCCAAGGAGCCTCTGCCAGCTGCCTGGCAGCTATTGGATGCAACATCACCTGTTTGGCCACTGCTGCATCCACGATGGCCAGACAGCTCAGGATTGGGTTGCCCATAAGCAGTTATCTTGAGCTAAAATTTAGAGCTGGGTCAAAAGCCTCTCGTATAATCCAAGGGCAAAATCAGGACCTTTAGGACCTGATGCTAAAACTAGGTGCTAAATTTAGGACCTTTGCTAAAACTAGGTTGATCTGAATCTGATCAGATTCTGGATGGAAGACTTCCTGGATGGAAGACTTCCTGGGACCCCACGTATCTGACCTTGAGTTCCATTCAGGAAGGGGGAAAATACTGAGGAAGGGCTGACCCTTCCTACTACTGCCCCTCCTGCTGTGGTGGAGGGCTTCTCAGGCCAACCCTGGTCATTGTGAACCCATAAGATCCATCAAGAAGGAAGGTGAGGATACAAGGGTGAAATTCAGAGCCTTCTCCTTTTCCCTTCCTGTCTGGGCTGAGGCATCAAGCTGGGGGAGCAAGCTCAGTATGGAGCCTTCCTGCTCCACAACCATTCCCACATCAAATCTGCTCTCCAAGATAAAGGAACACAATGAAATTTAACACTTAAATGTATCAGTGGTTCTTTTTCTCCCTCTTCCAGTTTCTGATTCAATCACTGAATCTAAAAAAAAAATTCAGAGGAAGCAACCAGTTAAGGCTGCTTTTGTCTCAGGACAAGCTTTTTGCATTAACAGAAAGTAACTAGAGCCACAGGGTAATTTTAAAAGGGCTACATCCTTGGCTCACTAATAGGGCAACTACTTGTCATTTCCTTGTCTTACCTCTTCATCAAAAACAATGTGGAAAGGGAGCCCATTACAGAATGTCTTTGGATCTATCCAGAGAGTCTTTGGATAGACAGCATCAAATCCTCTCAGCAGCCGTCCTGCAATATAAATTGTGATGCCTTCAATTTTGTCATAATTTACTGATGGATTCAGTAGCAGCTTGTCAACACTGTGATTGTATAAAGGTAAAGGTTTCCCCACGACTGAATGGTCTAGTCATGACCGACTGTAGGGGGCGGCGCTCATCTCCATCTCAAAGCCTGTAGAAGCCGGCATTTTGTCCGAGGACAAGCTTCCGTGGTCATGTGGCCAGCATGACTCTACGCCGTAGCACACAGAACGCCGTTACCTTCCCACTGAAGTGGTCCCTATTAATCTACTTGCATTTAGGTGCTTTCGAACTGCTAGGTTGGCAGGAGCTGGGACAAGCAACGGGAGCTCACTCCGTCACGCAGTCTTGAACTCCCAACCTTCCGGTTGGAAGCTCAGCAGCAGCGGTTTAACCCGCTGCACCACCACGTCCCTGTATGTGATTGTATAAGATGGTTTAAATTAAATTCATATTCCTGATTCATTCATTTCTTTTATTAGGTCATTGCTCCTAGTTGTTCGACAGTTCATTTTTTTTTCATTTCTATGAATAAGATGAAGTTGCAAGGGCCAAATGTTCTTTAGGCAAGTTTCAACAGTTCACCCATTTAAGCTTGGTTTAGCTGAAAAGGATTAAAATCCAGATCAGGATCATGATGTTAAGTAAGGGGTGCTTAACCCATTTTCCTGAGCGGTTTTTTCATCTAAAAATCACTCCTGTGATGTTCCCAAGGGTACCATTGCAGATTATTAGAAATTAAAAATTCTAATAAGAACATAAGAAGGGCCCCAAACACTGCAGTCTTTTTTCATAAGGGAGGAGCCCTAGCCCCATAATCATTTTTGTCGCTCTCTTCTGCACCTTTTCCACCTCCACTATGTCCTTTTTGAGATGTGGTGACTAGAACTGTATGCAATATTCTAGATGTGGCCTTATGTACCATCGATTTGTACCATTAGATGTACCATCGATTTGTACAATGGCATGATAATATTGGCTGTTTTATTCTCAACCACTTTTTTAATCATCCCAAGCATGGAATTGACCTTCTTAATTGCTGCCGCACACTGGGTCGACACCTTCATCACGTTGCCCACCAATACCCCAAGATCTCTCTCCTGAGCTGTCACAGTCAGCTCAGAGCCCATTAGCCTGTAGGAGTTTTGAAGTTGTGATTTTTTGCCCTAATGTACATCACTTTACATTTGTCTACGTTGAAACGCATCTGCCATTTTGCTGCCCATTCCCCCGACTTGGAGAGATCCTTCTGGAGCTCTTCACAATCCCTTCTGATTTTCAGAAAATCATCTTTAGCCACTTTACACAAAAGTGGCAAAGTAGGATTTGCCAAAACCATAGTTTGCTCTTCAACCAAGATCCGAAACTACAATCAGTTCCCCACATTTGGATGAAACCTCAGATTATGTTTTGGCACAAGCTGTGGGGATTTTTTAATCTCCTTTCACCATGCCCAAAGTAAGCAGGAGAGAAAGAGGGAGCATGCAAACAAGCTCATCACTGCTCATTCAAATAATGATACGTTATATTGTAACAGACCCACTCCCAGTGATGTCATTCAGGGGGAACGGACCAGAACGGGCGTTCCGGATCCTAACGGGCTCCGTGGCTGGTTCCGGGTTCCCGACAAGTGCCAATCAAAAGTGAGTTCCTGTTCCTAAATCATTTGAATGACACCACTGCCCACTCCCCTTCCCAGGCTGGCATGCTTGCAAGCCCGCTCACCCCCACCCAGTTCTGCCCACCCACCCAACCCAGAACCACTCTACTGCCCATCCAGAACTGCCCCTGAACCAGCCGAGTTCGGCTGGTGCAGGGGCAGCTCGGTGCCCAAGCTCCCAGGCCAATGCTGCTGCTAGAGTCAGCCTGGGAGCTCTAGTGCTGACACGAGGGTGCAGGTCAGCGCCCCCACATCGGCGCTAATGACATAGTGCTGACGCAACCCCATTGTGTTGGCGCTATGCCATCTACTGGGTTGGAGTCTTTTCCTTTGGATCCTAGCCATAACCTGAAAGATTTCGGTGCACGCCAACATAACCATAAACATCCACAGAAACCACTGTCACCTGAAACTTGAGAACTCAGAAGGGACCAGTTTGCAGCCATTGTTAACCACACTGCCTAAACTTTCAGAGTTTCTTTGGTTTGCCTTTCCTTCCTACAAAGCCAGGTGTTTCAATACCATACCAAAACCCTTCATGAATGATGCCAAATGGTTTTTTTATATCATTTTTACCTTTTCCAATTGTCACAATTCCTCTAATTGTTTCCCAGTGACTTTTCTTGACAGGGCAAGTGGATACAAGACTTGTTTTATCTCTGATCTTATTCATAGCTCTTTCAAGATCCTGTGGGATGAACTCAAAGCGATCACTTCCAAATTGGAAAGGGTGAAAGAAACACACTTCACACAAGACTGTCACAGTTTCAAGAAAATAAGTGTAGTAATAAAAAGCAAAAGCACATTAAATTCTCTACATATGGAAAGTACTTGCAAGTAGGCATCCAAAGCTGTTTAAAACGTTTTGGGGTCCTCTATTTGTTCATTCATTCATTCATTCATTCATTCATTCATTCATTCATTCATTCATTCAT
>JAJKFI010000002.1:39718676-39742799 GCA_029204185.1 Lerista edwardsae | reverse complement strand
CATTCATTCATTCATTCATTCATTCATTCATTCATTCATTCATTCATATTTACATGTGTAGTAGCATTCCAATTAAAGAGCTAAACCTTGGGACCTTCTATTCTGAGATGGAGCTAGACTCCACAGACTTTTTTTCTTGTTCCTTTAGGTGTTAGTGTCAGGATGCAGTGCCATTAAAAGCCTAGAGGAATTTTTGTAGCTTAAGGAATTTGGCTAAGAGAGCAATTATTTGTAATAATGCATCTCATAAGAACATAAGAAGAGCCCTGCTGGATCAGGCCAAAGGCCCATCTAGTCCAGCTTCCTGTATCTCACAGCGGCCCACCAGGTGCCCCAGGAAGGCATGAGACTACAAGATGCTTGCATCCTGTTGCCACTCCCTTGCACCTGGTACCAGTAGCCCATCACCTATATAAGGAGGTTGCACAATCCATCATTGCCTATAGCCCACGATGGACCTTTCCTCCAGATATCTGTCCAATCCCCTCTTGAAGGCATCAAGACCAGATGCCATCACCACCTCCTGTGGCAAGGAGTTCCACAGATTAACTACCCACTGGGTAAAAAAGTACTTCCTTTTATCTGTTTTAACTCTCCCAACCCTCAGTTTTAGCGGATGCCCCCTGGTTCTGGTGTTTTGAGAGAGGGAAAAGAACATCCCTCTATCGACTCTATCCCTTCCATGCATAATTTTGTATGTCTCAATCATGTCCCCCCTCAGGCGCCTTTTTTCTAGACTGAAGAGCCCCAAACGCTGCAGTCTTTCTTCATAAGGGAGGTGCCCCAGCCCCGTAATCATTTTTGTCGCTCTCTTCTGCACCTTTTCCAACTCCACTATGTCCTTTTTGAGATGCGGCGACCAGAACTGGACACAATATTCCAGGTGTGGCCTTACCATCGATTTGTACAATGGCATGATAATATTGGCTGTTTTATTCTCAACCCCTTTTTTAATGACCCCAAGCATGGAATTGGCCTTCTTAATTGCTGACGCACACTGGGTCGATACCTTCATTGAATTGTCCACCAGCACCCCGAGATCTCTCTCCTGAGCTGTCACAGACAGCTCAGAACCCATTAGCCTATAGGTAAAGTTTTGGTTTTTTGCCCCAACGTGCATCACTTTACATTTGTCTATGTTGAAACGCATCTGCCATTTGGCTGCCCATTCCCCCAACTGGGAGAGATCCTTCTGGAGCTCTTCACAATCGTCTCTGGTTTTTGCCACCCGGAAAAGTTTTGTGTCATCCGCAAACTTGGCCACCTCACTGCTTATCCCTGTCTCCAGGTCATTTATGAATAAGTTGAAAAGCACGGGCCCCAAGACAGATCCCTGGGGCACTCCGCTTTTCACCTCTCTCCATTGTGAAAATTGCCCATTGACCCCCACTCTCTGTTTCCTGGCCCTCAACCAATTCTGGATCCATAAGAGGACCTGCCCTCTTATTCCCTGACTGTGAAGTTTCTTTAGCAGTCTTTGGTGGGGGACCTTGTCAAATGCCTTCTGAAAATCTAGGTATATGATATCCACAGGTTCACCCACATCCACGTGCCTGTTGACCTTTTCAAAGAATTCCAAAAGGTTTGTGAGGCAAGACCTACCCTTACAGAAGCCATGCTGACTTTCCTTTAGCAGTACTTGTTCCTCTACGTGTTTTAGGATTTTATCTTTGATGAGGCTTTCCACCATCTTACCCGGAACAGACGTTAGGCTGACCGGCCTGTAGTTTCCAGGGTCCCCCCTTCTCCCTTTTTTAAAGATTGGCGTGACATTGGCTATCCTCCAATCCTCTGGCACCGTGGCCGTTTGAAGGGACAAGTTGCATACTCTAGTTAAGAGGTCAGCAACTTCATTCTTTAGTTCCTTAATTACTCTTGGGTGTATACCATCTGGGCCTGGTGACTTATTTAAATGTAGTTTATCAATTTGATCTCACCTGTAGGCTGTAGGTACGTGCTCTTTGGCATGTGGGCCAGTGGTGTCATCTACTCTCGTGGAGACGGAACGCTGGGCGGGACTTACGTTTGATTGGCTGCCTGCCCGTTCGCTTCCGCCGTCCTTCCTGCTCGCCCAGGCACCCAGCGCACCCCCCATCCCCCCCGCGTCCATCACGGAGCTGGGCGAGCAGCGGTGGGGCGCGGCGACCGAGGGCAGCCTGCGTGGCGGGGGGAAGGCGGTGAAACCACATGGACCGGGCTGCCAATCAAACGTACGTCCCGCCAAGCATTCTGTCTCCATGAGAGTAGATGACACCACTGATGTGGGCTATACTCACCTGAAGCTGATTGCTTTTAGAGTGGGATATAAGCAGTACATTGTGGGGCCATTCACCATTCTATTCTAGTCTCTCTCTTCTCTACTCTACTGTAGTATTATGAAGTGAGGAGACCTCTCTGTGTGAGAAGTGATGTACTTATGTACTTCAGTAAGTTATGGAACTGTGTACTTGTTTATTAAGAAGCTGTTAGAACTGCTTATTCTTGCCTAATACCAACTAAGGCTGCTGCTGTTATCTACATGTATATATCTACTGACCTGGACTGTTTTTACTGACTTATGCTACCTGCTTTATCCTCTGAGGAATTTATCTGCTAATACAAGCCTTAACTTCTAAGTATCAAGCCTCGTTCGTTATTGTGGTCTTTTGCCAAGCAACAATTTGCTGGTGAGCTGAACTCTGCTAGTGTTTAAGTTATCCAGAAGTCTAACTATGTTTAGCATATACTCATAATAGTTAGAATAGTAGTGTTCTGCCCTACAATAGAGAAGCATAAACAGGGAGTAAGACTTCTTTCTTTTGAAACATGGGGCCCTATACAAAATTAGGTCTAAAATATTTCAAGGGTTCTGAACATAAACTCTAGAACATGGGTTCCCAAACTGTGGGTTGGGACCCACCAGTGGGTCATGAGTCAATTTCAGGTGGGTAATGTAGCACCTAGAGCAGCCATATTAAAAAAAATGGGAAGATGGGATGCTGGAAAGGGAGAGTGTCGTGTGATTGTTTTGCTTGTGTCAAGGTGGTAAATAGACTTTTTTCTTTCTTTCTACTTCACTTTGATATTGGAAAATGGCTGAGAAATAACCCAACTTATCACTGCTTTCTCAAGAGAGCTTTCAGATCAAATGTATATGATTCATAATAAATGGCCTTTCTGCTTCAAAAGCCAGACCCTTGACGATAATAACAAGTTAGCAAGTTCCACTGTAGTAAATGGCACTGAAGTGCACTAAGTGGGCTGCAGCCAAAGAAAGTTAGTCATTACTAAGTACCATTAAAATAAATGAAGCAAGTTAATCACCACACACACACACACACACACACACAAACCCTACGTTACGTCAGAGAGAGAGAGAGAGAGAGAGAGAGAGAGAGAGAGATGCATTTTCCTAAGGATGTCGCAATGCAGGGTAAACATTGTGGTACCTCTTTCTTCAGTTGTTTCCCCGTCTGCATTCCAGAACTTGAAAGGTATTGTGGGGAGGAAGCGAACCTGTTTCTCCTTTTATATGAAAATACAGGTTTTTGTGTTACAAGGAACACAATGTGTTCTTTTTTCCCTGTTCTTTCTTCTTCTTCTGTTTGATTTACTATCTCCATGGAAATTTCAATGTTGAAGAAGTCCAAGGCTGCTGCACCGATAATTCCTGAAACAAAAGAAGAAACTAAGAGTTCGGTCCTAAGTGACAGATAGGCTGGCACAGCTCCCCTACACCAGCCCAGGGGTGCTGCAAAGCCTGGTGTGCGTTTGGGGGGAGGGGGGTTGGAGCCAGTAGTAGGGGCAGGGCATTTCGGCATGGGTGGTCCAGGAGGTGGATTGGGCCCGAGAGGAGCACAGCGTGGCCAGATACCATGACCACAAAGGAGGACTCAGCCCTCCAAAATGTAGGATAAAAGGTAAAGTTTCCCCATGACCGAATGGTCTAGTCGTGACCAACTGTAGGGGGCGGTGCTCATCTCTGTTTCAAAGCCTGTAGAGCCGGCGTTTTTGTCCGATCATGTGGCCAGCATGACTCTACACCGTAGCGCACGGAATGCTGTTCCCTTCCCACCAAAGTGATCCCTATTTATCTACTTGCATTTTAGGTGCTTTCGAACTGCTAGGTTGGCAGGAGCTGGGATGAGCAACGGGAGCTCACTCCGTCGCACAGTCTCCAACTCCCAACCTTGTGGTCAGAAAGCCCAGCAACAGCGGATTAACTCGCTGCACCACCACGTCCCTAAAATGTAGGATAGTCAAGAAAAATGTAGGATGTTACAAAATAACAGCTAAAAACACTCAAATATATTGATTTTGGGGGTGTCTTGAGGTCCTTTAGTGCAACACAGCGAAGAAAGGAACAAACGCACAAACACGTGATGTGAGCAGGGCCGGCTTTAAGCCAACGGGACCAGTGATGTCATGCAGGGGGTACGCGGGGGTACGCAAGTACCGGTTTCTAGGATTATGGCTGGCCCCGCCCATTCGCTCGCCCACTCGTCGACTCCGCCCCCTGCAACGTTTGAATTTCCTGCATGTTTGAGTTGCCTGCACATTCTCAGAGCCAGGCAGGCAGGCAGGCAGGCAGCGAGCAGAGCCTTGTCTTGCCTTGCCACTGAAAAATGAGCTGCTCTGGGGTTTTGGAACTGTTGGGTCACTTTAACATGATGCCAGGCCTCCTTAACATGTTCTGGGGGTGCTGTGGAATACTGTTGCAACTGTTGGGTCAGTTTAAAATTGTCTGAGGCCTCAAAAAGGGCTTTTTTCATGTCACTTCCTGCCACGACATCACTTCCGGCTTATGACATCACTTCCGGTGGGCAGGTCCCAACACGTGCCAATCAAAAGTGAGTACCAGTTGTTAAATCATTTAGATGACCCCACTGAACGGGACCAATGTCATCACATTGGGCTTGCCCTTTAGGGGGCCACGCACCAGCGCAGCAAACGTATCGCCAGGATTTCTATGGGTTGTACGTCAGTGGGGCGAGCAGAGCAGCTTTATCTCTGCCCCCCCCACCTGCCCCTGCCTCCCAACTGCCCCAAAGAGGCCTCCTGCAAGCAGTTGCCGGTGATGTCATCAGGTCACCACAAGCACTTTTCTTGGTGAGTGGGGGGCCCCACGGGAATGCCCCACCTTGGGCCCTGCTGCTGCTAGAGCCGGCCCTGGATGTGAGCAGACCCTCCACACACCATGTCTTGAAATGTAGGACATTTTGACATTTACCCAGGACAGAAGGTTGCAATGTAGGGCATGTCCTGGGAAAAGAGGAAAACCTGGTCACCCTGGGGGAGCAGGACAGAACCAAGTAGCCCCATAAGGGTGGCTGGGGCAAGACACAGACTGCTCTGAGGGCAAGGGGGAGGGGCCGCTTTACACAGACATTCAGGCCCCTGTACAGACCCTGTATTATCATCGCTGTTGCATACAAATTTGCAGGTGTCTAGGCATTAGTTGGCAAAATTGATTCTTAATGGCTTGGTCTGAGATACCAACACAGGCATGGTTATGAAGGTTATGGTTATGGCCTATGTTCTGAATAGGCCACCTGGAATGAAGCCATTTTCTTCACTGTTGGGTATACTAGCCTAGCCTATGCCACTGGTTCTCAGGATTTTTAATCTCAGAGCCCACTTTTTAGAATGACAATCTGTCCAGGACCCACCAGAAGTGACATTATAGCTGGGAGTGTCATCATTGTGATGCCTGAGCCTACTGCTTTCTCTGAGAATGCAGCAATCGGTTGGGTTATTTCTCAGCCAGTTTCCAATAGCAAAGTGAGTCAGAAAGAAAAGCTTGTTTACAATCTTGCCACAAGCAAAACAACCACATAACCCTCCCCCTTCCCAGCATCCCATCTTCCTGTCTTTTCAATATGGCTGCCCAAGGAGCTTCGTGACCCACCTGAAATTGGCTTGTGACCAGTAGTGTCATCCAGCATCGAGCTGCCGGAACGCTGGGCGGGACTTACTGCTTGATTGACAGGCTGTCCGTGACGTGTCGCCGCCTGCCTGCCCGCTACGTGGGGTCCCTCCGGTTGGCGCACCCCTCCACTGCTTGCCCAGGCACCCAGCGCGCCCCCCAGGCAAGCAGGCACCCCCTCCGAAGTCGGGGGTACCCGCATGGCGGGCGGGCAGGCGGCAATACATCATGGACGGGCAGCCAATCAGGCAGTAAGTCCTGCCTAGCGTTCCGGCAGCTCGTTGCCGGATGATATCGCTGCTTGTGACCCTCTGCTGGATCCCCACCCACAGTTTGGGAACTACTGGCCTAGGAAGTCAGTACTGGCCTAGGAATTTGAAGATTCCTCTTTCAAATAGTGTTTTCATACTGTTTTGTGATATTGTCAAGGGTCAACACTTTCACAAAGCCTATCGATGAGTGCTTTCCCCCCTCTTTTTTCATTCTGCTGAGTGCCTTGTCCAAGACGCAATTCATTAATCAATTCAATAATTGAAAAAGGTGCCTTTCAAAACCCACTCCCTTAAAAGTGACATACCTGGAACAATATGGCACAAGCCTCGCCTGTCGGAGTAATAATGCAAATGCATCGATCCATCTTCATTCTTCTCCACCCGAAATGAAGGAGCATTCATTTCCTGGAAGAAGAAGAAGAAGAAGAAGAGGAAAAAACACATTCAAAGCACTAATGCTGAGCACCCAGATGGTAGTGTTTATTGTTTGATTGTGCCCTAAAGCAGAGGTGTCTGGCTGGCAACCAGTGGGCCAGACTGAGACCAACAATTAATTATAATTGGGCACAGGTGGCTCTGCCAAATTTGAATCAAAGTAAAAAAATGTGTGCATAGTTTAACTAATAAGGAAAAGAAAATGGTTTTGCAGAATTTAAAACTTTGAATCCCAGAGCAAGGAAACCCAACATTAGTAGCCAATAAATTCAAGCCCAGACATAATGCACCAAAAATAATGAGACTGCGAGGTGGTTGCTAGGTGGTGTATTGGCAGGGGAGCACCTGTTTTGGTCCTTCCATCTCTATCACTCTTCTTCTGCCTGTTCTTGGGATTCAAAAAAGGAAGAGGGGATTGGAGCAGAGGAGAATGTGGAGAAGAAGAGAGTGGTGGGCTAGAGTGGTGCTTTCCACTCCTCCACACTTCCTCTTCCTCTCCTGGGAATGGCAACAGGAGTGGCAGTGGGTGGCCTGGTAAGGGACTGTAAGGGGCAAAGGAATGTAAGGGGGCACAATGTCTCAGGCACCAGGAGGCCTTGGGTCAACCCTGAAAATAATTTACCTGAACTAACTAGGAGGTTTGTATACAGGTATGCTTCACTTCATGCAATTGAGAGCATGTGCCAAGTGTTTGGGATCCAGGACTCATACATTTCTGCTGGTCTCATGGAATGTACCTATTACCACTTGCCTGGTAAGAAAGACTCAGGTAGCTGTGCAGGGCATCCAGGTTCTCTATAAATTCATAGAGATTTCCTCCCAGAGTTCTCAGCATATGGTCATAACCTGACCGCTTACAGAATTCAAAGAAATATTCTCCAAATTGCTTCAGGACCATATCTGGGGGAACATCTAGAAAAATAAATATGTATTAACACAACCAATGTCGCTTCAGCAATCCACTTAAGAAGGGACCCTTCAAATGGATTCCAGTTGCTATCTTTGTTCTGCCCACGCTCTTGCCATTGATTGCAATATGCTCAGGATTGTGGTGCTGTTCGGCCTGCAGAAGGTGTCTGCTCCTAAAACATCTGTTTGAAACCCTAGAAGGAGTCGCCAACAGATTTTCAGGGGATCGCAAAGAGCTTGGGGCAGCCATCTTAAAAAGCTGGGCACCACCATCTTGGAAGTTTCATTTTGGCTAGGGAAGAGGGTTCCCCATTAATCCGCCACTTCCTCAGTGCTTGTGACTGTGTGGGAAATTAGCCTTGCTATAGGCTTGTCTTGGTGTGCTGTTTTTGAAAACAAAAAGCATTCTTGGGAGGAAACAATAATTAGACAAATTAGAGAGCACTGTCAACACTATTTTTCCATCACAAGTGCGGTGCCAAAATTTTCCCCACTAAAACAACAGCTCTGCACACTATAAACTAACAGCACTTAAATCTTTCCAGGCAATCACCCAGATACACTATGAGTCCTTCTAAAACATAAACATGACTCCAGGCCGGAAGTAAAACTTTTCATCCCAGACATTTTTTTTCTTTTTATTAAGGCAAAGACGGACAGCAATCTCTAAAAATAACACAGTGCAAAAAACATTAGAACCGTCACAAAGCATATTTTTGCTCCAGCTATCTCTTGCTATTTGCAAGAAAAACAGAGGAGATGATGGCACTATACAATGACTAACAGGTTTATTCTCCAGATTCTGTGCTATTTTCAAGCAGTTCAACTTCTATTGTATTTGTTTTTCTTAGAACAAGGCTTGGCTATTTTTGCCCAAGTACTAACCTGCGATTTCTCTCTTTGCCTAGGCTTTCATTCATGGTTTTGCATGACAGATTAGATAAGTGTAGTGGCACTACAAGGGGGGGGGCAAAATGATAGGTGTTGCAGGAGCCTGAGCTCCTGTGCAGTGGCATCACTAGAGTTTGCGTCACCCAGTGTGGGAGGTCAGCGTGTCACACACACACACACACACACACAATGATGGATCTCCTCCTCTCAAACCATACAAAATAAATGACAATACCATATGCACAACCTAAATGCAGCGCTATTACTAGGGTTGGTGTTACCCCCATCAACTTTGTTTGTTTGTTTGTTTAACTATAGTACAGGTCACCCAACAAATTAGTAACCAACAAAAAACCCGTGGCCAATTTGGTGACACTCAAACAATTAAATAAGAGTTCTAGTATTAGCTCTGATACAAGGAAATGAGAACTGGCTCATACTAATGATTTTTTAAAAATCACGATTTTTACATTAAAAAGTTGTATTTTCAGTTTTTAGTTTTTTGGCCATAGCTTTTGATAGAATAAATATATGGCACTCTAGTTTTTTCATTGAATCCCTTGTGAAATTCTGCATCCAACGGTATATAATATGATGGTTTTCTGTAAAATCGTGATTTTTTAAAAAAAAATCACAATTTTTACATGAAAAGTTATGGTTTTGGGTTTAGCTTTTTGGCCATAACTTTTGATAGAATGAAGATATTATACTCTGGTTTTCTTCATTGAATTCTGAGTGAAATTCCACATCCAAAGGTATATAGCATGATGGTAGTATCTTTTACAACTGCGATTTTAGCAATGTTGGTCCCTGGTGGTGTCACACAAACCCCATGTGCATCACCTGGTGCGGCCCACCCCATTGCAATGCCACTGCTCCTGTGTAACATGGCCCCTCCCTCTTGTCTTCAGTGACATTCACAGCTCAGTGAGCTGACTTGGAGGCTTTGCTTTCTGAGCCACGAATGGCTCTGGAGGTGAGCAGGAAGAGCCCCTTTACACAGGAACTCAGGCTCCTGCAACACTCAGTGTTTTGCCCCCCCCCCATAGGAATGACCCCTTGCCTCTACCCAGATGTGCACCTGCTAAATGGCTGGTGTAGGTTCAAGTAGACTCATTAGGGACCCTACAGGAGCAAAGGAGGTAAGTGAAACATTCTTTTTCTTCCCTTCCCATCCCCAAATGGTCTCTGGCTGCCTTCAAGATGCAGTGGACCATGTGCTGTTAGCAAAGTCTTGGCCTGTTAGCAAAGTCTTCACGATCATGATCACTGCATTGTGGATATGCTGCCATTGGAAAGTTGGTGAGGACTGGGCGCCCCGAACAAGGCATATACACAGGGTAAATTCAGTCAGGTGCTGAAAGCATAACTTGCTCTCATGAAAGTCAGCTGCAAAATTTCAACTGTTAAAGCATCAAATCTCTTTTACTTCAGACTGGCACAGCCCCACTGAAGTCTTTATTCTTTCTGAACAATACATACCCAGCATTTTGCATGCCTGGTCAATGAGCTGCATTGTGATGTCATCTCTGTACACTTTGAAAGTCAAAAATGTGTCCTGCACTCCAGTTTGGACTCTGTAAAAGAAACGCATTTCATGGCACTGCAACAGGTTCCATCTCTTACCCTTCAGTCAAGTGGGCAATGAATCCCCCCATCCCGGCTTAGAAAGCCATCACCCAGCAAAGTCATTTCTATGTGTTTTTGAGATTAAATTCAATATTAAGGGATATTAAGGGAAACAAGCATCAGCGCCATTGGGACACCCATAACTGGGATGCCATAACCCTTAAGGGGGAATGGTCCAGTTTGGCTTCCCAGGGATGGGTCGTGACCCATAGATTGGGAAGCACTGATCCAGACTGAACAATGCAAGAGGGTGCAACATTCCCAGCCTTGCTGCCAGCATTTGAAGCATCTTGTGTGCAAGCCCATTTCAGCTGTGTGTAAGTATGTACATGCCAGCTTCACTATTCAACTGCCCAGAAACTAGATAGCAGACTGAGAAGAGTCCACCTATGTGCTGATCCTATAACAGTCTCTCCCATCTGCTGCTCTGTTCGGCTCTGCATCGGGGTGGGACGTACAGGAATTGTAAAATAGCACCCAAGGAAAGAAGTTTTCCCTCCCTCCATCATTAACTGGATTGTGGGAGAACAATGCACACTAGCAGGAGTGTAAACTCTTCTCTGTTGCCCAGAAATTGAGCAGGAGATGAAAGGAAACTTCCCCTTCGGGCCACCACCTGCCTTTTCAATGGGCATGGGCATTCAGTGGTTTGTCAGGTGGGCCCTCAGCCAACTTCCAATAGGGCTGACCTCTAACACGAGCCCTGGATATGACAACATTACCCAGGGTTGCAATCTTGGGGACTCTATCCTTGGAATGTTTTTTTAATCAATGGCCCAATTCTTCGGGCTCTTTATAATGAGGGAACCCTGGCAGAATGGTCTGCCCATTGTGTTGAGTCCTGTCCCCTTATAGCAGAAAATGTATTTAATAACATTTTTAACTACCTCTAACCCTAGAAGTATATGACCAATGACTTTATAGATAAGTTACCTTAATTTTTCCCATATATCTTCACCATATTTTTCAACCACCAAAGACTTCAGGCATGTATTTATGAAGCCATACTGCAAAAGCAAATGTGTGAAAATGAGAAAATAGGTTATTAAACAGCACTTATAAACAGCACTTATGCCGTCTTCCCCGGGGCGGGGAAGACAGCAAAACGGACCGGAACGCAACGGGCGGGCTGCCGCTCACCCGTTGCTCCCGCCCAGCGTTCCAGCTGAATGACAACGCTGCTTATATGGCATTGGCTTTTTATTTATTTATTACATTTCTGCTGACTGGTCACTAAAATGATTAACTGAATTCACATTGAATGAGAAATTGACTACTTAGGGTACGATCCTAATCCTGGAGTTAGACTCGCACAGTTAAGCTAACAAAGTTTGGGTGGCACAAGGGACACCATAAAATACATTTGGACCACTCTCAGAGTCAGAGAGGCCAGCACACAGACATGTGCCAAACAATAAAAAAACACACACCAAATGTTGGTTCACAGAGCAAGCCTAAGGATATTATATGTAAACTAAGGCTTTGAAGTAGACAAATGGAAAGGAACCCAGAAAGGAGTTAGCACAATTTCTAAAGGCTGAAGAAGTGGGAAAGTAAAGAGATAGGCACCAGAGAAAACCTTGGGAAACAGCTGATAATAAGGAGAGCAATTAAACACACAGGTGTTAGTTATAATGAGACAAACTGTCTGTGTGCTGTATGACCAGAACCACCATTGGTCAGAAAGGTTTGGGATGATGTAACTCAGCATAATTAACAACAGGTGATTGGTTCTGATCCTTCGTGGGTCAATGTAACTTTTCTATAAAAATGAGACAAGATCCACACTTCCTTTGTTCTGCTTTGGACCAATGGCAACTGCTGTACCAAATGGCCATCTATGGTAATTCTAGTATGTAATCAGGTTGGATTCTGAAGTAGAGTAGCAGTAGTTAGGCGTTTGTTTTCATGTACTATCCTGTATGCCGAACTCTGGAATTGTCCTTCGAACACTCCTCTGCCTTTCAGCAGTGGCAATTCCCTTATGGAGGTGACTATGCCTTACTTTAAATAAAATCTCTTCTCCTTCATTTGGTCTGTGTGTGATTGAGTGGGAGGCTTTGCTTGAGAGTAAACCTTTTGGCTGTGGAACCTGTGTGATATTAGTGTGGAATGTCTGGGCACACGTGCTTGCAATATGCCTGGAGGTATTTGCTGGGGAGACCCTGCAGTTTTGCGCTTGCCTGGTGGCATGGTGGATGAATGGGGGGGGGGCTCAGTTCCTGGGGTTTTTTAAGGAGACTGGTTGTAGAGGCAACCTTCCTTGCAGAGCAAGCACAACCAAGGGTGGCAAAAACCTCAATCCCAATGGGGTAAGCCCCACTGAGGTCAGTCAGACTTACCTCTTAGTAAACACGGAGAGAGTGTGGTTGTACACAGTAAGGGCACAATCCTAAACTGAGTTAGGCTGGCATAAACTAAGCCAGCAAAGTTTGGTCAGCACAAGGGACACTGTAAAGTATGTTTGGACCACTCTCGGAGTCAAAGGGGCCAGCACACAGACGTGAGCCATCCTCCCTTACTCTGAGCAGTCGTCCAAAAATGCTACATGGTGGCTCTTGTGCTGGCCAAACTTTGCTGGCTTAGTTTATGTTGGCCTAACTCCAGTTTAGGATTGTGCTCTAATTTACATACTTCCTTCAGCACAAGCATACATACATTCACAGCAAACCTATGCACACTCTTTAACTTGGTGGTAATTCTGTGCATGCTTATTTGGAAATAAGTCTCTGCTGTGTGCAGTGTGGCTTACTCCCAGGCAAGTGTGCATATGATAGCAACCTTAGGAATATCTTCTATTCACTGTGTTTGTTTACAGTATACTATGTTTTCCTGACACTGTTATTTATATATCACTGTACAAGGAATACATATACAATGCACATGTTATAAAGCATTTCAGAAAATGCTGTATTTAGATGTTCACTGTATGCCATTACTCTAATTTTAGCCTGTGAAATCCCCTATGTGTTCCTTACATGAAGCACCAGAACAATGACTGAAGATTAGTCAATGTATTGTGGCACGTTCTTTAAAATCAGATTTGTTTCCCAATTGATCAATAATCACTTGTCCGACTATCTTGGACCCCCTCTGAAAGAGCATGAAAGGTTTACTATACCCTATAATTCCCAGTTGCTTTACCAGCTTGCCCAATTTATGACAGCCTGTGAAATCCCCTATGTGTTCCTTACATGAAGCACCAGAACAATGACTCAAGATTAGTCAATGTATTGTGGCACATTCCTTAAAATCAGATTTGTTTTGATGTCTTGCCTGCCTCCCAGAATCATTCCCAGAGAGAAGAATAATCACTAAATGCTGTGAGTTGAAGTGGCCATTGCCTCTTAGCACAGTTATGCTCATTGTGTGCAAGACTGTAATCCTAAGGATACCATAGGAGCTAAGTCCTATTGGCAGTGGAATTTCCTTCTGAGTAGATATGATTACACTGCCCTCTACCAGCAGCTAAGCAGCCAAAGCACAAACAAATGCTTGCATGGAAGGAAACATCTTAGTTTAATATATAGAATCACTTTTCAAGAAAAAAAACACTCCCAAACAGTTTACATAAGCAAAAGGAATGCAAAGCTACTTCCTTGCCCCCAAAGGGACTCATCATCATAATAAAAGTCACACAAGGGAGACACACCATTAGCACCACTGAGGAGGGATGTTGTGCCAAGATGAATACAGACAAATGCTCCCCCTGCATTAAATATAGGAACCCATCACTTAAAAAGTGCCTCCGTGCCCAGTTCGTAGGATACAGGGCAAATGGGAAACATTTGGCTCAGGCTGCAATGTTCAGCCAAGCAGAAGAATATTGTTCTCACTTTTACTCGTGAGCGGATGCTCCTACTACTTGTAGTAATTCCTCGCTCCTTAATCGACAGGGATGGATTCAACGCCCCCTATTGACATCAGAAGCCTCCATTGGAAGCTGGCTCAGTCACAGGGCGGCGAAGGGACCGTTGCAGTCACCTAGAAATCACTTCAAGAACCACAAGTCACTGAATTCCTTTTTCGTGCTCTGGCCCCATTGAAGTGGTGCACTGAGATCCGACACTACGACCCTCAACGCAGTCCTACGAAACTTAATGAAACTACTCCAAAGGGAAGCATTGGAGGATTCGGTTTTAATAACCCCCGTTCCTTTCTCTCCGGGAAGAACGACAGAGAGAAGCTAGAACGGTCCTCTTTCGCTCCTCACGAGTCTCAAGCTACTCCGAACCCCGGTTTGAGACATGCATTTGGCTGTTCCCCCAGATCTCGCTATGATTCGCATTTCAGCACAGGGTCCCTTGAACCCGCTCGGTTCGCTTGAAACAACGCGGGGAGGTGTCGGTGGGCTTGGAGCGAGTCGCTACTCACCATTCTGGCGCATGATTCAAGCAAGTAACTCGTACACCATCGCCTTATTCATTGGATCAGGAGCCTTCGTTAAAAGGATCGAAATCTCTCTCCTTCTGGGTGTGCTGTTCCTCCAGGAGGCACCTAGAGGAGCCCGATGACCGGCTCCTGTCAGCGGAGGGAGAGCTTGGAAGCCGTGACACGGTGGAAGACATCGGCAGCCCCTCCAGGAGCCGGAAATTCGCGCCGCGTGGCTACGCTCCCCATTCTCCCCTCTTGGAGCCTCGCCGAGGCCGCAGGGCTCTGCCCCTCTCGACCGCAGCAAGGTCACGTCGGCCTAACACGGAGTCGCGTTTCGCTGCCTGTGGAATCCGATCGGAGGAGCCGGGTTACGCCGGCGCGGAAACAGCGCCCCTCTCTGCGCCCTGCGTGAGTTCAGTGCAGCGCCACCATTGCTGCAGCTGGGAGGCCGAGGTCGCTGTCCAAGGGTCTGAGGTGCTGAAGTGCCCGTCCGGCTGAACTTCAGCGCTCTTCCGAAGACATCTGAAAAGGTTTCCCACGGAATAGGAGCAAAGATGAGGCGCTTTACCGCCTCCTTGAGCTAATGGCATTTGCAAAGAGACTTCCTGGTGCCCGTAGGGTTTGAAAGCACGCAAAACTTCTAAGCAGAGCGGCAACGTTACCTCATTAGTCGATTGCATTAATTGATTTTAAAACTTCTAATCAACTAAAAATTCATCTTCAATTAATAAGGCAATTTTTTAAGTTATTATGTTTTAGGGGTGCAGAAGCCAAGCATCATGAAAAAAGAGGTGTCTCCTTTTCTCTCCCAACTACAAAGGAAAAATGCTTCTCAGAGGCTAGGCAGATGGACCATGAGTCAATGGGAATTTGAATTTCTTTACCCGAATTCTAGTCCAACATTTTAATCCAACAGCCACATCACACTGACTCTCCTAATCCAGGTGGAATCGGTAGATACAATAATGACTCAGTAATGACTCACATGATCATAACATGTAACTAACCCTACTTCTAAGCAATTGGTATGAATTCTCAATACAGGTGTGGGCCACACCAGGTGATGCGCACAAGGGGTGTGTATGTGAGACATGCTTCTGGACAAAATTATGAAAATTTTCATTTTTGCAAATAATACCGTCATGTTATATACCACTCGATGCAGAATTTACAGCTGAATGCAGTGGAACAAAACACAATGAAATATCTTTATTCTATCAAAAATTATAGCCAACAAAGAGAGACTCAAAGCGCAATCCTAAACTGGAGTTAGGCCCGCATAAGCTAAACCAGCAAAGTTTGACCGGCACGAGGGCCACCATAAAGCGGCCTTTCTGACTCTGAGAGTGGTATGGTCCAAAAATGCTTTGTGGTATCCTTGTGCTGGCCATACTTTGCTGGCTTAGTTTATGCCGGCCTAACTCCAGTTCAGGATTGCGCTGTCAGGGTGAAATCCTAACCTGGAGTTAGGATAGCACAGTTAGGCCAGAAAAGCTTGGCCAGCACAAGGGACAACCTAAAGTATTATATTGTTTGGACCATTCTCGGAGTCAGATTGACCAGCACACAGATGTGTGCCATCCTCCCTGACTCTGAGAGTGATCCAAACATGCTTTACATTGTTTCTTGTGCCGGTCAAACTTCGCTGGCCTAACTGTGCTGGCCTAACTCCGGGTTAGGATTGTGCTCTCCCCCACTGCTGCAGTAAAGTATGTGTGATACTTTAAGAACACATTTGAACATGGTATCGTTGTGCAACACCATAAAACCTGACATGGTCCCTGCTCTGCCTATATTTACTGCAATTGGAATTAATAAAAATGATGTATAATTTATTAAAACGTAATTTTTGAATAAAAACACATGACATCACTTTCAGCCATTTTTATTTTTGGATAAAATCAAAATCACCAAAAAAAAAACAAAAAAACACCCCATTTTAGACTGCTTCTACCAATGACATGTTATTAGGGCACAGCAGGAAAACCATAAGTTTTAGCTCTCAGCACGAGTCAGCTCTCATTTCCATGTATCAGAGCTAATACGAGAACTCTTATTTAATTGTGTGAGCATCATCTACTTGGCCATGGGTTTTTTGTTGGTTAATGATTTGTTGGTGACCTGTACTACAATAAAATAAATAAAGTTAATGGGGGTTAATAAATAATAAAGTTAAATAAAGTTAACAGCAATCCTAGTGATAACACTGCATTTATGTTGTGTGTATGATATTGTAATTTACTCTGTATGGTTTGGTAAGGGAGGAGGTCCATCATGGGGCGGGGGCTGACGCAAACCCTAGTGAAGCCACTAGCCACAAGATGTGGCCACTAGATTGGATGGCTTCAGGATTGGACCCATTCATCAGGTCTATCAATGACTAATCATGATGATGTCTATGAGCTACTCACAAGTTCCACAGCACTTGCTCTGAATACCAATACATGGGAACAATAATTTATATATTTGAAGAATTTATACCCTGTCTTTTCCATGCAAATGGGAAGCAAATGCCCAAGGTGGCTTACATGAGCAGGCTAGTCTAAACTACCATATTTTCAATGGTTTTTTTTCTTTTTCTTTTTCTTTTTCTTTTTTAACAAATATGCAGTATTCTTGTGATCTGCCAAATCCTCAGGCCCAGATGTTGCTTTCACAGTGTAGTTCTCTCCTCTGGCTGCGTGCCATCAAACCTCAGCAGGCAATTTAATTGCAAGTCAAGCCTGGACAGGTCCTCAAGGTCGTATTCTGTTCTTTTGCTGGCTGGCCTTCTCACATACTCCCCTGCAACTCTCACTTGTAGTGAGTACTCAGCTCCACAGCAACTCTGTTCTGCCACCACAGGTACTGCAGCTTGTCACAGCCTGGCATCCGTCTCCCATCCAAACACAAGCCACAGATTCTCCTGCTTAGCTTCAGGCAGTCCCAGTAGCTCAACCATTAGCCCACAATACCTTTCTCTTCTGCTTGTCCATTTCCTGGTTGGCAATTGGCAGGCCACTTTAGGAAATGGGATGGAACTTCTGCCTGAACCAGCAGGGCTTCCCTTATGTTCTTAGGATCAGGTTTTCTTCACTGAAGCTTCAGCTCTCATTAAGCAATCAAACTGATGTGTAATGAAGGCTGCAACCCTATGCATGATGTGTAATTATCAGCACAATCCAGTGCTTGTCTACTCAGAATTAAGACCCATTAAGTTTAATGGCACATACTTCCAGGTAAGTATATATAGGACATATGTATAAGTATGTATGTATGCAGCCTATGATATGCAATTTAACTGGTGGCATTCAATACATACTTCTTGACAATGATGTTTGCTAGTTATGCTGCATGGCTTGTTTCAGTGGTATTCAAACTGTGGGTTGGGACCCACCTGGTGGGTCGCGGAAAAGTGGGAGCAGCCATCTTGAATACTGCAGACCTTACTCTTGTTATTTTCCTTTTGTGAGTTTGAATTTTAAAGTGAGGGTTTTTTATTTTGATTTGAGTTCAGTGCTTTTACATCATATTTTGCTTTCTGTCAGGGACATTTCATTGTTGTACAATTGCTGCAGTCCAAGAATGCCAATGTGCATTTCAGGAGTGTCATTTTATTATGTCACAATGACAGCACTTCCTGCTTGATGATGTAATTTCCTGCCACAACATCACTTCCAGGTTAATGACCATCACTTCCAATGTGTCCCAACACAAGTGCCATTCTAAAAAGTGGGTCATGATCTAAGAAGTTTGAGTACTACTGGTTTATTTCTTACAGGATTAGTTATCAGATCTAATGGAATAAGGCAGTCTGAAATCAGAACACCACCACTGCTCCCCCCCCCCAAAAAAAAACCACCCCAGATCTTTCCTGGTTCAAATCTTGTCTCTGCCTTGTACTTACTAGGTGGGTCTTGAGCAAGCCGTCAACTCTCAGTTTAGAGCAATATGGAGATAATACCTTACAGAGTTGCTATATTATTATTGAAACTGGAATGAGTCCGGCAGTTTCCTTCAACTAGGCCCTGGTCTGCTTCTTATTTCTAACACCCATTTCCTTTCAGTCAAATATATATCAAACATAGGCTTCTGGATTCTGAGCAAGTTTAGCTCTCTGCTCCAAGAAGAAGAATGACAACCAGTCATACAGGAACAAGATTTAACCAAGAAAGAGGAAAATCCTTCTAAACTAAAACTGGGTTTGGACCTGGTTCAAATCTACCCATGGCAGGGCCTTTTCTGTTTTGGCACCTGGCCCACAGAATTAATTCTCAGTCAAAATACGAACTTAATTGAATTTTTTAATGCGAGTCAATATGATTTGTATTCTGCCAAGTCTTCCGTTAATTTTTTTTTTAAAAATGATTTCTTTTTTTGCTCTACTTTTACTTTATTTCTTTGTAAGAAATAAATTGCTGAGCTGCCATTTTATTTATGGTGTTTTGCTGTTTTATTTGTATTTTTATTGAATTATTTTTGATGTGTTATATTGCTTGTTGCACAGGAAAAACAAAAACCTAGAGATTCTCTGCACTCTACAAATGAACATTTAAACTATTCTTTCACTTTGACTATTATTGTCAGGTCCCTCTTAATTTTTGTTTTGCTAGATTGTTTCCTCGTCCTTAGGGACATGGTGGTGCAGCGGGCTAATTTGCTGGTGCTGGGCTTTCTGACTGAAAGGTTGGGAGTTCAAGACTGCGCAACGGAGTGAGCTCCCATTGCTTGTCCCAGCTCCTGCCAACCTAGCAGTTCGAAAGCACCTAAATGCAAGTAGAAAAGTAGGGACCACTTTGGTGGGAAGGTAACGGCGTTCCGTGCGCTACGGTGTATAGTCATGCCGGCCACATGACCGTGGAAGGTTGTCCTCGGACAAAACACCAGCTCTACAGGCTTTGAAACAGAGATGAGCACCGCCCCCTACAGTCAGTCACGACTAGACCATTCGGTCATGGGGAAACCTTTACCTTTACCTTCCTTGTCCTTACTATGTGCAGAAGCTATAAAATGTATCATTCTTTTTAAAAAAGCAAGCAGCCAGCCCCCTGCAACACACCCCACTGGGAAGATACTTTTTCTTTTATGAACCAAAGGAGCTTAATGAAAAATCTGGTAGGGAAGATTATTTTGAGAAAAAATATACATAAAACTACTTCAGAGTCAACATGACCTTCACACACACACACACACACACACACACACACACACACACATGCACGCACACGCACACGCACACGCACACGCACAAACCCCCTAGACAGCCATTTGTTGTGAGCCATTTGTATAGCTGAGAGTTAAAAATCAAGAGATGACTCAATCTCAGTACGATCTCAGTCATACTATGAAAGATTAATGTTGGTAGCAAGGATTTTTTTTAAGTATGCTGTTTACCCTCTGTTCCTGCCACTTGGAATTATTTAATTACCAAACTAGCTACAGACCTGGATGTAGCAAGTGTTGGGTTTACTATGGTTAGAGCCAATCTATCTGTCTTGGGTATCAATGCCATTAGCAATGTTAGAAATTACATATTCTAGCAGAGTGCTGAAATTTAAAATAATTTCATGCCATGCACCTGAGCCTCAGGAACATGCAGAGCTCTGGCTTTCAGCCAGTTGGTGCAATCCACATGCTCCTGGCACTCGTCCATTCATTTTGAGAATGCTTAAGATGTGCAGAACACTTCCTGAAGGTGGAAAACATTCCATATGAGGGAATCTTCAAGACAAGCCTATACGTATTATTATCCCCATATTTTAGCTGGGGAGCTAAGGCTGAGAAGGAGTTGGCTTGCCTCACGTCATCTAGTAAGTTCATAGAAAGGTAAGGCTTGAACTGATTGGCATGAAAAATCAGTCTTTCAGGCTGAATCCTCTGCACACATACTTGGGAAGAAATCTCATTGAACTCATTGAAGTAGGGCTTCTTGCTCCCTTCTCATGGGTAGGACTGCTCTGTAAGTGACTGCATGACATCAGGTCTCTGTAGCACTGAGTCAGATGGGCAGCGCAACCCCAGGCTGCCCTTAGCGTCAAATATGATGGTTTAGAATGATAATTTCAGTTTATTACGAATGTTTTTTTTTAAAAAATATCCCTTCCGGTATAGGAGAATCATTCCAGAAAAGTAAATGTTTAACAATGTCTGCAGATTTACCACTAGATGGCGTTCCTTCCAAATGTTACATTTACAACTCAGATTATTCAATTTGACCTAGCCCAGACAAATGTGCATAAGGTTGATGTGTACCTCAAAGAGTGGGATGTTGAGATATTTTCTAAATAACTGCATTCCCAAAGTAAAAAGAAAAAATACAATTGGATATAGTGCCTACATGTTTTAGATACAGACATTACTGGGTAACTTTGGGGCAGCCACTGTAGCTCAGCCTAGCCTACCTCACAGAAGATACCCAAGTATGCTGCCTTGAAGGTGGGTGGGATAAAAATAAGAAAGACAAGGTTTTTTAGGGCACTGTAAAATTTCTTCTCATTTTTCATTTGGAACTCTTACGACTAATACTCCCCCTTGTGTAAATTCTGCATTAGAAACAGGGAAGATTAGCTATTATGATTAACTCATAAACAACTCAAAATGATCCCGTTCTGAAACAATTAACGTTAACAGCTAATGGTATGATTGTGCTTTACACCTCTACATACAGTTCTTGAAACATTTCATGAATTATTTGCTGGATTTTAGTTCCAAGTTTGCCCCCACCCCCAAACCTGATGTTCTTCTCTGTACATTAATGCAAATAAATGATATTTTGCAAGCTGTGTTGTGAAATTTGCATTACAGATGACTCCTCTTGTTCAATGTCAAAAACAATGTCTTGAAAAGCTCTGGTTCCTTGCGGATCTGTCTTGGGACAATTGAAATGCTAAAATGCAAAATCTTCAGAGCAGAACTGAAGATTTTGCAAGCGGTCAGCACAGCGGACACTTTACTTTTATTTCACATCAGAGAAGAAAAAGAATCTATGCAATTAAGAACGCAATCCTAACCTGGAGTTAGGCTGGCACAGTTAGGCCAGCAGTTTGGCTGGCTCAGGGAACATTGAAAAGTACGTTTGGTCCACTCTCAGAGTCAGAGTACATCCTCCTCCCTGACTCTGAGAGTGGTCCAAATCAGTGATGTCATTCAGGGGGAACAGACCAGAATGGGCGTTCCGGATCCTAACGGGCTCCGTGGCTGGTTCCAGGTTCCCAACAAGTGCCAATCAAAAGTGAGTTCCTAAATCATTTGAATGACACCACTGGTCCAAATGCACTTTACAGTGGCCCTTGTGCCAGCTAAACTTTGCTGGCCTAACTGTGCCAGCCGAACTCCAGGTTAGGATTGCACCCTAAAACATGAGACCTGTCTAACAACCTTACAAGACACAGAGTCATGAAATAAGCTGAGTTACAAATGTTTGGTCAATTAATCAGATTTGTCAACAACAGGTTGAAAATATTTTTGACAGTCTAAACATTTTTTTTAAAGGTGCAGCATTAAAAAAAATATTTTCATGGCAAGCATCATCACAGAAGATGATGAGAATTGTTGCCACTGTCAGTCAGCATTTGTTTCCAAAAGCATCCCAGAGGCTCCTGCATCATTACAAGGGCTTCTGGGAAAATTTCGATTTTGAGAGGGAAGTTCCAACACAGAGCGAGCTGCCCAGTCACCACAGCCTCCAGGCACCCCTCCCACCGGGATACAGGAGCTTGTTTGGAAGCCCAAACAGCACTAAAAACTAGTGCACAAAAGACTTGTTTTCCATGGCTGCTTTCTCCATGACACAGAGGCTTCTGAGCCATTTTTAGACATGAGGAGCACCTGGCGGCATGACAAGAGAGTGACTCTTAGTAAGGAAGTCACTTTATTGCCCTCATCCGAGTGCTCACCTCTAGACCAGGTCAAGATTTATGGGAAAGGAGCATAGCAGTGTCCTCAGACCAGAGACAGGTTGCTCAGTTGAAGCGCACAGAGAGTGGATAGAAGCTTCATAGGACCTGTGGAAAGGGATTGGCCGATGGGCGTCAGCTGTTCTGATTGCTCAGACAGGCTGGTTCTTCAGCTTCGTGGCACTCCTGAGTCCTGACACACATTCCTTGGTTTGTTGGGCTCCTGGTAGACAGAGCACTGGTGATACAGAAAGCAAGGTGTCAGAGGCTGCTGCTTGCTGCGAGACCCTATTCATGGTGCCAACTCCTAACAAAATGTGCCTTGTCCAAGCAATTCACATTCTAACTATTTCCCGTCTTCAGCCCCCAAAGCAGGAGTTGTACGAAAGTATTTTCTCCACATTGTTTCCAGCAGGCATGTCAAATGGAATACCGTCAGCCACTCTGCCTTGATTTGACACATTTCACTTCCAGGACAATTTAAAGCTGGCTGTGACAGATCTTATATTTGCCTTTATATGGAACCGCTATTCACAGTTGACACATAGAGAGACAAAATATTAATCTTACTACAGTTTAATAACACAGCAGTCAAAAAACATCACTGCATACGGATCTTTCCGACTGTTGCTTAAGCTACCAAGTGCTCATATAAGGAGCATTTCATTCACAAGTACAAAGGCGCATATAATGAATAAGATGTGCTGTTCTTTAAATAGTGCAGAACTACAGAATTTAGAAGGCATTTAATTAACAAAAATTAATCTTCATGTACTTTTCTTGAGATGGGAGAAATAGACATTCTGGGAAGAAGCAATACAGTATTCTCAACCTGTTTATGAAAGGCCTGCTTTTGGATATATTCAAGATATATTCAGGGTACAGAGTGTCTCAAAAGCAATTGCTTTTACTGATGTACATCTCATGATCATTATAGTCAGTTTACTCACCCCCATCAAGTACTACCAGATTGGTAGGCATGTTATAGTAGGAAAAGCAACAAAGGCTGTTGTGGAATCTCAAAAGATTAATGACGTTATCGTAGCATAAGGTGAATTCTTTGGGTGAAAGTCAACATTTATTGTTATTTATATTTATTTTTTTAAGCAAAGCGGTTTATGCTTTTGGCCTTCCTGCCACAAACTTACATTCAAATAATTGCTTTATCTGATAACAGTTAGAGAGGGCTATTGTCACATATATGACCAAAAGAGCAAAGGACGTAAGCACTTACAAAATAATAGTTCATTAAACATGGTTAAATTGCCCATTTTGATAAGATCAGCGGTGAAAATTGCAGGCTTTCCTATATAAAAAAAGATGTATCCCAAGCATTTTAGCTGACACAGAAACCTGTTCCTTCATGTTCCTCCTTTAAATAGGCTTCCTGGAAGAAAAGGCAACATGACTGCATGTAGTCCAGTTCTTCAAAATGTAGAAATATGCTGGAGGTAAGTCATGTCTTCCTCCATCAGCCCTACAGAACTACTTAACTGCTTGTATATGATTAGAGGCTGTTTTTTAAAAGAATGTATAAAAACCACAAAATGCAGGCTTTTGGTGATATTTTCCAAAAATTGAAATAGATTGCTTTTCCAATAATAATATGGCTGCATTGGCTGATGCTCTGTCTCCTACCTAGTACACTTTTAAAGCATTTGAAATTAATAAAAAGGAGACCTTGGAATGAAAACTTGGCTTTCCAAAGGCTGTCTCACCTGATACTCCAAGGGAGAAAAACTTAAGTGACCAAAACGATCATGAAGGAAGTTGACGGAGACAAAAAGCTCTCTCTCTCTCTCTCTCTCTCTCTCTCTCTCTCTCTCTCTCTCTC
>JAJKFI010000002.1:39657792-39713761 GCA_029204185.1 Lerista edwardsae | reverse complement strand
TCAATCAATCAATCAATCAATCAATCAATCAATCAATCAATCAATCAATCAATCAATCAATCAATCGTATTTATATACCACTTTTCAACACAGAGTTCACAAAGTGGTTCACAGGCAAATAGTAATAATAATAAAGTTAAATGGCTCCCTGTCCCAAAGGGCTCACAATCTAAAACCATTCAGAACACCACCCACAACAGCCACTAGAAAAGATATTGCGCAGGGGTAAATAGGGACAATTACTCTCTCCCTGCTAAATATAAGAGGAACACCACTTGAAAAAGTGCCTCTTGCCCAGTTAGCAGGGGTAATTCACTTCTCTACTAAAGCATAGGATACAGACTATATTTGGCAGCCAATCACAGCACCCCCACCCTAAAACATAAGAAGAGCCTTTCTGGATCAGGCCAAAGGCCCATCCAGTCCAGTTTCCTTTATCCAGATGCACAAGACAATACCTGTATCCTTTGCGTCTAGCCTACCTCTAAAACCAGAGGTTGTATACAGTCATTGTGACTGAAGTCCTAAAGCCCCTGCCAAAGAGACTACAGTTTACTTCTCTGGCCTCTCAAAGGAAAACTTTGGTGATGGGAACCATGGTGAAAAAGTACTTGGTGCACAAAGGGAGTACTTTATACAAACAACCTCTTGCCACTCACAATGTGTATGGCAAGACAGTACATTAAAATTCATCAAACTGCTTTGTGTCAAAGTCAGTCCACTTGGCCACCTAACCTAGAACTGTCTGTTCTGACTGGCAACTGTTTCCCAAACTCTCAGGCAGGGGTTTTCTCAAACCTATTATTGGAGACCCTTTGCATCAGAGGTGCCAATGATTGAGCTTGAGGACTATCACACATGAAGCAGGCGTACTCCCACTGAGTTTGGAAAATGCCAGTGCCATCTTTGAGAACATTAATGGTAGAATCATAGTCCGCAATTCTAAGCACATGTTCCTGGGAGTACCATTGAACACAATGGGACTTACCTCTGATTAGACATACCTAGGATTGTATTGATAGGGTCAAAATCCAGGTTTGAGGTGTTCTTTTGGCAGGGTGGTCTCTGATGGTCCTGACCTTGGCAGGTGCAAGTAAGAGTGCTGCAGTGCTCAGAAATTAAGATTATTAATAGCCTAATCCTATGCAGGGGCAGCAACAGTGGCCCAAGTGCTGCCCTGGCAATGGCTGTTAAGTGGCCATAAGACACTTTGCCACCAGCAGGGAGCAAGCGCTGCCCCTAGAGAAGCCAGTGCCACTCGGTGCTGGGCCACTCTGTTGCCCGGATTCCAAAGAGGCATGCACAATAGTAAGTATCCTCACCACTCAGTGGCTTCACAACATGGGGGAAGATGGGGGGAGGTGGAACTGGGCAGAGGACGGGTGGGATTTGGCCCGATGGGTGGAGATGGTGGAAGACTCTGCTGCTGAATCCTATACCCCCTATGGAGCCTGACATGGGTCTTCTTAGTTCTGCTCCAGAAGTAGACCCATCCGAGTAGATCCAAGTAAATCCATCAAGGCCGCTGGAGATTTACACAGGACAAGGGAACCTATGTTCTCTTGCCCCGAGTCCTCCGGCAACTGCTCTGGCCCCGCAGGATACAGTGGTGGCCATTTCAGGGCTGAAATACTGCACAGCGCCAAGGCCGCAAAGGATTGGGCTTGGGCAGCGCCATCCAACTTGCATTGGCCCGGCACTGTTGCAAACGTGCCATAAAGCATGTTTGCGCCAGTGCTGGTGGTGCAGGGCCAACACAAGTAGCTGCGTCAGCCCTTCGGTGCTGAGGACGGGTGTCGGTAAGCTGCCCATGCGCTGGCCGAGTAAATTGTAATACAGATGCCAGCCTTCCCTTTGAGGTACTCCGTCACCAATTTATACCCGACATCTAATTAGTATTTTATTTAACTTCACACTCTCATTCTCTATTTCTGCATGAGTATATTGGAATGAAGTATTGCCTGCTTTTGCAAACTCAGTATAAGAATCCTCTGAGAAGCAAGAAAACGTACCTAAAGTTAGTCTGAGCTATATGTGCTTTTTCTGTAATAAGTAAATTGAATAGTCGTGTTATGTGGGGTCTGAATGACCAAATAAGCTTGGTATCTGTTCAGAAGCCTAACACTTTACTAGTTTGATAACTCCATTAAATTGAATGGAAACTAGGAAGAGGTATCTTAAAAAATAATTTAGGGAACACACAGAAGCAGATCGTCATAGAAGGAACGCCCCACCAGTTTATGGGGGAGAAGAATGGCTGCTGCCAATCAGCATCTCCCCAAATGGCAACCTGGTAATGTTTAGTCAAATAACTTTTGTGACGTGCCATCAATCACTGTATTTTTCACTCAGCCTCTCCCACTTCATTAGCTGCTGCTTGCAGAGGGCAGGGAAATGCAGGAGCTAATGATGTCACATTACACATTTGTTTTACTAGATGCTATCAAAGAGGGAGGTGGGAGGAGATGCATGTCAATGGCAGTCATGCTTCCTCTTCCCATTAATGCCCTGGCTTAGATTTTTCTGGAATAAACCCAACTTTCTCTTACTATTTTCCACCACCCCGTTTTTATTCTACCACTTTACTCCGATATGGCACATAGCATTTGGGACTGTTTAGATTAAAATTTTACCATGGACCTATGCCTAGGGAGAGTAGAGGCAAGTCTGGGGCTAATATGTTCATTTTTCAGCCTCTTTTACAATGGGGAAGAACAATACATTTCAATGGGGAATTTCCCCCAACCCATCTTGCAAGGGTCAAAGGAGTTCCCCTCTTCAAATAAACACAGGATTTCCTGGTTCAGTTGTTCATTTCTTCCTGCAGGAAAAAGGGCGGGGGAGGGGGTGCACAAGCCCAAATCCTATTTCTGTTTTTTGGGGTGGCTTGTCAAGGAAAAAGTAATGTCTGAAAGGTCTTCTAGTCTTATGCAAACGACAGAAGTACTGAAGTGGGATTGAGACATAGTAGGTCAAATTTACAGGAATGCCCCGGTATCCACTGGGGTTCTGTTCCAGACCCCACCGTGGATACCTGAAACCGTGGATACTGGGGATGTCTTTTTAAAGATAGGTGAGCATCAGTGGTTTTGCTGCAACAAGGTAAAAAAAAGAGATTTGTTTAATGTTTCCCTATCATTAAAAGATACCCCAGTATCTATGGTATCTGTGAATAACAGAAACCATGGATACCAAATCAGTGGGTATTGGGGCATGCCTGCATATGGTATTTTTGTAGCTGCCACTGCAAAACCAACCTCACAAACTACTGGTAATAGTCAAATGCATCACAAGGGTTACCAGAATTATATGATTACTTGCCATCACTGACCCAGAAGTGGCACACTTGTTTATAGCAGTGATAGACCAAACAGGCAATGTATAAATTGAACAGCCATCAGAAAAGGAGACAAGGGGGAGTTTATATTCTTAAAAAAAGTGAGGGGGAAATGTTCTTAATCCTCATAATTACAAGGGCAGTCTTGAAAGATGTGTGGGGACAAAACTATGTATGACATTCAATGGCTTGCACAACAAACAAACAAACAAACAGCGGTGGCAGTGGCAATTTTTAAAGAAAATGCCACAAGGGGGAAACTTTAAGAGGCCTCTGCCTTCATGCACTAGTTTTCCACTTTGTAACCTCTACTGCAATATTTTGAGAAAGAAAGTAACACCAGCAACATACAACTGAGTGTTGTGTTTTTGGTGCATGGCTTTCATCTTCCTTGAATCCCTGCAGAACTTGCAGCTTCTTCAGGCTTTTAGGACAGAAGGCTCTTTCTTCTTCTCTCTTTCTAGTCCTGCCTTTTGCCATAAGTATAAACTTCTCTGGAGAGGGATCTAGGAGTTTTGGTTAATCTACTGTAAAGTGTAATATAAATTTCAAGAATTCTGACCACATTCAAAACAGCACAAAAATTCAGTTGATTACACTTTCACAGTATTCTAGAAGCCTTGCTGGTCTAATCCAGATTACGATTACACCTGTCCAAAGCCCCTCTGATTTCAGAGCACCACTTCTCTGAAGGGAAAGGTGTGACTACTCTGCCTATGAGAAAGACATTGCTACTACAGACAACATGCAATAGGAGCTCAAAATAGTTGCTCTACTTTGATAGCAACTGCAAACTTCCTGTGTCATTTATGTTTAAACTTTTGATGGGAGTCCACCAGTCACGCCTCCTATCAGCTTGCAAAATTTGTTATTCACAAAATGTCCTTCCTTATTATAGTTAATCTCATTAATGTGACCTGCACTTAGCTTCTTACAGCGAATGGATTGCCTCAAGCAGTATCCTCATTTCTCAAGCATGTATTCTGGCTGACTGAAAACAAATAAAACAGCAACAACATCAAAGCTTGCAACATAATTCTCAGTAAGCACAACACCAATTGGTGTATGATGTTCCAGTGTGCCAGAAATAGTCTCTGGAAAGATTTAGGCTCCTTAACATAGAAATATTACACCATCTGATTATTTGGGGTTCTCCCCTGTCCCCCATCACTCAAGTTGAAGACCCCTATTGTGAGTGTTGGCCTAATGACCAAGTATTTACTTGGTGTAGTGAATGGGCCAGCATTCACTACTGTGATATTTGCCCTCTGGAGTTAAGGCATTCCTTGGTAAAGGAGGAATCAGAAAATAACTCTTCTGTGCAATGGAAAAACCATAGTTCCAGGATTATACTGTACTTGTCATGTAAATAGGTGGGAAAAATAAGGGCCACAATACAAAAAATGTGAAACTAGCTTGTTTTTCTTAAAGAGCAGCCCCCATGACACACAGATGGTGAGTTTCAAAAGTAGGTGGTGGTGATGGTGGGGGGGAACACACACACCGGGCCTTGCCATAAGTCTAAGTCAGGGATAGGCAATCATTGGATATACGCGAGCCACTTAACAAAATAAGTAATGCGCGAAGAGCTACTGTGATACCTCCCCATATTTAACTGAAGAAAAAAAAATAGCCAGAGCAAGACAGCAGGGCAAGGAATCCTTCCAAGAAGCAACACACACAGAGTAGCAAATCATTAATAACTACAGCCCTCATGGTCCTGGTTTTTCTTCCCCCCACTATTTAACTGTACAAAAAAAATCTCAAGAGCAATGAAGCAGGGCAGGACACGAAGTCATGCTTTGGAGGCCGGGAAAACTTCTAAGGAAGTACCCCACCGAAGATGCTCTGGGGGTGGCGGGGAGAGTGAGCCGCCTTTCACTTCACTTCCTTTCCCTCTGTGCTTTGCCTGCTCCGCCTCTCAGCATCATGTAGAAGCTACTTCTCCCACCACCCTGTCTGGCCGCAGTCACCAGTCCTACTTTTAGCAGCCACTTCCAGAGAGCACATGCCAGCCAGGAGCTCACAAGCTCCAAAGTGGCAGCTGGAAAGGGCGGGACTGGCCAGCAATGTGTTTTTCCCCTGTCCTTTCTGGCTACTTGGGGGGCTACTGCTGTGATCTGAAAAGAGCCAGCTATGGGCAACCACCCCACAAGCTACAAGTAGCTCATGAACCCCATGTTGCCCAGCCCCGTCCCCCCCACCCCTGTCCAAGTAGTTCTTTGGATCCTGTTCAAGGTGCTCAGTTCACCTAGAATTCACCTCAGCTATGCTCAGTTACTGTATAACTAGTTGTTGTTGTTCAGTCGCTAAGTCGTGTCCGACTCTTCGCGACCCCATGGACCACAGCACGCCAGGCCGCCCTGTCCTCCACTAGCTTCCGGAGTTTGCCCAATTTCATGTTCATCGCTTCGGTGACACTGTCTAACCATCTCATCCTCTGCCGCCCCCTTCTCCTTTTGCCTTCCATCTTTCCCAGCATGAGGGTCTTTTCTAAAGAGTCCTCTCTTCTCATGAGGTGGCCAAAGTATTGGAGCTTCAGCTTCAGGATTTGTCCTTCCAGGGAGCAATCAGGCTTGACTTCTATTCCTGGAGGACTGACCGATTGGATCTCCTTGCAGTCCAGGGGACTCTCAAGAGTCTTCTCCAACACCATAATTCAAACTAGTACTCCGCATGAAATTTTAGGGTCTTTTCCTTATTTAGGAAGAACACTGGAAATGCTGCCCCAAAACATATTAATTAGTTTATATTTACACATAGGGGGCGCTAGTACTGCTTTTAATCAAAAAGGCTACCTTGCAGGGTTGTTATGGGAATAAAATGGGGTGGGGCAGGAACCTTCTGAGCTCCTTAAAGAGTGGGATGAAAATGTTAACTATAGCTATACCCATTTAAGACAGACCCCCCCCCCAAAAAAAAACACTTTGACCCTTTAACATTTTCCATAACACCTTATTTTATTAGACCAAAAACGTGGCATAACACTGTGAGTATCCACCCACTAGGAAGGCTTTAGCAAGCAAAGAGGTGTATGTTGACACCAAAAAAGTTAGATTAACTGGAGTCGGCATAAGGTCATTTTCTTGAAGCTTCCGGGGCACACAAATATGGCCGACTCAGACATTTCCCGCCAATGAGGATTGCCGTGAATTCATGTAATTTTCCTACATATTTATCTAATATCAACTTTTTAAATCATGCCTGCGTGTTCTGCATACAGGTGTGCGAATCGCTGTACGAAAAATGGGATTTAATTTCCACGGAAAGGTTCATGTATTCACCTTACATTGGTTCAATAAAACAACCGTTAACAGTGAGTGCATTATTTTTTAAAGCTGTGTAATTTCTTGTTGTTCCTAGCAGTCTTCTTCACCATTTTCAGACACCCACTGTTAATGTTCTAGAAGGGGAAAAAAAATTTCCCCCCTCCTTTTCCCCCCCTTCCCGTTTACACTTTTTTTCCCCACCTTCCATTTTCTGCTGTAATATTTTCGAAAGTCTGAACATTAACAGAGTTGTTTTATGGGGGGGGGTGAGTGTAGAAGTTTAAAAAAATACTCTTAATAGTCTAGAAGTAAAAAAGAATTACTCTCATATTGACAACTACTTGTGTTATGAAGAGATTTTACTGAAATTTTCCTATATATTTATCTAATTTTTGCCACCCTCCCCTTTTATTCTTTCCTTCCCGTTCACACTTTATTTTTGGTTGTGTAGATTTCAAAAAATAAGTCTGTCAAAACAGTGCAATCCGAGTTCAAATAGACAGCAAGTAGCATTTTGTCCGGTGTGTTCAGTAATATAATTACGCAGAATTAAACCTTGGAATTGCATATTAACTCATAATATGGTTACCACTGATGTTTCTACACGATCACACGTTGTTATTTTGGTAAGTTTTTATTTCAGGAGTAAACTATTCAGTCCCAAACACTACCAGAAAAGCAATCTGAAATGCTTGGAATCTACATTGTTTGGGGCACACTAACATGGCCGCTAAGCCCGCCCCTTGGCTTCACTCGATTCCTATCAATTTAACAGGAATGGCGACTCCAGTTAATCTAACCTTCTTGGTTGAAACACCTAAATATCCTGAATTTGGCAAACAAAGGTATAACTTTGCCTAGACTTAATTCACATACCCATGCACTCTTAGTGAGTCTGCCAGGATAAAGTTTGCTTTTAACCTAGACAGTTTGGATTAGCAAGGAATGATTTCAGATTCCTGTTCAAGAATGAAACAGGGTTACCCAGTGGGATTCCCTTTGTCACAGTTTATTAATCTGCCTCACAAAGATGTTCAGAGGATAGCAGAGAACAACCTTTAAGGAAGCCGGAGACACAAATGTGGCACATAATACATGAAATATTCAGGCTCATACTGAAATTCTGGCCACAACCTCTGCCACATGGACAGTTGTTGTTGTTGTTAGGCAAGCAAATGCATTACCAAGTGGCAGAGGCCTGCTGTTTGCTGTAATGCACGAAGCAGCCGCTTCTGCAAAAAGAACAAAAGGAGCGAGAAAGCAGCCTTGTTATCCGAGGATAACATACCCGTGAGCGTAGTACGTGATGATAGAATCTCTACGTCACGCGAGGACGGGCAGCTATTCTACTAGCATGCAACTTCCCAACAGAACTGGGACCTTCTTTGCTGCTTGTCAACCGAACGCTACAGCTCTAGCATTCGAGGAACCGTGGGGGTTCCAAAGCTTCCGACCCCATTTGAAGAGGCGTCTGTACGCGTGCAAAAGACGTGCCCGTTCGAAACGCGCTGCAGTGGCACGAGCTGCGAGCTCAGAGTCGCGCGCCTCCCCCCTCACCGGCGCGCGCTTCTAACACGTGACAAGGAAACCCTTCTCCTCATCTCCTCCTCCGCGCAGCCATCCACCAATCGTCGACATCGCCTGCCCCCGCCCGCCCCCTCTCCCTGGAGGGTCATCGGAAAGAAAGAAAACAGCCACCCTCCTGCCCGCCCCTTCCATTATCGCGGGAGCCGGCAGGAGCTCTCGCGAGATCTTCCGGCCCTCCCCGTTTCCACTCCGCGCTACTCCACTCCCCCCTCATCCCTCCTCCCCGCCGGCTGCGCTCCTCCCCTTTCCTCCTCCCTCCCCCTCTCTCGCCGCCCGCCCGCCGCCGCCCCCGCCAGATCTGTCTGTGTCTCAGTCGCTGCGTGAGGGGAGGTGGGGCTGCTCGGCCCTGCGCACTGAGCGATGTTTGGCCGCCATCGCGGCGGCGGAGGAGGAGGCGGCGCAGGAGGCTGAGGGAGCGACTGCCGCCGCTGAGACTGCGAATAGAGCGCCGCTGAGGCCTGCCTCGCCTCCGCCCGCCCTGCCTCGCAGCCCGGAGTGAAGGTCGCTGCCGCCGCCGCCGCCTGAGGGGGCTTCACCCCGGACCCTTCCCCTCCTCCCTCCCCCACCCCTCAGGAAGGGGCTCCGTCCCGCCGGGCCCGAAGATGTCGAACCTGAGCAAGGGGACGGGCAGCCGGAAGGACACCAAGATGCGGATCCGAGCCTTCCCGGTGAGTGAGGCAAGAGGGCAGGCGGAGCGAGAGGACGTCGCGGCGTCGGGCCTGGCCTAGTGGAGTGGAGGCGAGACGCCGGGCTCGCTCTGCCTCTTCTGGCCTGCCCTGGCCGGTTTGCTTGGAGGCGCCTCCGTTCCCTTTCTCTCTCTCCCCCCCCCCCGCCCCGCCGGCTTGGCCTGTCAGAAGGGGCTCTGAGGGGACGGGGGAAGCGGAGCTCGGCACGCCGACGGAAGGCCCGCTGGGGAGCCCCTTGGAGGGGGGGGGGAGGCTGTCACCGCAGTGAAGGGGGCGAGGGAGCCCAAGTCCCCGTCCCAGGAAGGGAAGAGGGAGGCTGGCTGGAGGGCCCACCATCTCCTCCCAACCCACAGCCAAGGCACTCTGGGGAGAGCCAGGCTCCTGTCGGCCTCTGATAATGGCTTGTTGATCGCTTTGAATTAAAGTGAAATTATGAAGGACTTCAAAAACAAAAAAAAAGTACCCGAATGGTGTAGTTGATGTCACTTGTGCTCCACTTCAGCCACCCGGTCAACCCAACTGGAATGTTCCACTGCCCACCTTTCCAAACTTGTTGTTCTTGGCATCCTACGATCACTAAATGAAACTACACGTTGTAGAGGTCTTGAGCTCAGGTGGCAAAACATCCAACACAGTGGATCACCCCCCCCCTTTCACAGACTATGCTTTTAGCATCTCTCTGTGGGCTTAGTTGTCATTTGGGAGGAATTTTCGTGGTGGTTTATCCCTTAAAATTGCCTTCTGTCTTTGCTGACTCTGACAGTCGCTTCAGCTGGAGGTTGAAAACAAATGAACACAAAAGACACTGTCCTCACCTGGGTGTGTTGTAACATGTAAGGAGGTTTTTTGGTAGTTTTTTTAATCTATCCTGTTGATTGCCAAAACGCTTGTGTTGCTTATGTGTTTATATTTATAACAAAATGGATGGTTTTTAGGCCTCCGATGGAGTTCATTTGATTTAGGAAACTTGTGGCAAATAATTGTTGCCTTTGCAAAGAAACTGGCTCTACCTGTTTACATGAGGGAATTATCAGTGTCAGCATTTGATCTGCCTGCAGTCCATCCTTCCAATGAAAATTTCTTTAAAGCATAAAGGTGTAAAATGCTTTTAGTCCAATCTTAATTCTGTTTCCTTAGTAGTCCCATTGAAACAAACAGTATTTGCATTGAAGTTAAAGCAACACACACATTGATGGCACTAGATAAATAAACCAAGAAACAAAGCTAGAGATTTCCTGTAAATTATCTGTAGTAAAAAGACTAGTAGTTTGTTTTTAAATAATGAAAATAAGTTGAATGCTTATGAATTGCTGAAGATATATACAGCACAATCCTATAAAGGTTTAATCATAACTAAGCCTTAGTTTTTTAAAAAATATACTCATTCAGTTATTTTAAAAATTGTTTTAACTTATTGACTGCCTAAAAATGGGGGACTATTATGAATATCAGCAGGGACAAAAACTGGCCCACAGTATTATGATACTCTGTTACAGGAAAACTTAATGCTATAAATGTTTCTAGTGGTCTTTTACATTTGCTTATTAAGACTCATGCATCATATACTTTAGTGTATGCAAGGGTTAAACTGAATGACAGAAACGAACTTGGTAGTTTGGAAAACATTTTTCATTCTGCTCTCTTGCAGATGAGCCTATAATATATTAGTGGGTGAAGAATGTTCACACAGCCTTGCACACAAAACATTATTGTTTTTCCCATGAAAATGCTTCTTGTTAGCAATTGTCATAATCATGGTTTCTTTTTTAAAAAATAACTAGATTAGAATTCTTCACAGGCATACTTGTGGAGGATATTACATTGGGAGTATAAAATGAAGATCACCAAAATAGCTATTTAATCTACAAAGTTATGAGTTATTCTCAGTTCTTAACCTCTGATATTAGACCTTGTTCTACATGCATTTGTACATGGTTATGCAAATTGTTTCATGTTCTATATCATGGATAGCCACCTTGCAGGTCATATTTGACCTTGCGAGGATTTGCTCACGGGAGCAATATTTGGAAGGATCTTTGCCCTGGGTCAAAAGCAGCAAGGGGGATTCCCTGCCTTTTGCACACATACAAAATATGATTCAGCGCTTGGTATGTTGAGCAAAAGTTGTCAATTGATACATGTTCAATATGTTACTGGAGCTGGGTAAATTCAGTTCAAAACTGTTTACCTCTCCCTCTCCTATATATTAAAATATATAGAAATATATAATTTCTATCAATTTTTGAATTATTTTTGGGCACTAAATGTTATGCAATTTAAACTTATAACATTGCTCTGCACAATTTGAATATAGGATCACTGTTTTAATGTTGATGTGTATTAAGCTCACAGTCCAATTCCGTGCAACAAGTAGGTGCCACTGAATCCACTGACAGGTTTAATGACTGTGATAGGATCAGGCTGCGAGCTACTATATTGATTTAGTCCAGTTCCTTACCAGCGCACTTACCATATCAAATCAAAAGAATTCAAACAAAAGCCCTCTCAACTGGATTCGACAGTACTAGGTGTGCATATTGCCAGGATGAAACCCCGGGAAACTCCGAGTACCAGAAGTGGGCCATTTACAAGATGCCATTCTGAGAATGGGCCGAAATGCATTGAAAAGTCCTATACGTAAACTGCGCCAGTCCCAAGCTCGGACACAGTCCAACCACAGGTATGACTGCAGTTTTTCTCAGAGCTGGGTGTGCACATTGCAGGAAAGGCAGTCCGGGAACTTTGGAGTACCCGGGGTGGGCCATTTCCACCAGGTTCCAGTCTGAGGTTTTAGGATTTTGCATGCATTTTGGCCCATTTACAGATTGGGACCTGGTGGAAATGGCCCACCCCGGGTACTCCAAAGTTCCCGGACTGCCTTTCCTGCAATGTGCACACCCAGCTCTGAGAAAAACTGCAGTCATACCTGTGGTTGGACTGTGTCCGAGCTTGGGACTGGCGCAGTTTACGTATAGGACTTTTCAATGCATTTTGGCCTATTCTCAGAATGGCATCTTGTAAATGGCCCACTTCTGGTACTCGGAGTTTCCCGGGGTTTCATCCTGGCAATATGCACACCTAGTACTGCCGAATCCAGTTGAGAGGGCTTTCGTTTGAATTCTTTTGATTTGATATGGTAAGTGCGCTGGACTAATTCCAGGTGTGTAAATAACTCAATAACTGTTTACTGATTCAGTGCCCATCATATAACCTTAATTTCAGGATTGGAGGAAACCCTTGTCATGAAGGCCTGGTATGGCAAGCCTCCTGTTGTTCCTTCATGCAGAGGCATTTACCTTTGTGCATTTCCTGTTGGGTTCAGATGCTGTGAGACTCTTTGAGAAGTTAAGAGAAGTTAAGTAAAGCTATTGCAACCTGGAGAGATTAATGATGGTTTGGATAGCTTTCTAAACCTAATTTTGCTCTTAACATTAGTGATCTTGAGTATTCATGTCTGCTGGGCCAAATGTAGTCAGAGAGTCCATGCCCAGCTATGTTTTGCAGTCTCTTGGTAAGTCATGGATCTCTCCTACACACTTCAAGCAGCCCCTACTGAAGAATGGCAAACCTAGCGAACAATAAGAAGAGATAATATGACTTTTCCATTGCCACTGATCAGTCTGGTATGTGCACCAGTGTACGTGGATAGTGGAAATTTTAAGGAGACTAGAGATGGAGGTGTCACACTGCCTTTAAGTATGCATGTTAGGAAACACTCTTTGGCCCTCCATCTGTTGTGACAGGTTGGTGGCTTTGTTTGAATTGTAAGCCATTATGGGGAGCATGACTTTTCATTTGACTTGGAACCTCTTCACAGTTACAACCACTTCAAATTTAATACAGTAAAAGCTGCTTTTTATTGAACTTTTGCTTTAAACGACAAACTTTGTTAACCAAATTGTTCCCTATTTCCTCAGGTAAATAGAGATGATGTTTAAGAGCATGCCGCTTACCAAAATATTGGTTAAGCAAGCTCCCCTCCCCCACCGCCTTATCTGACAGGACTCTCTGTGGTGCTTCTACACCACTACCCTCATTTTTATGAAGGTCGTCTGGGTGTAGACATCCCACTTCCTTCCTCATGAGGCCCTCTTGAACATCTCTATTAAAGTTCCCTCATGAAACATCTCTATTCCTAGTAAGCCCTTGTGAAGAAGGAAGAAGGGTAGAGTGGCAGTGCAGAGGGAGCCTTGTCAGGTAAGTGAGGAAGCTGAGGGAGCTTTTATAAGGAGGCACATGTAACAAAAGCTTCATTAGCCAGCATATTGGTTAACAGTAGTACCTGGTTCAAATGTGTATGCTGACTGTCAGAATTTTTACTGTATAAGCTCCCCTCCCCCCACCCCTTATCTGACAGGACTCTCTGTGGTGCTGCTACACCACTAGCCTTTCGATTTATGTGGTCCTTATTTACATGTTTTTGAAATGGCATGATTTGAAAATTAATGCCAGAAGTCTGATTTATGCATGCAATTTTTGAAATAATACAACTGCACTTAAAACAGTTGTTCTCAGGCATTTTAGCACTGGGATCTGCCTTTTTAGAAAGTATCTTTGACCGGAAGTGATGTCATAATGTGGAAGTGGTGTCATTGACTGGAAGTGACATCATCAAGCAGGAAAATTAATGCCCCTACTACAAAATCAAAGTAAATAAAAGTGTACAATAAGTATGAGTTTAAACAATAAACAACCCTCCTAACCCAACCAGTTGCTGATCTGTTTCAAAAGGTTCTCCAAACATCCCAAAGGCTGCAGTCCTGTCCACATTTACTTGAGAGTAAGCCCCAATCACTATCATTGTTAAAAGCATATTTAACCTGTTAAAAGTACAGATCTGGTACATTTCCCCAAATACAGTCGCATATCATGGTAGCATCAAGTCTGAAATTGACTTGCAACTACCTAGTCGGTTCCAACCCACAGTTTGAGAAGTATTTACCTAGAAGATTCAAAGCCTTTAGAGTTGATGTTTGCCAGTTTTGCTCAAGACTACCGAAGTTGCACTCAAATGCAAATAATTAGCTACTAAAGAAGAGAGAACAACCCCATTTGACACTGGCAGCTTCCTGTTGGGGTAGGGTCTTTTCTAATGTCAAAAGATAAAAAAGAGAGAGGAAATGTGCTCATAGAACTGCCACTTACCACTTTCATAGTTGCTTTCTCAATCATCAAAGTTTGTAACCTCCAACTCCCAGTAGCCTCTCTCCTCGGCCCAACTCCCTTATGCCAGAGGTGGCCGACCCATGGCAAGCGTGCCACTAGAGGCACATGAATACTTTCAAAATGGCATTCACAGCACAGGTGATCCCCCCCCATCACTGAACAACAATCAGCTGATCCTCCTGGGGAAGACTGGCTCAACATGAAGACCACTGCTTAGCCTGGGCTATTGCAGACCAGTCGGCTGCCAGTTGCCCATATGTAAGGCATGCTGGGGTTCTACCTTCCTGGCCTGGGGTTTGGCACATTAGGGAGGAATGAAGCATGGCTGGTCTAGTGGAGGCAAGCAGTGCTAGGCCCCACCCCCTCTCGACAGTATGGAGAATCCCAGATGAGCCACACCCAGCAGTGTCACAGCAGGAGGTAGGCAGAGAGGCACATTCAAGATTCTGTTCACAAAAAGTTGCTCGTGGCCTGCTGAGGCTTGACCACCCGTGCCTTATGCCATCTTGGGCAAGCTGAAGTCACCCAGCTGTCAGCATAAATATTTGAGTACTTCCCCTAACCCAGGGTTTCACAAAGTGTGGATTGTGGCCCACTGGGAGGTTGCAAGCTGGTCCCCTCCAACCCTCCCTTGCCACTGGTCAGCTCAAAATTGGAGCCATTCCAGAGACATTGGGTGGGCCCAGAGGCCTCTTCCAAGTCTCACCTGACCTGTGACCCACTCTGCTGGCCTCTGTGGGCCTCAGAATGATCTGTAGAAGTGACTTCTGGTCAAAGCAGAAGATTCATTTGAAAACTTGACTCTGCTTCTGGACACTTCAGTGGAGCATTCTGAGGCTTACCGAGGCCTGTAAAGTGGATCACCAGCTTGGTGCGACCCAGAAGAGGTCTCTGAAAGGAGCATCGCAACTCACCATGGAGGATGAGGTGCATTGCAACACTGAAAAGTTTGGGAACTGCTGCCCTAACCGATATCATTTATGTAGGATCCTAAGGCAAAGATATTTTTAGTAAATGCATTTAATATACATAAAATATACACAGTAGTTTTTGGGAACATAAACCCTGCATAAATCAAGAGTTTCCAGTGTTGGGGCATGCAGAAAAACCTCTCTGGTTCCTCTCCCCCGTCCCCCCAGCCAAAAACAACAACACAAAACCATGGAGACATTGTGAGTCAGGGATGGATAAATAAGATTGTCTTTTTGAATTATTGTGTAGTATTTTGTGTTCCGTCCATTTTGCCAAAGGTCAATTTATGTACCAGGTGTACATAAGTGGCAAAGTGTTGGAAGTAGTTATTGTCATCCTGAAGACCATCCATATGTTCTGGTTATGAACATGCATCACCCAGTGCATCATTCTATTACTTTGTACGTTGGAGATGGCGTGTATCTTAAGTGTTCCATAAATAAGGATATCACTAGGAATCTTGTAAGTAGTATGGTCAATCCTTGTTATCCACTAGGGTTAGGTTCCTGGAAACTCATGGATAGCGAATTCACAGATAAATAACCATTGCTCCTATGGGATCAGTGGACTTAAGTGCAAGGGGTACCTTATCTGCCATCAAAAGAATCCAGCAGAGACCCTCAAGAAACAACCAGAGTGCAGCAGGAAGAGCCAAAAGATCTCTGAGTGCTGCAGACTCCTTCCAAAGGCTGCAGGGACCTTCAGAACGACCTGTGACCAGCCCAGCCTCCTTAACATGGTTGGCGGCGGCTGCCGCCGCCGCCAGCTATTTTAAACACCTCAGCGCCATTCTTAAGGTCCCTGCAGCCATCAGAAGGTCTCTGCATAATGGATAATGAGGACAGAGGTGCAGATAATAAAGTACGTAGCAATTCTGCCCCTCACAGATAAGTGAATTAAAAAATGGTGAATTCATATAAAAAGAGGACTGACTGTAATTTCAAAATATATTTTGTTGCAGAGGTTTATTGCCACAACAAAGGTAATAGTTGTTCTTGCATGTGACTCATCAGTTTCTTGCCAGACCCCAAATTACTTTGTCTTCTATTTTGTTCAGCCTCCACTGCCCCACTGCAGGTGTTCTCAAGTATAATTAATAGTTTGTTTGGCATGTTCAGTTTGAATATACATTCCTTGTTTAGAAGGGGTAAAGACTAGTGCTAATCTGGTTAATGCCTAAATAAAATTCCACTACTTGTTGAGTTTCACAGTGGTTCATTCAGCTTAATCCTGTGCAGGTTTCTAAGAGGAAACCTTTACATGGTGCTTTCTTGTAGATAAGTATATACAGAATTGCAGCTTTAGTCAAACGAATTGCAAGCCTTGTCTCTGTGGTATGGTGTTTGCCCTCAAACAGTAGCTTCAGACAATAGCTTCATGTGTAGCAGGTCAGTAGCATGCAATCCAAGCACATTGTGACTGTACTACAGCCTGGTGATTTGACCCAGTGTTTGTGGTTTGATCTCATTCATTGGATTGGTAATTTCTTGTGACTGTACCTTTAAAAAGCGGTTTTAAGCAAATGTGCAGTAACAAACTGAAATATAGCATCTAGTCAAGATGTACCTTCTGGGCCATCACATTTGTATTAGGAACATTATGCATGTTTTTCTTGTCCTTTGCTCTCTTGCAGATATAAAACTTCAGTACAATAAATGTAAATGTATTTTATCACACTCATTTCTTGCTTGTACTTCTTCCCTCATCTTAGTCTAAAATTAAATTGTAAATTTTTTGGGTAGTGACCTGCAAAACCATTGCAATTTTACAATTTTAAATCTCCATAACAAGATTATGTAGAAGTTATTTTACAATATTCCAAATTACAAATATACTCAAGAATCTATACCTATTAAGTTTACATTCTATGTATGACAACTTTCAGATTTGTTTTTCAAATGTTTAGGTTATCTTAAAAAACAAACACCCCCAAACTTTCAAAATGAGTTTTCTTGTGCCAAACTATTCATCATGGGGACAACCACAATTGTGTTTTCACATATCTGTTATGTTCATTTATAAAGCAAGTGGTGGGTGGTCTGCTGTTTCTATCACAAGGGTAGATGAGTAAGGGGAGTCTTCTGCCCTCCTGTGCTGTGACATGTTCTTTGCTGTTTTGAGCACTTTACTCCGTCTTAGCACATCAATGGTATTTGACTTGGGCGGGGAGAAAAAAGGTCTGAAATGATGGATTATGCAGAGGTGAGGTTGCAGGATCAGTGCAGTTTTACACCCCCACCCCCACCCCCGTTTTCCCCTTTTTGGTGTTAAAAGTTAAGGATTCCATTTATCCCTTTAAGTGAATGGGAAAGGCATGCAAATCGTTTTAAAAATAGACTACTCTTCTTATATCTAGTTTGGCCATAGCAAGCCCCATATACGACTAATTGCTTACCATTACTATTATTAGTCTACAATGTAGTAATCCTAACATATTTGACAAATTTTAGCAAAAATCTGAATTGTGAGTATTTGATGAAAAGGAATGTTCTGTTATTATACTTACGGAATATAATTTTGATAGCTTACAATTTCAAAGATCTATATCAAAAGCAATTTCCTCTTTGCTCTTGCTATGGAGGTGCAGATTTCTTTTTCTTTTGGTTCACATGTTTGGTTTATATCTGTTGTAAATTTTGGAAAGCAAGAAAAAGGCTTTACAGGTGCCCCCCTTTCATATCTGTGAGGGATACATTCCAGCCCTCTCCCTGCTGATAAGAGGGAATGCTATCTCCCATGCCATTACCTTTGTTTCTCTTCTGTGGCCGTCAAGCAAGCCTGTCTCTTTCTTTAACATCATTATAAGCAGGCAGGCTTATAGAAAGACAAGAAGGCAGGCAGCCTGAATGCAGGTTTCCTGCTTCCTGTTATTCTCTCATTAACCAAGTTTATGGGCATGGGGGAGGGCGACAAAGGTGTACAGAACCATGAACAGCTGAATCTCTGGCTATGGGGGATGCCTGTCTTTTTGATGTTCTGTTTCTTTATATCAGAAAAGCCAGTCCCAGTCTACTTGTGAAGCTGAATTAAAAGCTTTGCTTTCTGGAAACATTTCTTCATTCTATGAGTTGGTGACAGCTATGTTCTTGTTGGGGATACAAAATTAGAGTATCTACAATAATCAAATCAATAGGTTCTACAATAATCAAAATGTTCAGTAATGTTTTAAGTATTGTAGAAAAGATCTAAATAACCTTTTAGCTTTATATTTTCTCTCTATGGGTTTAACTGTATTAGGGATTTTGTTTTCCTAAAATGGATTGTGTTTAACTAAGAACTATGTGAGTATATAAACAGATTTTGGAGGATAGCTACAGCAGAATTGTGAATATTGACAAAATTGATGGAGACTGCAAAAGTAGGACACCTTGAGATGAATATACTAATTTAGGATCCTAGTGGTAAGGACAGATGTAACATTTAATATGTTGTGAAAATTGTGAAATACACCCTCACTGCTTGTAAAGCAAATCTGGTATCAGGTCAGCAAATGTGATTTCAAATTATGCTCACCAAATTTAAAATGCTGCATCTGTCTTTCCCCTAAATATATTACAATTTATAAAAAAAATACTTTGAGAAACGTGGGAGGAGTAATGGGTCGAAAGATAAGGCAAAATAGCAATGGGATGTGGACTTTTTAAAATTAAGCCATACTGGAAACACAGTATGTAGAAACTATACCCATTTATTTGTTTAACCTGTCAGTGAAATACAAGTGGGTTAATGATTTAGCATTTGTATGTCAAGACAGGCAGAAAGAAAAAAAATTACAATTTCAGGGTGTGATGAATTTGTTTTGGATTCCCCCAAAATTTTGGGAGCCAAAATTTTTTACACACAGCACACCTGTAGGAAAGTTGCCTTTTAAAGTTACTGTTAAGGATGAGCATACTCATTACACACTCTAGTACTGTGGTTCTCAAATGTTTTAGCATCTGGATCCACTTTTTAGAATGGCAATCTGTCCGAGACCCACTGGAAGTGATGCCATTAACCTGGAAGTGATGTCATGGCCGGGAGTGACATAATCAAGCAGGAAGTGCTTTCCTAAGAATTCAGCAAGCACTGAAATTGCCCATGGCAAGCAAATTGTGCCATTTTCTCTAGATACATGGCTATAAATTAAATAAATAACTATAAAGTAAAGCAAGTAATTAAATAAGGGGAGATGGGGAAGCCAGCCTTGTTCCACCAAATGAATTATCTCTGTAGCCCGCCTGCAATAATAACTTTATACCCAGAACCGAAACTAGGGTGGAGCCTGAAGAGCACCTGCTCCAGGCGCTGTGCTAAAAGGGGGTGCAGGATTGCACCCAGCTCCACCCCTTATGGTGGTGACTGTCTTTGCACTGCAAACAGCGTGAAGACAGTCATCTCCAGGCTTTCCCTGAAGGATGGGGGTGCTCGTTGCTTCGTGTGTGCACTCTCCTCCAGGGAGACGACTGAGGAGATTGCCTTTGCACTCGCGGTGCAAAGGCAGTCTTCTCCACGCTCTCCCTCAACGAGGTGCGCTGCTGTTTGCAAGCGCCCCTCCTCCAGGAGTTCAGAGAAACGATGGAGGAAATTGCCTTTGCACTCGCGGTGCAAAGGCAGTCTTCTCCTGGTGCTCCCTGAAGTAGGTGCACTGCCGTTTGCATGCCACCCCTCTGGGGAGAACCCATTTTATCACTGGGGGGGGGGGCGCAAACAGGCAGAGTGTGATGTCACTGCCCCAGAGCGCTGGGGTAGGACGTTATGGCTCTGCTCATAACCCCCCCCCCAAAAAAAAGCCAGTGAGATTTTTCAGCTCTACTCAAAGCCCAGTTCCATTTGTTCTTATATTTAAATCAGTTCTTATATTTAAACCAGTTCAGTGTGATAGGGGATGAAATCAGTTTTAACTCCAACATGTTTTTTGTATGGGATGGATTGAGATTCAAAGCTTCCCCCTAAACAGCATTAAAAACCAAGAGTGTTGAGAAGAGGAAATGAGGCTCCACAAGGGGGGCAGAGGAAGAGGAGTCTGGTTAAAACAATAACCAATAAAGCAGTGGTTCCCAAACCCTTTAGCACTGGAAGCCAAGTGCTAAGGTGGGTTTAAAGTGTCGCACTTTCAGGACCTACCTGGCTTTTGAGATGTAACCAGGAAAAATTTCAGCTTAACATCTCGAGCCTCTGTTTTTATCCTTTTTATCATAGGGGGAGGACTGCCTTCTGGAGCAATTGTTGAACTCCACCTTCATCAGATTGGGATCTTTGTCCCAATGAAATGTATTACTGCCAATACTAGCCAAGGCACATTTGCTTACTTGTGAGTAAACAAGAATGTGTAGCTTAGTTTCCATAGGGCTTAATACATTTCTCATCTTGGAAAGAGGGACCCTTCTCGGGTGTCTTTTGGGGCCTGTATTAATCGGATCAGGATCGTTCTGGTGGTGTTGGATTCCTCTCGGCTTGCCGGTTGCAGTGGATGAGGACACATTTGCCTACTCACAAGTAAACATGTGATATAGTTCTGTTTCACTTTCCATAGAGCTCCATGCATTTTCTGTGCATTCTCCCTCCCCCCACACCATTATTTTCAAAGTGATTTTGGGTAGTTTGTAAAGAGGATTTTTCTGTTGGGAATAACCTTGGAATCGCATCTGTGATTTGTTTCCTTTCAGATTTATTTTTCTTAATTGTTGCCTGGTAGGGGTGAGGAGAATCTTTCTGTTGGGAATAATCTTGGAAAGTGGTCTGTGATTATTCATTCATCTAAATTCCATATCTAATATATGTATTTAAATTTATTCAAATATGTTAGAAGCAGGAAACCTGCCAGAGAGGCAGTTGGCCCGCTGGCTGGTGAGGGAGGGAAAGAGGAGATAAAAGGGGACTTGAAGATTGCAGAGAAATTAAACGAATTCTTTGCATCCGTCTTCATGGCAGAAGAACTTGGGCAGATACCACAGCCCGAACAACCCTTTCTAAATAAGGAATTAAATCAGATAATGGTTAATAAAGAAGATGTTTTAGTTCAAATTGATAAACTACATATAAATAAGTCACCAGGCCCAGATGGTATACACCCAAGAGTTATTAAGGAACTAAAGAACGAAGTTGCTGACCTCTTAACTAGAGTATGCAACTTGTCCCTTCAAACAGCCACGGTGCCAGAGGATTGGAAGATAGCCAATGTCACGCCAATCTTTAAAAAAGGGAGAAGGGGGGACCCTGAAAACTACAGGCCGGTCAGCCTAACGTCTGTTCTGGGTAAGATGGTGGAAAGCCTAATCAAAGATAAAATCCTAAGACATGTAGAGGAACAAGTATTGCTAAGGGAAAGTCAGCATGGCTTCTGTAAGAGTAAGTCTTGCCTCACGAACCTTTTGGAATTCTTTGAAAAGGTCAACAGGCATGTGGATGAAACTGTGGATATCATATACCTGGATTTTCAGAAGGCGTTTGACACAGTCCCCCACCAAAGGCTGCTGAAGAAACTTCATAGTCAGGGAATAAGAGGGCAGGTCCTCTTATGGATTCAGAATTGGTTGAGGGCCAGGAAACAGAGAGTGGGGGTCAATGGGCAATTTTCACAATGGAGAGAGGTGAAAAGCGGAGTGCCCCAGGGATCTGTCTTGGGGCCGGTGCTTTTCAACTTGTTCATAAATGACCTGGAGACAGGGATAAGCAGCGAGGTGCCCAGGTTTGCGGATGACACAAAACTTTTCCAGGTGTTGAAGACCAGAAGGGATTGTGAAGAGCTGTAGAAGAATCTCTCCAAGTTGGGGGAATAGGCAGCAAAATGGCAGATGCGTTTCAATGTAGACACGTGTAAAGTGATGCACATTGGGGCCAAAAACCAAAACTTCACCTATGGGCTAATGGGTCTGTGACAGCTCAGGAGAGAGATCTTGGGGTGCTGGTGGACAATTCAATGAAGGTATCGACCCAGTGTGCAGCAGCAATTAAGAAGGCCAATTCCATGCTTGGGGTCATTAAAAAAGGGGTTGAGAATAAAACAGCCAATATTATCATGCCATTGTACAAATCGATGGTAAGGCCGCACCTGGAATATTGTGTCCAGTTCTGGTTGCCGCACCTCAAAAAGGACATAGTGGAGCTGGAAAAGGTGCAGAAGAGAGCAACGAAAACGATTACAGGGCTGTGGCACCTCCCTTATGAAGAAAGACTGCGGCGTTTGGGGCTCTTCAGTCTAGAAAAAAGGCGCCTGAGGGGGACATGATTGAGACATACAAAATTATGCACAGAAGGGATAGTCAATAAAGAGATGTTCTTTTCCCTCTCTCAAAGCACCAGAACCAGGAGGTATCCGCTAAAACTGAGGGTTGGGAGAGTTAAAACAGATAAAAGGAAGTACTTTTTTACCCAGCGGGTAGTTAATCTGTGGACCTCTTTGCCACAGGAGGTGGTGATGGCATCTGGTCTGGATGCCTTTCAGAGGGGATTGGACGGATTTCTGGAAAAAAGTCAATCGTGGGCTATAGGCCATGATGGATTGTGCAACCTCCTTACATTTGTGGTGGGCTACTTCAGAGTACTGGGTGCAAGGGAGTGGCAACAGGATCTAAGCGTCTTGTTGTCTCATGCCTCCCTGGGGCACCTGGTAGGCTGCTGTGAGATACAGGAAGCTGGACTAGATGGGCCTTTGGCCTGATCCAGCAGGGCTCTTCTTATGTTCTTATTTAAATTTTGTATTTAAATGTATTTATTTTTTCGGTCTTCGACAATATGTTGGACATATTATGCGGCCCTCATGTCAGAAAGTTTGGAAACTCCTGAGCAGAGCTGCAACGTCCCACACCAGTGCCCTGGGGCAGTGACATCACTGCTCTGCCTGTTTGTGCCCCCATGATGTCTCCCTGGAGGAGGGGTGCTCACAATCGGCTGCACCACCTCCTTCATGGAGAGCCCAAAGGACTTTGTGCTGTGAGTGCAAAGACCTGCCTTTGTGCTGCAAGTGCAAAGACAGTTTCATCCGTCATCTCCCTGGAGGAGGGGCGCTTGTAATCAGCAGTGCACCTTCATCAGGGAGAGCCCGGAGATGACTGCCTTGGTGCTGTTGGCAGTGCAAAGACAGTCACCTCCATAACTGGAGAGGAGCCTGGGGCCAATCCTGCGCCCCCTTTTAGCATGCCACCTGGAACGGGTGCTCCTCTGACTCCGCCCTAGTTACAGTTCTGCCCCTGAGCTAGTCCATTGGTTCCAAACCTGGGGGTTGGTACCCCCAAGGGAGTTACGAGCCAATTTTCAGGAGGTCATGGACAGCATGGTGCTACCATCTTGAATATCTGGATACCACCCAGTTGCGGACTTAGCCAAGGTTCTGCCTCGGGACAAGGTCTGAGGAAGCCACCCCCCCCGTGCTTGCTCCCTGCCCCCACCATGCCAGGCTCCATTGTGGAGCCATCCTAGTGCAAGAGCTGGCAGGGAAGGCCAAACGCTGCTTCCATGCCTCACCTCTGTGAGAGGCAAGCTACCTCATTGTCATCCCCTCGCTCCAACAGCATGACACTAAAAATGATAACGTTAGGACCGCCACTGGCACCACCATCTTGAAAGCTTCTTTTGACCCACCACCTGTTGCCATCTTGAAAGGCAGAGCTTAAGAATGTGGGTAGTGAGATTGCAAGGTGGGGGAGAGAGAAAACACAGTGAGATCCTGTTAGCAGTTGTACTTGGAGCAAGTGTTACGATAGTTTGGTGGTATGCTTTATTTACAATCTTTTTGAAAGATATTGTCCTCCCTATGACTTCTGCCTCTTCACAAATTAGCTTTGAAAAACTTAGCAGTTGTGAACAGTGGGAATTTCTGGCTAGAGAATCTGTCACTGAACTCAAAGTTCAAACATTATTTGGAGACAAAGCATTCAGAACATTCTAAAAAAGATTTAGAATTCTTTTGACTTTCAAGTAGTGTGATTTATTTAAAACAATATCTTCCAGTTTAATGTCATTGTTTCTGGCCCTGCTAGCACAATTACATCAATTCCGGTTTCCTGCTTATTGATGTCACTTTCTTCTTAATGACATCACTTCAGGCCCTATCGTAGAGGGATCCTGACAGGTTGTTGTATCTAAAAACAGGTTTCTGGTACAAAAAGGTTTGGGAACCACTGAGCTCCTCAGTTTCAGCTTTGCAACCCACCAACAATCAGAGCAATCAGAGTAACAAACAAGTCATTATAAATTATAGATGAACATTAAGCCTGCCCTTTGAAAAATACTAAATACAGGGAGATCGTACCAGTGCAAGTAACTGTCTGCCACAACGAAAAATTTTATAGACGATAGCTTGACCCAAGTCAGAGTACCACACTATCTGGAAAAAACTCCAAAATATTTAACTATAGATGCATGGGTTAAAACATAATCTTTATATTGGATCCAATCTGTTGTGCTTGGAAGTGCAAGGTGGGTGTGTGACAACTCTTGCCAGGAGATTGAAGGTGAGTCTCTCATAGGGTACTGCACAAATATTTGTGTGTTCACTATTGCTTAGTATTCTGCTTGGAACATGAAAGGTAGTGGGTAGCAGAGTCTCATGAGCTCTCTAAGTCTGAGTTGAGAATCGGCTTCCTGCAGCTGGAATGAATGTGTGAGGGGAAAGCTTTGAAGGCTCCTTTTTTGTGGTCAGTGTGTCCTCCCTTCTAACTACCATTATTACTAGGCACCAAGATGCAATTTCCAGTTGCCATGGCAACCTGATACCTGGGATGTGTGGCATCCTGATCCTTGGGATGTCTGCTTATTGTTTTATCACATGTGATAGCTTTTCTGCTGCAGTGTTATAACATTAGTCAAGCAGCTGAGTTGGTGGCCCCAATCCTATCATTATGGAAGCAAATGAGGCTACCAACAAAACAAATGAAAGTTGTTATATATCAAGGGAAACCCCAAAATATGCAATGTAGATACCTTTTAAAACCAGCCCCACTCCAAAATGAGGCAGGTTTCCAAAGAATTGCATGAAGTTCATGCACCACTATCATGTAGTTCCTCTATTCACTGTTTGCTCTATTTTTGGCTCGACTGTTCTAAGGGTTTATGGGTCATTCTACCTGAAAGAACAGTGCAGAATTTTGCACTGTGATCTTATCTTGAATCTCCCCTATGACTACATCAAAGGGAATTTACCCTCTGCTCTCTGACCACATCATTGGATCAATGAAAGGCAGGAAAAAAGCCACACACTTTTGTCTGTGCAGCTTTGTAGCTGTTCTTGTGCGCATGTTCTTGCTCTCCTTTCATGCACATGCAGATTCTACAATTCAAACTTGTACCACAGTGTGACCCTTTTGTTTCTTTTTGTCCTCTTTAACGCAAACTAAACTAGGAAGTCTAGCCTATTCTGTCTTTAAATCTGTGGAAGCTGCCTTCCTCTCCCCTGGCAACTAAACACATACTTTCATGTTCTACACTGAATCCCCATTGTACCTCAACCTTTCTCTGCCAACCTAGGAGAGGTGGTGTATCTGCTACTCAAATGTTTTAAAACACTGTTGTAATCATGGTGCAGAATTATAAAGAGATACTAGCTGTATGGATGACCATGATCGTGGCTAGCAGACTGAACGGTTGAAAAGGAGGCTGAATTTAGTCAGTGGAACATTTCCTTCATCCTTTGAGCCTGACTGCCAGCAAGAGAGATTATAACTGGATTGTTTTGTCTCAACAGAAAAACTGGGAAATCTCCCCTTTTGGTATCCAGGCTTGAGGATCCTATGCAGCAGTTTGTTATGTGTGCCACTTACGTAACAACATCATGTGATTCTTCCACTTTTAATTAAGAGTTTCTATGTGACTGCCACTTTTTGTGGTAGTGGTAATTTGTGATAATGTGGAAATATTTCATGAAGATCCTCATGATTGGTCAAATTGTATGGAACAGCAACTTGGAGCTACTTTCAGCTTACTTTGCATGAAAATGCTAACAAGTAGACTGACTCCAGGATGTAGGTAATTAGACATCACAACGTTTTACAAGTTCATTAGAAGAAACTTGAGACTTTGCAGTTCACTTCAGCAGTTTTATTTAAGAAATCTGAAGTACCTGCCTCTTTACAAAGGATTGAAGTTTGATGGATTGTGGAGCAATCCTGAAAAAAGGAAGAAAAGTCACAAGGAAGACAAAGAAGTATGTCTGAAAATATGTGTACAGTCCATTTTTATTAAGAGCCAATTGATTATTTGTGACATTTAAGAATTTGTGGTATGCTTGTGCCATCAGAGGAGTGTGAAGCACAAATAACACTATTTAGCACATAAATAATACAAATAACTAATGTTTAGGGGGAGGGAATGTGCAGACCGAAGCAGACAGGAGTGTAGCCCATGGGGCTGTCATGGAGTGTCAGCCCATGGGGCCCAGGGGGAAAGTTGGTCCTGCACTGGCCATATTCAGCTAGCATTGGGCCATTTGGGGGCAGGGAAGGCGGGAGAGGGATGGAGGGAAGGAAGAAAGGGACAGAGGGAGAGTATACTGGGCTGCTTGGGGAAGGCCAGGCGATCCATTAGGCCAAATTCTAACTCCTGTCCCTGGACCACGCGGCCCCAATCTGGGCTGCGGTGGGGTGCTCGGATAGCAGACACAGTTCCAAGGAGCCCCAGTGGCATGGCTGGGGCTTACCCCAGGGCATGGAAAAACAATCCCTTTGCCCCGTGGTGAGCTCCAACGCAGTCCTAACCTGCATTTAGATGCAGTGCATGCCTGCCAGCCCGCCTGCTCCTGTTCAAGTTAGGATTGTGTCCTTTGTCTATTCTGCAGAGCATTTGTATAACCTTACAATTATGTATCATGCACAAAAACTGCTTCTATTTTTCTACGTATAGGGTGCTAATGAAGACACCGAACTAAAACTTTAGTGGGGGACTAAAATTTTAGTGGGGGACTAAAAGAAAAATAACCCCTGCCATTTCCGATTTGATGTTAATTAGTGCTGCTTGAAGGTATGTTTTTCGATAAACTGTTCTATGATAATTTTTGACTAGGAAAGCCACATGAGACAAAAACTTGCTGAAATGTCAATCAACTGAATTCTTTGGTCTATTAAATCAGTTGCAAGTTATATTTATTTTTTATTTTAATTTATATCTCACTTTTCTCCCAAATGAACATCCAAATCACCTTACAAAATATGAAAATACCAACAGTAATTAAAGCATAACATTAAATGTTCTTTCTTGCTATCTGTACATTCACTCCAGATTTTCACTTATTCTTACTGTGCATATTAAGACCTTGACTCTTCATCCATACCACGTTTTTTGGTATATGGTTTTGGAAGTGGCTGTGTGAGACACACTGCCTAATGGGTAGTGTTTGTCCTGGCTCAGTTTTGGACTAGCGTTCAAAGTACATGTATTATGCACTCCCTTTAATCTGTCCTGTGTCAGTAGTATTCAGCAAGTCTCCCTCACCAACATTGCAGTCTCTGGCTATTCAATTTTCTCCTCCACCTAGCAGCATCACTTTATTGATGCTGTATAATGTTGTAATGGTTATATATTAACAAGTAATTGTTCATAATTTTCATTTCAAATAACATTTTTCTTATTTATAGAGGTGTTTATTTCTGGTAAATAAGATAGGATAGCAGCCTAAGTTTTACTAAACACAGTGGGTTTATAAATAAAATAAGTAAAATAAATAACACAATTTTCAAACACCTTTCTATATTAGGCATTTTGTATTATTTTTGGGTAAATTTGGAATGACATTGGAATTTTTTTCCATTTATGTTAATGTAATAATTGTACTATTATCTGGGTTTCTGCTATAAGGGCCATTTTCAGGAAAGAGTTAGGTACAGATAACAAGTGAAACGTGTACATATATAGTACACAAATTTAAACATTTAAAAATATAAAAACAACCAATAAATAAAAATATTGCTTTGCTGAACCTTGTCCAAAGGACCATCTGTAAAAGCCCTCCAATGTCCTGAAAATCCCATTCAGGGGGCATAATGAAAATAAACCTTTCTCCCAAATGTTTAGTACACATAGAGCAGCTGTTTTCAAACTCGCAGGGAGAGTTTAAGTCACTGTTGGTGCTTGCGAAGGAGGGTGGAGGGCAGCAACTATATCTTTGGGATAGCGTCGCTGCATGGATCAACCTGGAGCTGCAATTTACTTACCATTCGCAGCGCCAGGCTCTAGGGGTGCAGGGAATCCTGAGCTGCAGGCCTCCCCCAACGTTGTAATACAGAAAAAGCTATTGGGACCCTCTTCTGGTTTTGCGATTGCAACATGGAAGTGGGTCGCAATTGCTTTTTTCTGTATTACAACATTGGGGTAGCCCTCAGGAGGCTCCACAGGGCTCCCCGCCCCCTTGAGGCTGTGAATGGTAAGTAAATTGCAGCCCTGGTCACCCTAGGCAGGACATGATCCTGGAGATCATGTCACCCTCCCCCGCCCTTAAAGGTCTAAAGGCAGAAGCTTTCAAGCTGGGGCATCACAGCATCTCAGTTTGAAAACCTCTGATCTAGAGAATCATGTTGCCTCTCAATAGGAAGCTATTGACTATCAATGAATTTGCCCAACACTGTACTTTAAAAATATCTAGCTAGTGGTTATTACCACATCTTCTGGTACTGATTTCCAGTATTGGGTAAATGTTTTAGCAGTTGGTTGAATGTATTGTTACCAGAAATGATAATTTTGGGACAACAGAAGGAAGAACAATTATTTAGACTTCCTTGTGATCAGTAAAATCACCTATTATTAGTTGAATCTGTAGGTCAAAGCATCGATTTTTAGTCAGGTTCTATTTGTGCAAATATGTGTTTTCTTCCAGTTTATCTGGTGATAGTCTTTCTGTATTATGTGTAGCCTTGTATTTAAGTACAAAAAAGTAACAGTTTTCTGTTACAACATGGCTTGAACATAGAATTGTACAAATTATCTGCCCAGAAGGAAATGTTACTTGTCCTTGGCAAGGGCTGTGGTGTACTTTCTGCTGCACAAAGTAGAGGCACAAGCTCTCAAGTAAAGTAGGAAAATTGAGTATTGCATTACACTAAGCTGGTGATGGATTACTTTGTATTGTGATTTCTATTAGTCTCAGAGCAAGAAAACTCATGAGCAGGGATAACGTTTGAGGGCTACTTGTTGTGCATGAATTATTTTAGTTATTATGTAAGTGTAATAATTATATGCAATATTAATGGACATTTGTTATGGATCTTCTCAATTATGTAATTCAGAAACAATGATGTAATTTAGAAACAATACTTAGCCAGACTAAAAATACAAGGGCATTCTTGGTGTCATGAAAGATTTGACAATATTTTACTGAGGGTCCAATAATAGGTTATTGCATCTGTATAAGCTGTATTCCAGTTGTAGCCCAAGTACTCATTCTGGTTTGATTGCATCTCTTTTCCTTTTTATTTCTTATCAAACAGATATTGGTCTCTTTAAGAAACCCTCAATCACCTGTAAGGATCTAAAAAGTCATTGTATCTTGATGAGCCCCTATCTGCTCTTGGCAGGAACCAAGTTTATATTTGTGCTGCCCCATTGCTTGTGGCCTTGCTTCCTAGCCCCACTTTAATCAGGCCAGTTTCCTTACACCAGTGGTATTCAAACTTTTTAGACCGGGACCCATTTTTTAGAATAGCACTCATGTCAGGACCAACCGGAAGTGGTATCATTAATTGTGGCAGGAAGTGACATTGATATTGTGGCAGGAAGTGACATAATCAAGCAGAAAGTGCTGTCATTGTAATATAATAAAATGACACTACTGAAATGCAAATTGGCATTCTTGGACTGCAGCAATTGTACAATCATGAAATATCCCTGACAGAAAGCAAGATGAGGACAAAATATGATGTAAAAGCGGTGAACTAAAATCAAAATTTTTTTAAAAAAACCCTTACTTGATAATTCAAATGGTTAATGCTCAAAAAAGGAATATAACAAGAGTAAGGTCTGCAGTTTCCAAGATGGCTGCTCCCAGCTTTCCGCTACCCACCTGACATCAGGTCACAACTCACCAAGTGGGTCCCTACCCACAGTTTGAATAACACTGCCTTATACTGTTTGCAAGAAGTGAAAGTGGTGTTTTGAAAAGCATAAGTATGTACAAAGTGTTATAAACTATTTGATATTTTTAAAAATTCATTGAAGAGAATTCAGTTGTGCTTAGGCTTGTTCATTGTCTTAGGTAATTATAGAAAATTCCCTGACCTGCTGTTTGCCACCACATTTCAGAAGAAAGTCATTCTGGCATGAGAACAACAGTCCTTATAATGCTGTGTATCAAACAATTTTCAGCTTCCAGGGTGATGACCAATATGTCAAATTGGTCCCAGAAACAAGCAGAGACCAAATGTAAATTTTAAGAAGTGTGAGTAACATGCCATACATAAGAGGCTTTGGATGCTCACCTGGCTTCAGCATTCTGCACCAATTGAAGTTTCTGAATATTTTTTAAGCGCAATCCCATGTATTCTGTGTTGCAGTATTCTAATAAAAATGCAGTCAAGATGTGAGTGACTGGCCAGATTTGCTTTCTCTAAGAAGAGGCATAGATAATAAATTAGCCGATATTATGCAGTACAATGGTGTTCTTAGCAACATCTGCCACCTGACTGTCTACATGTGTGGTGCTTGGTCCAGTAGCACCCTCTGATACCTACCCTTCTGTGGGAATGCTATCCAATCCATAACAGGCTGTTTCTTCCTAGATCGGTTCTTCGACTGAAGTGCTCTTTTTGAATCTTGTCTACATTAAATCTTGATCACCCACATTCAGCTTATCGCTGAACCCAGTGACCAGTTGACCACTGACTCCTTGGAATTAGATAGGCAGAATGTAGAGAACTTACTTCATCCATATCCTGGTAACACTATAGTCCAAATGCAAAGTCTCTTCCAATTGTTCAGGTAGATTTTAAACAACGTGAGAGAAGATGTTCCTTGTGGAATCAGCAGCCAAGAAGCTGAAGTGCCGTTTTGTAGTGCCGTTTTCTCAATCCTTCTCTTAGATAGGCTCAGCATCAGCACAGAACAATGTCTCTGTATCCCAGTCTAGACTGGTGGCCCTGAAGGATATTGTGGTTAACAGCATCAGAAACAATTGAAGTCCAGCAGAACAGCAGGTTTTCCGTCATCTCCCAGGGCAACCAATGTGCTTTCAGTTTTAAATCCAGATCAAAAGCTAGATTTAAATTGATTTAGATCAGTGTTTCTCAAACTGGTTTGGGACCTGCTTGGTGGGTCGTGATCAGATTTCTGGTGGGTCCTGTAGAGCCTCCAATGAAAACACAGGTGATGGAAAGATCAGATAACTAATTGCCTCAAGCCCTGAAGCTATTGAAAAATAGATAGCTGCTAGCTTGCATTTTTCTTGCTACAGAAAATTACAGCACCTAAAAGTAAATGGGTCAGAACAGACTAAGAAAAGTAATACAAAAGCAAACAACACTAATAAATACTGTACAGGAATTATGTTGTAGATAAAAGAAGTCAAGTTCAACCTGAAAATTCTATTTTCTCTTGATCATATGTATGTTATTTTTCATATCTTATGGTCCCGTCATTTTGATTTTTTTTGTATAGTTAGATGCAAGTATCATCTATTTTTTTTGCAAAATCTTAAATGTCCATTTTATTTTAAATGTTATTTTAAAATAAATAAACCCATTGTGTTGTATATCATATGAAAGCCCATGAAAAAAGCTTTAAAACAAAACCACTCCCGACTCTATTTCTCAACCAGTGTCTGATGTACAGCTACTTAAAGTATCACTAGTAAGCCTTTTTGATAAAATTTTGAAAATTCAGACTTAAATATATTTTCTCTGAGTTTAAAAATGCAGTTACTGCATAGGACCTTTAAGTTTGGCATGTTTCATCAAAATCTAAGAACGTGAGGTAGAAAAATGTGGTGATTTGACATGGAACAACCTACTTATGGAGTTTGTTATCCACAGGGGTTGCTGGAACAATGAGAGGATAATGAGAGCCCAATGTATTTTTTCCTAGCTCAATTTTTAAAAAGCTAGGTAGGTTCTGAAGGAGAAGTGGTTTTCAACCTGGGGATAACGGGTCACGAGATTTTCATTGGGTCGTGGAGACCCCATTTACTACTGTAGATGTATTTATGCAACATTTTCAAAGAACCTCCAAACAGAGAAATATGTTCTTTAAAAAATCTCAAGGTGTTTCCACATACCTGAAAACAGTAGTTGTATTTGGTAACCTATGGTAGTCAGAACACATTTTTTTACAGGCTCAATGAAGTCACTTCTTACTTACCAACATCACTTCCTGTCTGGGCAGGGGTCCCAGCAGATTGTGTACCTAAAAAAAAAAGTGGGTCCTAGTGCTAAAATGGTTGGGAACTACTGCGATAGCTGTCATTTTTAAAAGTGGGTCCTGTTGTGGAAATGTTTGAGAACCGCTTAGGTAATATGTAATCTTTAAGGTAGCCATTGTACCCCAAACCTTATTCACCCATAATTCCATTTTGGGGGTGCATTTTTTGTGTTGTATGATTATACCCCTAACTGCTGTCAGTTCATTTCCTGTTTGAATGTTTTTCTCATACAAAAATAGCATCACGGTGTAATAGCAAAAAATCCCAGAAGTACATTTTTAGATAAAAGCCACTAAATCTGCCAGCATTTCTTCTTGAATCATAACTTCTCCAATAATCTATCAAATTCTACTGTAAACTTATTTTCAAACACCGCTGTGAAATTAGCTAATGTTCCATATCAATAATAGCAACATACACTTTGTTGTTTTCATACAGGTAGTATGACTAATGGGTAGTTAAAATTGTTTAGTTAAAATATGGTAAAAGGAATATTTAAAACAAGAGTAAATATTCTTTATCTGTACATAGATCTCAGCCCATATTATCTCCATTTCCAGTTTTTACTGTGAGAAAATTATACCATATATACTCCTGTATAAGTTGGCCTTATACCATATATACTCCTGTATAAATTGGCCTTATGGATAAGTCAAGGACAAACTTTAAGCAAAAAATTACGGAATTTGGTATGCCCCATGGATAAGTCGAGGGGAAAACTTAGAGGTATATGTAATTCTTTGAATTAGATAATTTTGTCTGATTTTACCTGATGCTGGATCCTGACAAATGACCTACCAGTAATAGTTACCTAAGAACTATTATACAGGTGGGGCCTTTTTATCTGCTAGGGTTCTATTCCTGGAACCCTCATGGATACAAATATCTGTATAATTAAATTCATGGATTTTGTGTGTGTCTCCCCCCACACCCTAGTAACGTGATCATAGCACAGCTCTGGTTGGGTCCGGAGGGCTTTCCAAAGCCCACCAAGGCTGTGTGCTTTTGGCCATGGCCTCAGTGGGGCTCAGAATGGAGATTTTCCCCCTACCCTCCAGATCTTTTGGATGTTTTTATTCCAAATCAATATTACTATCAATTTTAAAGAATTTTTATCAAATGTAATCACTGTCATATGGTAGTATGTGTTTTGTGGCTGTCAGCAGACATAACCACATAATAAATTTAGAAGATTTAGCCGAGAGGGTTAATGCCTCCGTTTGCCCGAAGATAACAGCTGAAGATCCGAAGGTTGTGAGCTCGAGACTACTGGAAGTCTCTGTGAGCGGCAGACCTTGCAAACTGCGGCTGATTAAAAGCTGAGTTCCAGCTGCCTCGTGGGAGGAGGAGTGTGCTGAAGTCAGCTGCGTCTCTGGTGGGAGCAGGGAAGTCTCTTATCAGCCAGCAGAAGACAGACGGGTGGCTAAGAAAGAAGGCTAAATCCAGAAAGAAAGATCTGTATGAGTGTTGTTCTTGAAAGATAGAACGTTTCTGTAAATGGTAAAAACCTTCGGGTTTGTGAATAAAAGTCTACCTATGTAAACCGCCTTGAGTTACAGTCATTAGAGAAATCTAGTGATCTTAAGAAAGGCGGTATAAATACATGTATTATTATTTTAATAAAGCAGATATAAAACACATGCACAAGAGCACAACTACTTGCATTGCAATCCTGTGCATATCTACTCAGAAGTAAGTTCTTTTGTGTTAAATTGTACTTACTCCTCGGTAAGTGTGCATAGGATTACAGCCATAGTCAACCATTTGAATTAAACTTACTGGAGCCATTTAAGATTTGCATGTGATGCTTGCATGAACTACTACAATGAACCTGATGCTGCCAAACATAAACAAATTAAAACATTGAGAAGATAGCAACTTGAACCAACAGAATTGAACATAGCATTAAATTGCAATGGGAAAAAAACCCCAACATATTAAGGAATCATTAAACTGTTTGCTTACTTATGAGTAAACATGACTGTGTTTCGCTTTCCATAAGGTTTATGAAACTAGAAAGAAATATGACATATGAAACACAAATATAATTTTAAATAATCATATTTAATTCGTGGAGTTGTATCCATACTGCTAGCTGGTGGTAGAATGAGAACATAAGGAGAGCCCTGTTGGATCAGTTCAGTATCCTGTTTTCTGCAGTGACCAACCAGATGTATGTGGGAAGTCCACAAATAGGAGATGATGTCAAAAAACCATTTCCCTTGTAAGAATGGGAATTTTGTTGTTCATGTAGAAGTTTTCAGACAAAGTGCTTTACAAAGTTTTTTCCCCACATGATCCCAACAATCCTCTGAGGTAGCTTAGACTGAGAAGTAGTGGTTTTTCCTAGGCCATGTGTATTCTTTGTAGCAGAGTGGGTATACCTCAAACTACCATATCTACGTCCCAAACGCCCACTGCACTACACTCAAACTTCGGAGATCTTATGCAGCCTTGCTACGGAACCTGGCTTCAACAAAGAGCCATGAGGAAATGTTGTATTTCTTTGACAAATGACTCAACATTCTAATGACATCATAGACTGTTCTTGTACCCCTTGGTAACCATAGTAGAACGTTGAGCTTGTATATTGGTAGCGAATGCAGGTTTAATGAAGGCAGTTTTGGTAAAACGATCTAAAATACTTGGCAGAATTCCTCTCAAAGAATTAATAGAAAAGCTTTGTAAAGAAAACAGTTCAGAGGTAGCAGTTCCTTACAAACCTTTGTCTTGATGCGGGGGGGAAAAACACTGTAGTCTGTGTGAGGTATTGTGTATCGCTTACAAAGCTAAGCAAAGAGTTAACAGAAGTCTCCCATTGACAAGTTCACTGGTATGATACATAACTGCTTTGCCTTGAGCTGTAGCGCTGCTCATGGCACTCCTTAAACTTGCTAAGATAAAGTTCCAATTGATCCATAAGCCACTGAACTTAGTGTTTGTGGTCATTTTCTTCCTACATCCCTTCACAGACAGCAGCTAGAGACTGAACTGTGAATCAAAATTTCCTTGGTTCACATCTCACCTCTGCTATGAACTTGATGGCATTAAGCAGTGCACTCTCTCTCAGCTCTCCCCCCCCACCCCAAGTATTTTATGGGGATTATCATAGTACTATCTTTATCATAATGAGATTTTATAGGATGTTGTAAGATTACGCGTGAAGTGCTTTGGGCACTTGAAAGCATTATAAAAATTGCTAAGGATTAACTATGCTAAGAATTGGTATCCTTGCTATTTTGCTGCCTATGTATGTGTTGGTGAGACTTAAACCAAACTTTTTGAAGAATAGTGCTTGCACTAACATTAGGCAAGAGAAGACAGTATCCAGTGTCCTATGTTGTAAAATCTCTCTAATACAAGTACCTACTATACTTACGGAAACCTTTTGAAAGTTGAATCAGGACAGCTGGATGTTCAAAGCTAGACTTCGGGCAGCTATCTCCTACATCACAGAGAGAACTTCAGTGATATGTTTTCAATTATAGCTTAATCTCAAATATAGCTTTAGGCAGTCTTGTACTATTCAAAAATAAGATACTAACCGGCTCGTATAATAAAACCAGTACCTCCTAGAAAGGAAAACCACTATTGTGAAAAACTTCATATTTATTCCCTGTAAAACTGTTGTTAATGTTGCTCTGTGTTCATGAATTCAGAAGAGGTGAGAGCAGCAAACCTTGAACAGGCTCACATGTGCTCTGTTTGGTTTGTGCACATCTCTCTGTCTAGCTTAAATGGCCTGCTTGCTTATTCTGTTCTTTGTAAATGATAACAAAAAACATTTGCCATAGTTCAACCTTTCATAGTCTTTCTGGTGATAACCTTAAGATCTGAGCTTGATTATTTAAATAAATGCTGACTGAGCTGTTGTAATATGCTTTAAAAATGAGCAGGGCATTCCCTTTGTTTAGTACATTAAACTTGGAGTATTTAATTCCTTGGTTTTGATAAATGACAAACGTATTTAGGACTAACATTTCAGATGTAAGGGCAATGTCAGTGTTAAGACATTTGAAATGCTTTGCACATGATGAAAATGCTATGTAAATGTTAAGTATTATTCAATCGTTAGTAAAGTTAAGCCTCTTCATTTCCTTCTCTTTTTCATCCTGATCCCAATACTAATAGCCAGGGATTTTCTATCTAGGAATTTGAACATATCTGTTGAATTCCAAGCTCTTGGCAGATTTATTGTAGAAAATGCAGAATTCTTGTAGAAAATGCAGAAAATCATCCTGTGGCATACAGACCCATTTTAGTGGCAAAATATTTGCAGTTCGAAAGCACCTAAAATGCAAGTAGATAAATAGGGACCACTTCGGTGGGAAGGTAACGGCATTCCATGCGCTACGGTGTAGAGTCATGCTGGCCACATGATCGGACAAAAACGCCGGCTCTACAGGCTTTGAAACAGAGATGAGCACTGCCCCCTACAGTTGGTCACGACTAGACCATTCGGTCGTGGGGAAACCTTTACATTTATTTGGCCCACAGTGTAATGTAAATAGGGACATTATACTGAAAGGGAGAAGCGTATCAAATTGGTCTCCAATTCATCTATTTTCTTTTGCAGTTAATCACTTAGTTGTAATTGCTTGTCTAAGAGAGCATGCACAAGTGATAGTTCAAAGTTCTTGTGCACAGAAATCCAGATATAATCCTGTCATGGCTTTATGCAATATTGTCAGCATCTTATTGTTGTACAGCTTCTTCTGCATGTGCTTCCACAACTATATGTGGAACAGCTCAAAATGCCACTGTTTCTGCATGTGCCCCTTTGGGTATTGTAAGAAAATACCCTGTTATCCATTAATAACAAATGCAATTGTAATCGGTGTTCGCATAGCCGCTACCATTTCATTGACTGATAGTGGTTAGGAGGAACAGTATGGTTGAAGGAGAAACCAGTTCAGGAGGGATGAGATACTTTGAAAAATAAGATATTGAAAGCCACAATTGCAAGCAATTCTCAAGAGAAAAAAAAAATGGGAAGACATCTAAGGAAACCCGTGCAGCTACACAAAGAGCATTTTGATGAGAAGTAGGAAGACTACAGAATGAGCTGAGGCTGGTGAAGGAAGCACAAAACACCAAAAAGGGTTTTTTGGCTGTGTCCAAAACAAGAGTGGTAGGAAGTGATAGGTCTGTTACTTAGGAAATATGATGGAGGTAATTGATGATAGAGAGAAGGAAGAGCTGCTAATTCGTATTTTGCATGCATCTTCTACAAGGGGAAGGTGACCCAAACTGGCGATAGTTGAACTAATGAGGAAAAGTTGGGGCATCTCGACTCAAGATAGGTAAAGAAATGGTAAGGAAACACCTGATTACTTTAAATGAATTTAAGTCCTAGGAGCTTGCAGATATGGTATCAGTACCACTGATACCTTTGAGAATTCCTGGAAAGTGGATGAGATGCCAGAGAACTAGAGATGAGGAAACTATGGTGCCTGTCATTCAGAAGAAGGGAACTTTTACAGACTGGTCAATATGATGTCAGTACCTGGAAAGGTCCTGAAATATATTAAGTGCAAACGTCTGTGAATACTCCGAAAATAATGGGGTGAGTTCCAGGAGCCAGCATGGATTTGCCAAGGACTTCTTATCAGATTTCATCATCTCATCTATTGTGAGCCACAGTAGTGGACCACAAGCTGAACATAAGCCAGCAGTATGCTGCAGCTGCAAAAAAATAAAAATAAAAAAGGGGGAAAAAAGCTAATGCAATTAACAGTATCAGAAGCATAGAGTTCTGATCACGAAACACAGTTGGTCTGTCCTATGCTCTTCAGACCTCACTTGAAATACTTCATCTGGGCATTGCATTTTAAGAAGAATATTAATAAGCAGGAATGGGGTCAGAAGAGGATAAAAAGAAATGGTTAAAGGAGCTTTGTGTGAAAAAAATAGACTGAAAAATAGACCATGTGATAGAAGGGCTGTCGCATAGAAGGTGAGGGCTTGTTCTCTGTAACTTCCCAGGGCAGGACTAGATCCAGTGGGTTGAAACTACAGGGAAGTCGATTTAGGCTAAGCATGAGGAAGTTTTCCTGACTGAGCTGTCCAGCACTGGAACCATCTGCTTTGTGCAGTAGGGGGCTCTTCCTGTTGGAGGTTTTCAAGCAAGGGCTATCAGGGATACTGTAATAGTTTGCTTCTGCTGAGCAAGGGTTGGAGTACTGTACTGTAGATGACCTCCAACATCCAGCTCTAACATTATGTGAAGACATGGGAATGACAGAACCATGGGAAAAAATGAGATGTTAGAGCAGCTTGCATTTAAATCATTGTTAAAATTTAATAGCATAATATAACATACTTGAAACAAATTCAGACTTCCTAGGGTTAACAGGAATACTGACTGTACTGTTGTGCCTTGCTACCACATCTTGTAGCTTTGAACAATTTCATCATTGCATATTTTGGTACAGGTTGAATATCCCTTATCCAGTCTGCTTGGGACAGGAAGGTGTCTGAATTTTGGATTTATCTGGATTTCAGAATAATTGCATAATTATAATAAGAAATGCTTCCTCTTGCTCTTTTCACTGTGACTCGTGTGGGTGTCTGCTGGCTTCTGACATTTTTCAACCATGTCTGTACAGGCACACACCACAGAACCGAGAATAGAGCCTATGGCCTGTATATGGGAATGAGCACAAGACTTTCTAGTGTTCACACTACAGAAAGTTTTTTTTAAAGAGTCTTGGACAAAATATCTACATTTCAGAATAGTCTGGATTTTGGATGTCTGGATAAGGGATCGTCTATCTGTATAGCACTTCAGAGTAAGGAGCCCTCTCTTCTTTTGCTCTCTTCTGAGAACACCTGCTAACTTTCAGCAGAAGTATTGAAGACAATAAATGCAAGATACAGTTTTCAGAGTTCAAAAAATTGCTTTGTAAAGGGAGTTACAATTCCTAGAAAAAAGGTGTGTGCCAGTCAGGTTTTTCTTAACCAGTATTGAAAGGTAAGTAGCGTGGTGCCATTAATGAGACTTCTGCCCCAGTTAGTGCAAGCAGTTTTCTATTGTTCTCCAAATAGGCATCTACAAATGGGAATTGACATACTTTGAGCATTTGACTGATCAAAATGATCTTTCTAGTTAAATACTGACCAAAAACTATTTCCTTAGCTGCTAGTTTCTGATATTCAGTTGTGCTGCTTTGATAGTATGCTTGTGTTATATCAAATTAATATAATTAACTTGTTGTATCAAGTCAATTGGACAGTCAAATTAGGATTCAAATAGTTAGTGGGAATTTGACCAATAAAATGCTTATTCCTAGAGGCCAGATGACTGCTGGCCGATTGTCATAGGGAGGAATTCCCTTTCAAATTGTGTTATGCCTTTCTTCTTTAGGTACCTTAGAGACGACAATTTATATTTGCATTTAGCATGACGTAATCAAAATGATTACGGGGCTGGGGCACCTCCCTTATGAAGAAAGACTGCAGCCTTTGGGGCTTAGCTCTTCAGCCTAGAAAAGAGGCGCCTGAGGGGGGACATGATTGAGACATACAAAATTATGCATGGAAGGGATAGAGTCGATAAAGAGATGTTCTTTTCCCTCTCTCAAAACACCAGAACCAGGGGACATCCGCTAAAACTGAGGGTTGGGAGAGTTAAAACAGATAAAAGGAAGTACTTTTTTACTCAGCGGAACTAATCTGTGGAACTCTTTGCCATAGGAGGTGGTGATGGCATCTGGTCTGGATGCCTTTAAGAGGGGATTGGACGGATTTCTGGAGGAAAGGTCCATCGTGGGCTATAGGCAATGATGGATTGTGCAACCTCCTTACAAAGGTGGTGGGCTACTGGTACTGGGTGCAAGGGAGTGGCAACAGGATGCAAGCATCTTGTTGTCTCATGCCTCCCTGGGGCACCTGGTGTGCCGCTGTGAGATACAGGAAGCTGGACTAGATGGGCCTTGGCCTGATCCAGCAGGGCTCTTCTCATGTTCTTATAACCAAGTAAGGTAGTATGAGAGCTTTAAATTCCTGGTACTTTGGCAGGAGATGCTAGCCCTCTTCAGGAATTCACCAGCAGTGAATGGCATGTCTGTGAGGGAGGGAAAAGAGAACATACAAGTTGGTCATGCCCCCTGTGCTTCCATTTTCCCTGGTACTATCCCTACATTTAGCACTTGTATGCAGAGGCAAGTGTTAAAGCAAGGACAGTTAATCACTGTGAGTGGGAACCCTGGAGCCCAAGTTTCCCTGTCATGGAGGAATTCTTCCTACATTTTATAATTCCTTCTGCAAACATCCTTGTTTGTGGGGATATTTGGAGAGCATGGCCAGAGAATATGTTGGCAGACATTACATGGCTAGCTGATATATTTCAGTTTGCCCCTCTTCATGCATTTTGCCATTGACCAATGACAGCTACCTAAAGAGGGCTGCTGTTTCCATAGCCCTACAAGTCTGGACTTGGTGTGCCATGGAGACTGCCTTCTCATTATAATCTTCCTGCCTCTTTAAGATCATTATATTATGATATATAAGAAAATTGCATCTTTTTCATGTCTAAGAAATATAGGCACTAAGGAATTAGGCCACACTCACACAATACCTCTGATGTCGGGACACTATCTTGACTATGTGAATGTGGCCTAAATACTTGAAATGATTTTCTTGCTAGGTTAAGAAATTCCAGTGAAATATAATGTGGAAGTTTGCTTCAGGAACAAGGAAATATTTTTCATACAACCCTGAATTTGGAATTTATTGTGCCTGTGAGTGGGTGGTTGTGTTGATCAGTGATGTGTATCTAGACTACAAGAACATGAAGACGGCATTATTGACTAGGGTAGTTGGGAATTGCTAACTGAAATTAGGATCACCCCTGCTATCTGGGCAAGAGGCACTTTTTCAAGTGGTGTCCTCTTATATTTAGCAGGGGGAGAGCAATTGTCCCTCTTCACCCCAGCACAGTGTCTTTCTCGTGGCTGTTGCTGGTGGTGTTCTCCATTCTTTTAGATTGTGAGCCCTTTTGGGACAGGGAGCCATTTAACTTTAATGTTATTATTTGCCTGTAAACCGCTTTGTGAACTTTGTGTTGAAAAGCGGTATATAAATACTAGTGATTGATTGATTGATTGATTGATTGATATCCTTAAACAGTAAAATGAATTATGTATTTGAAAAAATACACCATAATTTCCCCTGTGGATTCCACCAGATTACTTCTAAAGTATCCAGTATAGGGGTACATAAACCAGTTGTCTAATTCAGGTTGCACTTTTATTTGTAACATCAACTTTTCTGCTAGTTTTGCCATTGTGTAAGTTGCTTGACATGTTTTGCTTTTCTTTGTTAGATAGGGAATATAGTCAGAATATACATTGTAATAACTTTTACTATTTATTATGCGTATTTGACACATTACTGTGGCCATAAGCATATTTCTGTAAACTAAAAACAAATGATTCATGGATGACTCAGATCACTTACCTTTTGTTATGCATTGGGATGATAACTGCAGTAAGAATTAGCTTGAACACCTTGAGTAGGAATTAGCTTGAGGATACCAACAAGACTTATACCACGACTGCTAATTGTGATATGGAGAGGGAAAATGGCAGTGGTTCATGAATATGTTGCAGGAAATCAGCATGACCTAAAGTCTAGAATTATATCTTGTGAAGCTGGTTACTGTGTGTGTGAGGGTTACTTTTGCATCACTACTTTTCAGTGCTTGAGAGCCAAATATGTGAACTGACTTCACTAGAAATTAGTTGAGTCTGAAGTGGTAAAAAAAGTTTTGATGACTTATTTACATGTGGTTGAAACTGAAGTATGTATGAACCAATATTGTGGATTGTGAAGAAACTTCTGATAATCGGACAAATTTCAGTTATAAGTGGTATAACTGTTTTAAAGGGGAAATTGTTTTGAAAACATCCTAAATCTATGATTTTTGAATTAATGTTTTTTTCTGTTACTTGCAGATGACCATGGATGAAAAATATGTAAACAGCATTTGGGATCTTCTGAAAAATGCAATTCAAGAGATTCAGCGTAAGAATAACAGTGGTCTCAGCTTTGAGGAACTGTATAGGAATGCATATACTATGGTATTACATAAACATGGAGAGAAACTTTACACTGGACTTCGAGAAGTGGTTACTGAGCATCTCATAAACAAGGTATCTGAGTAGAATGAACATTGTATCCAAGTTGAAAACATTTCATTAATGCTTTAAAAGAAAATGATTTCTACTCTAGGCATATGAATGCCTATTGTGCAAAATTGTACAAAAAGTTCTTGTTAACGTCATTCATGATTGATTTCCAGCTTTTCCCCCCTCAAATGTTAGGAAATTCCAAATCTGGTTCAATAATTAGTATCTTTGCCTTCAAACATGGTAAATCTAATATGAAGGTTGATTTTACAGATGGAAAACAGTACAGTCTGTGGCTAAGATGAGATTCAGATCCAACTCCAAAATGCACATCTGGCCTTCTAGCCACTGATGCTCAGTGATCCTCTACATAATCTACTACATTATGGTACTAGTACCTGTTGTGTAATCATTCTTACCTTTGGTAAAGTAGAAAGCAAGTTGCATAAATTCAACAGGAAAATTCAACAGTAGCAGATTACCAGTAGTGGATCCAGAGTGTGTACTGAGAACTTTCCCCATTGCAATCTAGTTGTACTTCAGTTTTATTACTATCATTTGGAAATCCTTGACATAAATGTTGTTTTTGTTCAAAATTCAAATGGTAGGAGCAGAATGTGCCTTGCAATTAGAGACCTAAGTGGTAATAGCTGCAGTTATCAAATAAGACATGGTCAGATCCTGAGAGTCTTCTAGCTAAGAGTACATATATACATCAATCTCAAGAATGTTGTGTCAGCACAACAGACTGGGATGAATAACTTAACTGACTTCCACAATCACAAATTGTCATGTTTAGTTTTGTAGCTGAATGTAGCTTCTGACAGGATTACCACCATCTATCGTCTTGGAACAGTGACACTATGGCCTCCTTTTCCTCCAAAGAGAGATCCTATGCTTCAGGTGGCATACTATGCTGGGAACTATTGAAGGACATTGATCTTTGTCTGTTGGTTATGCATTCTTAGAGACTTTAGTTAACTAATTGGAGTATGAGGATACAGAACCTTGATACTGTTCTGAGAGTAGGGGCTTGTTTGAAGGCAAAGTTTGACCCGCTATGTGTTGAGAATAGGTTTCAATAGGAAAGATTGGAGGCATAACATGGGTGCAAAGGCCTTCTGGAAGCAGATGGGAATTTTTTTGGTAGCTTGGAAATGATGTTCTGGTTGGATCAGATATGATCTTATTGAATACATTGATTGTCTTATTCAACATTCCCATTGTTGGGATAAATCAGTAAGTCAGGTTGGTCCTCCCTAATATTATTATTTATTATTATATATTTAATTTATACCCCGCCTTTCTGCCCATAGGCACCCAAGGCGGCTTACAACAAAAACAGTAAAATACAATAAAATACAATTTAACATTAAAAAGCCATAATTTAAAAACAATATTGAAACAATTAAAATTTAAAAACAACAACAAGCCCCGTGGATCATAAAATATAAGCAAGAATATAAAAACCAGCCAGCCAGCCTGTCAGCAATTAAAAGCTTTTCAAAATAAAAAGGTCTTCAGCCCTCGCCGAAATATTACCAAAGAGGGAGCAGTTCTCAATTCTAAGGGGAGGGAATTCCAAAGTTGGGGGGCTACCACCGAGAAGGCCCTATTCCTGGCTGCCGCCCCTCTCACCTCTCTTGGTGGCGGCACAGTCAAAAGCCCCCCCCCCCCAGATGATCTAAGAGTACGGGCAGGATTATATGGGAGGAGGCAGTCCCTCAAATACTCCGGACCTGAGCCGTAAAGGGCTTTAAACGTCAAAACTAGCACTTTGAATTGGGCCCGGAACAGAACCGGCAGCCAGTGTAGTCGCCGAAGCAACGGCTCAACAGCGCAAACCGATGTGCCCCGGCAACCACCCGAGCTGCCGTGTTCTGTACTAGTTGTAATTTCCGGACCATCTTCAAAGGCAGCCCCACGTAGAGCGCATTGCAATAATCGAATCTAGATGTCACTAGGGCGTGGGTCACTGTGGCCAGGTCCGCGCAGCTCAGGTACGGTCGCAGCTGGCGAATCAGCCGAAGCTGAGCAAAGGCTCCCCTGGCCACCGCCGCCACCTGGGAATCCAGGTGCAGCTATGGATCCAGGAGAACCCCCAAGCTGCGGACCTGCTCCTTCAGAGGGAGTGCAACCCCATTCAGAGCAAGATGATAGTCCAGTACCCGAGTTGTGGATTTCCGGACCAAGAGCACCTCTGTCTTATCCGGATTTAATTTCAGCTTGTTCGCCCCCATCCAGCCCCCAACTGCCTCCAGACAGCGATCCAGAACCTCAACCACCTCCTCAGCATCAGGGGGAAAGGAGAGATAAAGTTGGGTGTCATTAGCATATTGATGGCACCCCACTCCAAACCCCCAGATGACCTCTCCCAGTGGCTTCATGTAGATGTTAAACAGCATGGGGGATAAGATGGAACCTTGCGGCACCCCAAACTTAAGAGGTCAGGGTGCCAAACAAGCATCCCCCAGCACCACCTTCTGGGATCTGTCAGCCAGGAAGGAGTGGAACCACTTCAAAACAGTGCCTCCAAGCCCCAACCCGGCCAGTGACAAACAAGAGTGAGTGAACGAATGTACATATTTTGCTGGAATAGTCTGTACTGTATTATGATTCTTGAATAGCTTCAGAAATGTGGATAGAATTACTTGGGGATGGCTGGAATAGGAGTAGCTTTTGTTATATACATTATACAGGTTGAGTATCCCTTATCTGGACTGCTTGGGATGGGAAGGTGTCTGCATTTCAGATTGTCTGGATTTCAGAATAATTGCATAAATGCTTCCTCTTGCTCTTTTTACTGTTACCCATTTGTGTGTCTGCTGGCATCTTTTAACGTTTTTCAACAATGGCACACACTACAGACCAGAGAATAGAACTTACATGGGAATAAGCAAAAGACCTTGCAGTGTTCACACTATGGAAAGTTTTTTTAAACATGTCTTGGACAAACATGCCTGAATTTCTGAATAGTCTCGATTTTCAGATGTTCAGATGTCATCTACCTATAGTGTGTTATGTTAAGTGTTGCTCAGAAGAAGTGGGTGGCAGGGTTCACTGAAACCTCAGGAATCACAAAGGCAAAAATTGGAATTGTCATGGAGCATGTACAACTAAACCCCCCATTTGTCATGCAGGACTTAGAGAAGATTTATTGGATTTATTCTTTAAAGAAAAGATTTGTGGGTTGCTGCTTTTGTTGCCGGCTGTGGTCAGTTCACCCTCTCTGGTGGTCTGTGAGGGGCACTTGCTTGGCGAGAAGCTGGAAGTGATGGAAGGCAATTCTTTTTCCTGAGTCCTTGCAGACCACAGGTTGGGACGCACTGCTTTAAACCGTGTTTCTCAAAGTTTGTCCCCCGTTGTACCACTTCATATGGTCCACCCATTGGAATTACCACTGGAAGTAACTGGCAATGATGTCATTGCCAGTTATTTCTGGATTGGGAGTCCAGATGTGCCATGACAAACCTCAGTTAGAGACTCAGGGCACATAGAGCTTTTCAGGCATGTGAAAAGCAGACGCTGGAACTCTTCTCACTGAGCCAAGCCTTCTACTGCTGCTTGTCGAATTCATTGCTGGTTTTGCTACCAGGTTTTGGGTGTCTGGGGGTCCCACGTTAACTACCAAGACCCCATCTCAAGTACTACAGTGGTAAGAGTACCATTAGTTGAGAAACACTGCCTAAATGGAGAGAAATGTAAGGGCTCCTTTTTTTGGAATACCGGATTTCCTGTGTTTACCTATGTTCTTGCAATGAGGCTCATGTGAATGAGCAGGAAAACCCAAGGTGCCTCCACAGATTGCAACTAAGAAGTTGCCTTCTACTTCTCTTTAGTGCTCCACAGGAGGAGGAAAAAGTGTAGAGGTGGGCCTTGCTCATCAGAGGTGCCCAGGGCATTGCAATCAAGCACATAAATACAGACATATTTACCTTCCTCCCACACTTCCCTGTTCTTCTCCAGATCCTAGTTGAACTGTCATTTAAACAGTTAGTTGCTTGGTTGAAACAGGAGTTCTGAACTGTGATCAGAAGTTTCAGATCTCCCATCATGGTAGTGGAGCTAGAGGAAAATGCATGAGTCCAAGCATTATGCCTTGTCATTCATTCATACATACATAGGTATTTATAATAATATAATACTTAGTATTTATATACCAAGTATTTACGTAGTATTTACCAAGTATTTACCAAGTATATACTTAGTATTTCTAGGTCATTAGATTGCTCTTTTGACTTTATTATTCAAGGTGGTTTACATAGGCAGGCATTTCTAAACACAAAGGGTTTTTACAATCACAAATAGTTCTAATCTTACAAGAACTGCTACATTCAGATGACACTTTCAAGTCCAGCCTTCCTTTCTAGCTGCATGACTACCTTCCTGCCGGCTGATAAATGGCTTCTTGCTCTCACCAAGAACAGCTGGTCCGACACAACTCCCCTCTCACAGGCAGCCAGACACAGCTCAAATCTTACCAGCCACATTCTCGAGGTCTGCCACTCACAGAAACTTCTGGTGTTCTCAAACTGGCGACCTTCGGATTTTATCTTATCTTCGGGCATGACTACGGCTTTTACCCTCTCGGCTAGACGTCCTGCCCCTTTATATATACCATCTTTTTTCCCCTCTCTTTTTTTAAAAGAAGCATTCAAGGTGGTTTATGTAGACAGGCTAATCTAAACCACCATTTTTCAAATGGGTTTTTACAATTCTATGAAAAGACTCATAGAACTCTAATTCACTGGATGTTTCCTTCATGGTGTGATTATCTCTTCTGGTTGCATTCCATCAAGCTTCAGGTGGCAATCCTATATCAATCCGGGACACGTAAAAGAGCTGAACTTTCAATAACATACTTAAAAAAGAGAACTTAGTGGTAATTTGGACTTTTCTGTTCTGTTGCAGGTGCGAGAAGATGTGCTAAACTCACTAAACAACAACTTCCTCCAAACATTAAACCAAGCATGGAATGATCATCAGACAGCTATGGTGATGATTAGAGACATTCTAATGTACATGGTGGGTAATGTCTGGTGTGTTAATTAACTAAATAAGAATACTTTCAGGCTTATAAAAAAGCTACTTCCTCATACCAATAACATAAGTTCTATATTGAAATTGTCAAATAGTGTTGTGTGTTTCACATTTGCAAGTTTGTTGGCATTTACTTTCCTCCCAAACCATTTTACTGGCATGAGTAGGAAAACTCTGATGGAAAGTTAGGATTGGAGGAAAATATAATAGGACAGTGGATTTGAACAATGTATTCTTCCTTCCTCAAAAGGGAAAAAATGTGGATCAGCCTTAGCGTGAAAAGCCTTGTGTAATAGCCTGTGACAAATCACAGGTTGAAGTACCTACTTTTGAATAAATAACAGGTGTATGCATCTCCAACTGGCATTTCAGTGACAGGCTTGGACAGTGTTTCTGGGATGCCTTATAGGACATTGCAGGGGAGATTAAAAAGCATTAATTCTATTTTAAAGTTCACTGGAGAAAAATCAACAAGTCATTCCCTTAGTGAAGGGCACCACTCAAAATGAAGTGCAGATGGAACCTTTATATGCTTTGGAATTTGTTCTGTGAAGAACTGGTTTAGATGTGTCCTCAGTAATTGGCTATTGTTCTTCATGCTACAAGGTGTGTTGAGTAGATACAATTGGTTCTGGTCATTACTGCATTTTAAAAGCACCCACAGAACTTAAGCAAGGAACACATATCACAATACAGACAGTAAAATGTACACAAAATGACATATGAACAATTTCAATGCCATTTGAATTGTCTCCTGGCAGCCCTGGCTTTTCTTGGTGTACTTTTGGATATCATATTGGATTGCCCCTTCTCCATATTGTACGTTACATGAGAACATAAGAAGAGCCCTACTGGATCAGGTCAAAGGCCCATCTAGTCCAGCTTCCTGTATCTCACAGTGGCCCACCAGCTTCCTCAGGGAGCACACAAGACAACAAGATGCTTGAATCCTATTGCCACTCCCCTGCACCTGGCATTCTGAAGTAGCCTACTACTAATTTAAGGAGGTTACACAACCCAACATGGCCTATAGCCCATGATGGACTTTTCCTCCAGAAATCTGTCCAATCCCCTTTTCAAGGCACCCAGGCCAGATACCATCACCACCTCCTGTGGCAAGGAGTTCCACAGATTAATTACCCGCTGAGTAAAAAGTATTTCCTTTTATCTGTTCTCACTCTCCCAACAATTTTAGTGGATGTCCCCTGGTTCTGGTGTTGTGAAAGAGGGAAAAGAACATCCCTCTATAGACTGTCCTGCCCATGCATAATTTATAGATAGATGGATATATACATATTTATATATCCATATAATTTTCTATCCATTAAAGTTTGGATTTTTTTGTTTAATCTTGTGATTGAGAATAAATAACTCTTTAAATGTAATCCCAGCTGTACTAACGTTGTGTAGCTCTGTATTCGTTACCATTCAACATAAATGCCAGTATGCCCAATCCAATGAATGGGCAAACATATTCCACCCAGTGTAATTCTTCAGCTCTTTGAATGTGTAAACTACTAGGTTGTGCAAAGCATTGTGTGCATTATTCATCTAATAAATTGGATTATCAAATGTAGGGGATATCTGTAATAAGCATATCACATTATTTTGCAGAAATGCTTCTTAAATAGTTGTTTCCTGCTTAGTCCAGCCAGTGCCTAACATTTGTTTATATACTATGCTTTTATTCCACCCATCCTACAAGGAGCTACGTTTCCAGATGGCCTTCCTTCCATGTAAAGGCATGCCCCAGTATCCACTGATTCAGTATCCACTGTTTCAGTTATTCACAGATACTGCATATTAAAAAGACGGGAACAAATCTTTTTTTACCTTGTTGCAGCAAAACCACTTATGTTCCCCTGTCTTTAAAAAGGTATCCTCAGTACCCACCGTTTCGGGTATCCACTGTGGGCTCTGGAACAGAACCCCGGCGGATACCGGGGCATGCCTGTATTGACAATTACCAACACTGCTTAGCTTTAGAGTGAGAATTTTATCAGATGCTCTGAAACCCTTCTCCGCAGCACTTATCTATTATTTGCTACTACAGATGGACACATTTTAGGAAACAATTAATTATCTGTAGTATAACTTACAACTCCATTAATCTTTAGTACCTTCATTATCTTTCAAGCCATAGCTAGGTTTCCTGTGTATGTTAAACATGTGTTTTGTAGTGATTGAAAAAGCTTAAAAGGTGGTGTGTTATGACTGAAGAGCACTTTGGGTCTTTTGTTTGATAATTGTAAGATGGTTGTATTATACAGTGTAAACAAAAAACAGTACAGATAAAACATTTGAAATGAGATACTGTATAGTCACTATAGTGTTGACTTCAGTAATCCATAATGACTGCAGTTCAGGTGAATAATCCTCCCTTTGTACCTCTTAGTCCAGTAAAATAATTTGGCCACATCTGTAGTAGCTTATACTTTTGTCAACCAGTCAGGTTTCTTTTGCCCTTTTTTTTTTTTTGAAGTTTATCTTGTCTGAACAATCAAGACCAAATATGTAAATAAAAACAACACAAAAGCACACAGCCCTGGAAAAAGTGTCCTTGTGTAGCTCCTTGTGTAGCTCTTGTGTAGCCTTTTAAGAATTCCATCCCAAAATCAACTCTTCCATTAAGCCTTTAACAAACCCTCTAGCTCATTAGTACTCAAACTTTTTAGACCAGGACCCACTTTTTAGAATGGCGCTCGTGTCTGGACCCACTGGAAGTGATGTCATAGCAGGAAGTGACATAATCAAGCAGAAATGCTGTCATTGTAACAATAAAATGACACTCCTGGAATGCAAATTGGCATTCTTGGACTGCAGCAATTGTACAACTATGAAACATCCCTGACAGAAAGCAAGATTGGGACAAAATATGATGTAAAAGCACTGAACTGAAAACAAAATTTTTTAAAAAAAACCCTCACTGTTAATTCAAACAGTTAACACTCAGAAAAGGAATATAAGAAGAGTAAGGTCTGCAGTTTCCAAGATGGCTGCTCCCAGCTTTTCGCAACCCACCTGACATCAGGTCGCAACCCACCAAGTGGGTCCCGACCCACAATTTGAATAACACTGCTCTAGGTCATATCCTGCTGAACTGGGTAACTATGTTACTTGCTCCCCTCCCCACCCGTTCCACTGCCTCCCTTTCTTGTCTCCTTGGGGTCGAGATTGTAAGGCCTTGGGACAGCAGCCTATTCTTTCATTCTTTGTAAAGTCTCATGGACATGGATGGTGCTATATAAATAATTTCACTTTCATTTTAGGACCGTGTATATGTACAACAAAATAATGTGGAAAATGTCTACAATTTGGGATTAATTATCTTTCGAGATCAAGTTGTACGTTATGGCTGTATTAGGGATCATCTACGACAGACATTGTTGGATATGATTGCAAGAGAAAGAAAAGGAGAAGTTGTAGACAGGTACGATTTCAGATCAAGGTCTACTATTCTTATGCATCTTTCGCTTTCTTGAATTATTTACCTGCTAATATACAGTGCTCTGTTTCATATTTTCAATGTGTAAACTTATTCACTGATTTTATTATCTTCAGCTTTTCTTGCCTTGTTTGCCACTGAAGTTGCTATTCAGACTTGACATCTCCTTTGTTCCTTACTATTTAGATCAAATTTAAAATTGATTCTACGTAGGTGGCTTCCTTAAGAATGTTTGCAAATAAGTTTTCATTAACTATCCAACATTCTCTCCTCTTTTCTCCAATCAAAGCCATTATATGTTGTAAATTGACTGATACATTTTGTAGGATATTAATATACTGCATGATAGTAATTGTTAACATTTTGTCACAGATTGAAAACTTTTAAAAGTGTTAAACTTGTAGAAGAGTGTTAAACTTGTTCTAAACATAGTACCGCCCCACATGGGTGCATGCATGCTTCATTTTGTATATATTATGAGTAAAAAAAAAATAACCATCTTGGAGATCGTGCTGCTGCCTTTGTTCCACCCCTGCGGGGGCACATACCTTGATTCTCAAACTCCCAAGGTGTTTGAGAACCAAGGGATTAGAGCAGTGGTTCTCAAAGTCCTAGTCAGACGCTGGGAATGCCCTGAGTAGTAGCCCCAGAGGTCTGGGACTGTGGGAATGCTGTTGTGATTGCGGTGCCATGGGACATCCAGGGGCCTCAGCGCTTACCTGGGGGTTGTGCTGAAATACAGAGGAGTCTGAGATGGTCGACCCACAGTCCCCTCTGGGGGCCTCTCGATGCAGAATAAAGCCCCGTTTTTCATGTGGACGTCCGCATTGGGGAGCCCCGCAGAGAGGGCTGCAGGTCTCCCATCCCAACCCCTTCCATACTTCAGCGCTACCCCCAGGTAAGCACTGAAGCCCTGTGTGTCCCATGGCTCTGTGATTGCAGTGGTGCCATTGGGACATTATAACTGGGCCACTCTCTTTAGGCGGAATGGCCCAGTTTTAGGTCTCAATAATGGGTCGCAACCCACAGTTTGGGAACCACTGCACTAGAGAATTATAGTGGTTTGATCCAGCTTGGCATCCAGTGTTAACTCAATTCAGGATCCTGTCATTCTCCAGGGTCTTTTACTGCACTCTCCAAAACACCTTCCAAAAGAGGCTTTAAATTGCCTCTTGAAGGTCAGTGGCTATATACATTTTGATACTTCAGCACGGAATATACACTATATAATCTCAGAACAACACTGGGAAAGTCTCTCTTCAGAGCTACTCTAATTCTTTTTTTTTCTTCATTGAGAGTTGGTATAAATGAGTACGGCCACTGTAAATTGATCTTAAAACATGGTTTTGCAAATTCTGTTGTTGCTACAGGAAATGTAATCTGTTAATCTCTATAAACATTTTTTTTACAGAGGAGCAATAAGAAATGCTTGCCAGATGTTAATGATTCTAGGCCTTGAAGGAAGATCAGTCTATGAAGAAGACTTTGAAGCTCCATTTTTGGAGATGTCAGCAGAATTTTTTCAGGTACAATACAGTTTTCGAGTACATGAGATTTCACTGCACTTCCATTTAAGTGTATCGCCCGTTTCGTAATACAGTTATTCTTGGAAGTCCTTGTATCTGACTGATACGCAAATCTATATACCAAGTATTTTGAAATAAATTTTATAATTGATATGCCCAAGTAGTATATTGATTTAAAACTTCATTGACTAACTATGTAAGGGATTCAGATATGAATCTTATTAAAGAACTTGATGGTAACCACACATGTGCAAATGAATGGGATCCAAAGTATGGGTGATATATCACACGTGCATGGGGGCTTTTCAACTCCTCGTTCTGACAGCAGCAGAATTTAAAACACACACACACACACACACACACACACACACACACACACACACACACTTTAGACTTCAGCTGATATATATAAAGCCATGGATACGTAGTTCTAAACTAGCAAGTATAACACAGGAAAGGGAACGTGAAGTAGGGTTGCCATTAAAAACTGGTATAATGTAGCAACTGAAAGACCGAGCCATAAATTAGGAAGTCCTTAGTTATCTTGCCTTTTGCAAAGCCACTGGTTCATAAGGATTACGAGACAAGGTATTTGAAGCACTTTATCAGTGGTGATTAGATTAAGAATTGCTACTGAGGGGGAGACATCACATCTGTACAGATTTCTTATAGCCCTTCTGTGAAGGCCCCTACTTTGCTACAGGCAGGAAGTGTAAAGAAGTATAGCAGTAGTTAATGGTGGTGGTATATGGTCATGTAAGTAATTTAAAAATCTGGTCTGTGTATTTCATTACAGATGGAAAGTCAGAAATTTTTAGCAGAAAATAGTGCTTCAGTTTATATAAAGAAAGTAGAAGCTAGAATTAATGAAGAAATAGAACGTGTGATGCACTGCCTTGATAAATCCACTGAGGAGCCAATTGTAAAAGTTGTTGAGAGGGAGCTTATTTCCAAGCATATGAAAACTATAGTGGAAATGGAGAACTCTGGGCTAGTTCATATGCTGAAAAATGGAAAAACAGAAGGTAAGTCTGGTTGACGCAAACATGGTGCTTATACTGTTTCATATGAATACTGAAAAATTTAACTGAGCAGCTTTGGTAGTGACAGAGGAGTTAAACTTCCTGTTCCCTCAGCATTCTGTCCAAAGTCCCAAGACCTACTAATTATTGGTGACTATTGGACTTCAGATATTTCTTATACATCAAATGTGTTACAAGAGGTGCCAATTTATTGGTGTGTTCTGGAACTTTTGTCAACAGGTCTGGATTAGCATATGTTCTGAAATGATTGTGTTGGTTATAACATGGCTTCTCCCACAAAATACAAAGCCCTCTTCCTTGGTGTGTTGCATCCTGCTATTTGCTAAGGGTGTCACAATATGTTCCTACTCATTTCATGAAATGGTTCTTCAGTATTGGCATTTGAGTCATTTGGCTTCATGGACTCTGACCAGAAAAGATATTTTGAGAACTATACACCACCTTATAGTCTATTATACATGTATGTATGTGAACAGAGCTTTAAACAAACAAAATGCATAATGCAAATGTGAGGTATTGGAGTTAACCTGTGTGGTTCAGTTCACTCCATTCTCTGCAAAAAATGTAACTGATGTCTTAAACTTACATAATATATAATTATTCAGTCTCCCTTCCAGCAGTTGAATTCTAGCTGAAGATTTTAAACTGTCCCAATCTCCATTTATGAAACCAGCAGGCAATTGGCATAGAATACATTAGTGTCTTTATTCATTTGTAACCCTGATATCTTATCTTAACCCTGAACTCTTATTGCAAACTTACGGCATTTGATATTAAGAGGATAATTCAGTATATACTTTCAGCCCTTTCTCAATATAAGCCATAGTGTTCCACATATGGATACATTATGTTGGAGGGCTTCAAATGGGGTTTCAGATTGCAATTGAAGGGAAGGTTTGATTCAAATTTGAGAAACCATACCATACTCCTCCGCAGTCTTATGATAGTATATCTCATGTTGGCAGTAGGTGGTAATTGTTCTTTATTGCAGATCTTGCTTGCATGTACAAGCTCTTCAGCCGTGTACCGAATGGTCTAAAGACAATGTGTGAGTGTATGAGTTCCTACCTGAGGGAGCAAGGCAAAGCACTGGTATCTGAAGAAGGAGAAGGAAAGAACCCTGTTGACTATATTCAGGTAGCTAAAACCTTCTTATTTTTTTAATCGAACATCCAATAAAACAATGGTTCTCAAACTTTTTAGACTGGGACCCACTTTTTAGAATGGCACTTGTGTCAGGACCCACTGGAAGTGATAGCATTAATCTGGAAGTAATGTCATAGCTGGAACTGACAGCAGGAAGTGCTGTGAATGTGGCATGATAAAATGACTTTCTTAGAATGCAAACTGGCATTCTTAGACTGCAGCCATTGCACAACCATGAAACATCCCTGACAGAAAGCAAGATTAGGACAAACTATGATGTAAAAGCACTGAACTAAAAACATTAAAAAAAACCCTCACTTGAAAATTCAAACTTTGAACACTCACAAAAGGAATATAGCAAGAGTAAGTTCTGCAGCTTCCCAGATGGCTGCTCCTAGCTTTCCGCAACCCACCTGACATCAGGTTGCAACCCTCCAGTTGGGTTCTTACTCACAGTTCGAGAAACACTACAATAAAGGATTTAAAGGTGCTCCATACTGGAGAAGACAGCTTTGAGAATATTTTGTGCCTGGACATGTTTACTAATCTAGTCAATTTCAAATTGGTTGATCACTTCCTTTACTATTGTGTCATTTTAAGTGGACTTGATTCATACAAACTAGATTGTCATTAAAATAACTTAGTTATAATTTTGTTATAACTGCTAGCTTAATCTGATGACCGAGTATTGTAACCAAAGCCATTTTAGAATTTCCCTGTGGATAACACAGAAAAGACATTCAGCTCTGTACTTCTGTAAATTACTGATGTGATTCTCATAGTCATACAAATAAGTGTGCCTTGTTTTTCTTAAGGGTTTACTGGATTTGAAGAGTAGATTCGACAGATTCCTTCAAGAATCATTCAATAATGACAGACTTTTCAAACAAACTATTGCGGGTGACTTTGAATATTTCCTCAACCTCAACTCCAGGTCTCCAGAGTATCTCTCATTATTTATTGATGACAAATTGAAAAAAGGTGTCAAGGGAGTAAGTATATGCTCAATTTCACCTATGCTGTGTGTGGGGAGAGAAAGAGCAGTTTAAACATCGGTTTCGATTGAGTTCTATTCTTATAGTGTGCATTCGAATGCTTTACAATTCGCAAAATGAAATAAGTAATACAGTTGAGTGACTAAATTGTTTTTGTTAGAAATGATCTTGCAAAATAAGGCGAATAGTAGATATAAACAATGAGTAATCACTAGTTTTTTAAGCTACTTCAAAAAATAGCAAATCTATCTATATATATATAAAAGTGTGTGTGTGTGTGTGTGTGTGTGTGTGTGTGTGTGTGTGTGTGTGT
>JAJKFI010000002.1:39620974-39657782 GCA_029204185.1 Lerista edwardsae | reverse complement strand
TGTGTGTGTGTGTGTGTGTGTGTGTGTGTGTGTGTGTGTGTGTGTGTTCCAGCATAACTCTGGAATGCCTGGAGCGATTTACACCAAACTTGGTACACATATGACTTACAATCTGGAAAAAAATACTGTGGGGGTAAGACACCCCTAGTGCCCCTAGGGGTGGGAAGGGGGTGACATGTAAAAATAATCGGAAACGGCCGATATCAGTGTCAAATCCATAGTTTTCGGGGTCGCTAAGATGAATAGTGACATTCCCGATGCCGTTTAAGTCCACATTCAGCCCCTATCAGCATGGTGGGTGAGAAATAAAATGTCCAAAATAATTGACATTAGTCATAGTTTTCGAGGTCGCTAAGCTGATTGGTGACAGTCCCGATGACATTTAAGCCCAAGTTTAGTCGAATCGAATGGAACTCTGTAGAACCTTCTGGAAATTTTTAGAAATCATTAGGCCCCAGTCTTGGACTCACGATGTTCGACCCACTCGAATCTTAGATGGTCGTATTTAAAGGAAGCTAACTCGGCAAGTCTTCCAGTTTATCATCGTTCAGTGAATGTGACAGTTTATGAAATCTTATTGCATTAAGATGTAGTCTTATTGTGTTAGGATTTCCACACGGGCAAAGCCGTGGGCAGACAGCTAGTATGTATATAATAGTACCAGACCAATTGTAGATGGTGAAAGAAAATACAGTATAAATCTTTGAATGTGTAGCACTTGGTCAGAATTAGGGCTGTATCGTATAGTAGAACATTAGTTGTTAATATATAAGCTCATATAAAAATGTTTAAGGTACCAAGCAGTTAATCAACTGGTTATTTTCCGATCTGAGGGGAAATATATTTACAAGCAATACATTTTGCTGAAGCTCCACCATTCATGGAAGAGATGCTCTTCGGAGTCTTGGATATGAATTATGGAGCTATCGATGACTGAAACCCTCTGGCATATTTTTATTTTTTAATTAGTTTATATTGCCTACAAGTTGCATTCAAACAAATGATAAACCTGGTAATATAAAAATCAGTTCTCAAAATACCAGAGGCATTTAAAAAAACCAAAATCAGAGAGAGGGGGGGGCAGATCTTCAGATTTCTTTGAAAAATGGCAAGTAGGACACTTCTTTCCAGGAAGGAAGTTCCTTACACAGACAGCCACTGAAAAGGTTCTCCCTGATAGCCTCTAAATGAACTTCAACTAATAGCAACCAGAAAACAAGATCTTAGTGGTGGATCTCAGAGTCTGGTATGAGAGTTGACGGTCCTTAAGGCACTTTATTTTCAAGCTGTAAAGGCCAAAACCAGCACATTGAAGTAAGTTCAGAAATAAATTGGCAATCAGACAGATGGCAAAAATAAGTGTTGTATACTCGTATTGATTTCCCCATCCCACCTCCGGTCCATAACGTAGTTGTAGTATTTTGAGCTAAGTGAAGCTTCTGAACCAGCTTCAGAAGGCAGTCCCTTTTTAAACTTTTTGTTTTATTGTAGCACAATTCAGCATAGTTGCAACAAATACGATGGTCACATTAAGTATGAACTTATCCAGTGTGGTTGATAATAGGATTTGTGGGCACTAACAAGAGATTAATAGCATTCAGATAAAGAATGTTTTCCTTCTTTGTCTACAGCTAACAGAGCAAGAAGTAGAGACTATATTGGATAAGGCAATGGTTTTGTTTAGGTTTATGCAAGAGAAAGATGTGTTTGAGCGATACTATAAGCAGCACTTGGCGAGGAGGCTTCTGACAAACAAAAGTGTTTCAGATGACTCCGAGAAAAATATGATATCTAAGTTAAAGGTAAGGTCAGTTCTTCATTCTTTTTACTTCATTGTATCTCTTTCCCTTTGCTTCTGTTTTCATACCAACATCCAGTTGGTATCATGATAGGAGAGAATTCTAATTAAATCTGTTATCTGTTTGTGTTCTTTGTACGTACTGAAAAAATCCTAGCTAGTTATATTTCTAAAGTTTAAAAATAGGATGCTAAATATTTGTTTGTATGGACAACTAAGAATTGGTTGGTAGGTCTCATATCATTTTGAAAATCTTGAATTTGCAATAGTTTGGCACAATATTTAGATTCTTTTTATCTTGTGATCCTGAAATGACTCTGAGGAACCTGAAAAGGGTGTTTAGAACTCCAGAAAAATATAATTGCTCAAAAGATTCCTAGGGGAATCCCTGGTGAATGGCGAAAATTCCCCCTTCAACCTCTAAATTGCAGCTCTACCCTTTATCCTAATAGGAAAGTGAATAAGTAATTCCTGCTTTCTCTCTGTGGAGAGAAGTTTTGGCTTGTCATAAATGGATGTATGTGTGTGGCCCACAATCTAATGGTATTCACAAAGGAATCTCTAATACACACATGCTTGCATCATAGCGTTTGGATGGTATAGCTAGACTGATTTTAAGGATGTTAAATGTTCTAATAAAACTAGGTAAAAGGACATTTTGAATTTTGGGGGGAGGACGTTAAGCAGCACAGTTGCCATTCACATTTGTTCAGTATAGACTTGGATAAGACTAGCATGACACTTTTACTCTTCTAATGACTCTTCTAATCACTTTTATGACTCTTCTAATAACTTTTAATAGAATATTTTAGGTTCTTCCTGTGTGTTAAAATGATACCATGAAAATACCATGATACACTGGTATTACTCTTGACATTTGGGGTTGCTTACTGCTGTTGTCTGGAACCAAGCACAGCACATTCTAGTTGTACAATATTCTGTACATCTTCGTAGCTTGGATTATGAGGGATGGGAGAAGAGTACAGAAATAATACCTGCTTTGTGGTGGTCTGATTCCAAATGCCCAATGTGAAAATACTGCATTTGACCCTAAAGTCACATGGTAAATAACTTCTTATTTTCCTCAGACTGAATGTGGCTGTCAATTCACATCAAAACTGGAAGGAATGTTCAGGGATATGAGTATCTCAAACACAACAATGGATGAATTTAGGCAACACCTACAAGCTACAGGGGTAAGAAGTGAATTAGTACCTTACTTTTTTACCTATATCCAAACTCTGATTTCTCAAAATTATTTTTTTTTGTATTTTTTGTTCAGTTACTCTGAAAGTGTTTTGAGCAGCATCAAAGTGTTTGAGTAGTTTACTCTTTTTTTGGAGGGGGGTCTGAGAAATTTTGTGCATTTTTTTTAAAGCTTGGAAGCCTCAGGGTAGCTAAACAATAAGAAATATACAATTAATATAACATTGTAAAATACAACTATAAAGCAGCAGCAGAATAAAAGTATGCAGAATGAAATACACAGAGCCGTAGTTAACATGATTCAGTAAATTCATCCCCTAGAAAATCTAATCAACTCCAGCAGTCCAAAATAAAAATCGAATAAATTAACAAACCCAATAGAGAAATAGGACAGGCTTTGTCTGGACCTTAGAGGTTAATGGTATCTATTTATTGGGTGGATATCTTACTTTTTCCCAAAAATACAGGGCACTGAAGGTGACTTACAATAAAAAAGAATAAAATGATAAGAAGCAGCTAAAACAATAAAACACCAATATAAAAAGTACATAATGAAAATGCAAAATAAAAGCAGCAGGATACCAATAAATATGAGACACATCTTAAAATTATCAGACATGGGAATATAAGCAGTTAAAAAATACGAACAGTAGATGAAACCTATTCAAAAGAGAAAAGCTGAATGAAAGAACTGCTTTTGGGCCTCACCAGAAGGCTAGCAGGGAGGGCATGGTTTATAATTCTTAATTCTGCCAGGAGGGAATTTCATAACAATAACACCCCCATAGAGAAAGCCCTGCTTTTGGTTAGTGACAGCCTGACTTCCGGAAAGGGCAGCATATGCAGCAGAACTCCCTCAACTGTTCTTGAGGGATATGCTGGTTTATATGGAAGGAGACTACTCTTCAGATACCCAAGTCCTAAGTTATACAGAGCTTTAAAGGTCAAAACCAGCAGCTAGTGAAGTTGTAGGGGCTGCATTTAATCAGACATGGGCATTCTGCACTAATTGAGTTGCCAGACGGGAAAGTTCCTGATAGTGTGTTGCAGTGGTCAGGTATTGACTTCACCAAGACATGGACTGCTTTGGTTAGGGCTGGTCAACAGGCACCAACCCTGCCACTGGTTTCTAGGAGGACTCACAAGCTGCAAACCTCTTCTTGCAGAGCGAGTGCAACCCCACTCAAAACAATCCAGCATTTTACAAATGCTGAATTCTGCAGCCTGCATAAGTGATGTAGGTAACAGATTTCAGTAATATACCTTTGCCATAGTTTTCCTAATCAAGAGGACATTTTTCTCTAGATGTAATATCAGCTTGCATCCATGCCGTCACTGCCTTCAGACAACATTGCAGAATTACAAAACCTTCCCAGCTTAAGATGGTAAAGAGAGAGAGAGAGAGAACTAGGTGTCATTCACATATGGACGACACCCAACTCCAAACGCTTGGATGACTTCTCCCAGTGGTATCATGCAGATGTTAAATAACGTTGGAAGAGCAGGTGGAACCTTGCTATAACCCACATGTCAAAGGCCAGGGTACTGAACAGGTACCCCAATAACACTTTCTGGAAGCTATCAGCCAGGAAGGACTAGAACCTCATGATTCAACATCCAGTCAAAAGGATATGATGATGGATGACGATGCAAGCCATTGAGAAGTCCAGCAGAACAAATAGGGACCCACTCCTCCTGTTCAGACTCTGACATAGATTATCCACTAGGGTGACAAAAACTGTTTCTTTCCCTGAAACTGGATCAAAATTGATCTAGATAACCAGTTTCTTCCATGATCCTGTGGAATTGAGATATCACCTTGTATGGAGTATTAGCTGTACACCACTTCTGTTTTAGGCATATCTCCAACAGGCACAGTGACAGAAAAGTGTCTGTGTCTACCAACCTAACTTCTTCAGCCAAGGGTACTTGGTCACCTAAGGAGGATGTCGGCTCCTGAGAAATCTTTAATGGTCAAAACCCAGCACTTTAAATTGTGCCCGGGAACTGACCAAATTTCTTAAGAACTGGTATGTGCTCAGAAGAGTGAGCCAGGTTGCTGTGTTCTGAACACAGCATGTGGCAAGGTTCTTTGAAGACAACTCCATGTGTACTGCTGTAATTCAAATTTTACTGCAGCTACACTCTTAGAGAATCATGCACTCCTCTAGAGAAAAATAGGTTCAAACTGCAGGATTAGACATTAGCAGTTTGACTTGCCTAGGGTGAGTAGTTATTTTTCTCGCTAGGCACTGATTTAAGCCATATATTAACCTCTGTAATGTGAGGGGGGCAAGGACAGAGACGGACACTCATTGTCATGATATCAGACTACATACATACACAGCTGTATGCCCTCGGGGCTGTTGTAGTTTCTGTCTGGCAGGCAGTCGGAGTTCTGTATGCTGGTACTTCTTCCAGCAGGGAGTCTGTGTATGTGTGCTTTCTGTATTTGGAAAGGGATGACAAAAACAATGTTTTAATATGCTGGAGTTGCCCCGCATCATGAGACTTGAGATATGACATCTGAGATGCAGGGAGAACCCTGAGGTTTCCAAAAACAATGGACAAAGCTGCTCAGACTTTTTTATTGACACCTTGTGCCACCAGGTGGCTCCTCCACGTCCCTTACAGTGTTCCTCAGATCTCTTTCTGCTGACAGGAATGTGTTGGCAGTCTTCCCTTTATTATACAGACCAGGTAGACTGTGGATATACTTGGGGATGCTGTGTGGTAACGTGGCAAGCTTTCTTGGTCTAGTCAGACTCTTTTTTTCCCCTCAGTTTATTCTTCTGGGTGCCATGTTTTTTCTTTCCCATCCAGTTGCCTGCAATTAAAACAGAGACTGGTTTTCTCATTGTACCCATTGAAGTGGCAAGGGAAAGACCTATTATTGGCCAGTGATGTCCAGCTGCATGCAGTGCTCTGTTTTCCTTTTGCATTAAGGAGACAGCTCTGTATATTTAAAAAATTTTTTTTTACAAATGCTGAATTCTGCAGCCTGCATAAGTGATGTAGGTAACAAATTTCAGTAATTTACCTTTGCATCATTTTTAATAACTTTAATGTTTTGCATCATTGAGAAAGATGTAAAGGCTAAGGCAGGAACTGAAGCCCCTGGAAATTTAGTCATCCCTACTTTTTTATTATTTGATTATTATTGTAGGCATTGCTTACATACTTCCAAGGATAGTTTGAAAAATAATGATGCTGCTCCACTATGAATGTGCTTTAGCATAATCATCTCATCATTTCCCTCCCACTGGGAGGAGCCCAAGGTATTATCAATTTATTTGCTGCATAGCAGTAGACCTGTCCCCATGGGGCTCACAGTCTTTAGAACAACAAAAAAAGACAGGTCCATGCTCTTATGTGCTTTCAGTCTCTAAAATTTGATGCAGAGGAAGGAGGAGTCGAACATAATGGGGAAAAAATACAAGTCCCGTTCATTGACATATTCTTAGACAGTTTCAGTGGACTAAAGGTGAGCATTGAGAAGAAATTTGAAGGGGAATAGAGAAGTGGCATTGTCAGGGAGTTCTAGGCAAAGGGAAAAAAGGTGCAAGTCAGCTAGGTAAGAGAGATGATCAGCATGGAATCCCCAAGGAGCAAGTTGGAGATATTATAAAAAAGATTGCCCAAGTGGTATTTCGGTTGTAAGTGCTATATTGTGTTGGCTGTAGTTCTGATGGAAGGGGAGGAGAGGAAAAACCTCAGACAAGTGGAGCAAGAATTACCTCAGAATGCCAGATGCAGTGGAGTGGCAACAAGAGGCAGGTATCTAGTTGTCTTGTGTACTCCCTGAGGCATCTGGGGGGCCACAGTGAGTTACAGGAAGCTGGACTAGATGGGCCTTTAGCCTGATCCAATGGGGCTCTTCTTATGTTCTTAAGAATGGATGAACCTAAATCTGCTTTTATTGTTTTTATAATTGTTTTATATGTTGGTTCATTCAGGGCTACATCACTAGTATTATATTGAGGAGGCATACCTGTGGCCATGAAGTTCTCATTCTGCTATGTGTTTACACTTTGAGGGTGCAATCCTAACCTGCGCCAGCACAGGCCAGCTAGCTTGCGCTGTATCCAACGCAGGTTCGGCACAACCTGCTCCACAGGGCAAGGAAACATTCATGCTCTTGCCCTGGGGTAGTGCCAGCCAGCCATAAGGGCTACTCGGATCTGTGCCTGCTGTATAGCAGGTGCAGAGCTGAGTTCCCCGTGCAGTCAGAATTGGGGCCTCGTGGGCCAGGGATGGGGGTTTGGATGCAGCCTAATGGCCACATCCAGGCGCCAGCCCACCTCCCAGCCGCCCCTCCCAGAATGCTTCATCAGCAGGATATGGGATGCTTCAAATTGAAATGAATTTGCTGAACTTCTTTTAATAAATGTTATGCTCCATTTAATCTATCATTTTTGTCGTAGGGCTGATACCTTCTTGTAGTATGTGCATTTTAAGTATACCTAAGTGTCTGGGTCATCAAAGTTGCACTTCGGGGCTTCTTGACACACAGTTCATTTGGTCAGATAATTTTTTAGGCATTTGATAATTTACTTTAGAATCTCTTGATATTTTGAAAACTACTAAGGGAAAACTGTATGCAGTGTTGGAAGTATATGGTTGTATCTCCCTTCTCTTTTTATTAAAAACTAGCCATGGAGTGGGGAAAACCACATTAGGAATATGGTACTGGAGGAAAGAGTTCATCCTTTTCCTTCACTCCATGTCACCCTCAATTTTCCCAGTGTAATTTGCAGAGAGTGGCAAACTGCTCTTTGCCATGTTGAGGAAAACACCTTTGCATTGAATGATAAAGAGGATGCATGTTTTTTCTTTTTTGATTTCTGTAGGTCTCATTAGGTGGTGTTGATCTGACTGTGCGGGTTCTCACAACAGGCTACTGGCCCACTCAGTCGGCCACACCGAAGTGCAACATCCCCCCGGCACCGAGACATGCTTTTGAAATATTTAGGAGGTAATGTCATCGTTCGTCTATGCATAGCGAAGTTGAATGCTTTCAAAATGACAGTAGAGGAGATTCATGAAGTTTCATTCTGCAAGATCCTCCAGTATCTTGATAGTGAGTTTTTTTGATGGTCCAGGGAGCCTCAAAGCCTGTGGTTTATCTGCAGGAGCTCCCCAAGCCACCTGAGTGGTATAATAGCATAACTGTTATTTAAGATATTCTAGGCTGGGTAAGCAGTTAAAATAGTTTCAGGAAGATATTTTCTGACACCTGGCAAGATCTTCAACATGGTCTTGCTGAAAGGGAAGTATCCACTAAATTTAACTCTGCCTCTCAATATCACAAACCACTGCCAGTTATTTATCTATCACAAAATGAGCAACTCTTGTAGTATAGGGACATGTAAATACCATTTGCGTACAAGTTTTAAAATATGGCCCCTCAAATGAATCTGTAACTATTTTTAATTATTTGTAGATTTTATTTAGCCAAACACAGTGGACGACAACTAACACTCCAGCATCACATGGGCTCTGCAGATCTCAATGCCACTTTCTATGGTCCTGTTAAAAAGGTAAATATAGTGCTTTCAACTCCTGTGAACCTGAATACAGAACCTGAATATGAATATGTAAAGTTTATATTAAGAATACTCATCAGTGTTATATATTTGAGAATGGTTTTCTGGGAGATTTACCAGTATTGTAAATATTTGCATAATGCACAGATTGTGTATTGCAAAGGTCTCAAATTTTTTGCCAAGTATGCCATTTCTCTTTAGAGTTTAGGACTTACGTGAAATTTTCATTTCCTATTTCTGCTCTTCTCCACAGTACAACCAAGGATGGAAGTATTGTAAATTATAATGTACTTTCTCCACATAAGCAGAATATTTTCAGATCCTTTGCTTTATTTCTATAATGTTCTACTTCCTTTTATTGTCCCTTCAGCCAAGATTTGACACATCTTTTAATTTCTGTGGGGGAACTGGTTGGCTATACTTCAGCCTGTCCTCTGTCTCATTTTTAATAGCTTCAGCCCATCACTGATGACTAAACTTCCCTTTTAGAACCTTTGTCATAAATAAAAAATGTTGCTTTTAATATTCACAGTATATGATATGAAAAATTTCATTCAGTTGTTAAAAAACAGCAGGCTATGTTCTATACAGTCTTACTCAGTATTCTGAAATGTTTAATGAATAACTGTTCATCAGATTACTTATCTTAAATGCAAATTGGGACTTCATAAACATTTTTGTTTTTAAAGGCAACACCAAACATTATTTAATAAACTTGGTGGGAAATCAAGTGAAGATGACTATCTCAAAATGAAATTCTTGGGTTTGAATTCATGTAGATTAGTCAGGCACCAATTTATATCTTATAGTAAGTACATAGAATGCTTAATCAGAGAGTGAGACATAATGTTCTCAGCATGATTTTTGACTTTTTAAAATTAAAACAGGAAGATGGCTCAGAAGTTGGTGTAGGAGGTGCCCAAGTAACTGGCTCTAACACACGGAAGCACATATTGCAAGTCTCCACTTTCCAGATGACGATACTCATGCTCTTTAACAACAGAGAAAAATACACTTTTGAGGTAGGAGCTGTGGCTTTCTGTGCTGGCTGTAAAAACGGCATCTGTCTTCTGAATATGTGTTTCTCTCCCCCCAAACCCTGACCGTAGGAAATTATTCATCCCCTTTCAGCAATTGTACAGGAAGTTCCTGAACTTGGTGCAAAAGGCTTTGATTGCTTAGAATATCCATGCACCCTAATGGCTATCAGTGAGGAACATGTTTACTTGCCAGTGAAAGTCTGAGTATGCAGGATTTAAGTGTGTACCCAACATGTTCTGACTTTAAAGGCAGTTTAAGTACTCCGAGCCCTTTTAAATAGAGACCATTTTAATGAGGCTTCTTCTTCTCCCCCCACCAGTGGTGATACAGTCCAGAAACGACTCAACACAATTGTGTCGAACATATTTGTGAACAAGATGCCCCATAATAGCCTCCGTAGTGGAAAACTTAGTACACTTTCGTTAGCTAATTAAACATGCATCTGTCAGTTTGTACCATGAAGAATCACTTTTGTTATGATAGGCTTGTTGTGCTAATTTCAGAACAGGTGAAGATATTTTTAAAGCTGCTCAGCTTTTTCTTTAAATACATCTTTGTCACCTAAAAATCAAGTGTGATATTGCTTGCAGGAAATACAACAGGAGACAGATATCCCCGAAAGAGAGCTTGTACGAGCGCTACAGTCCCTTGCGTGTGGAAAGCCAACACAACGGGTTCTCACAAAAGAGCCGAAATCAAAAGAGATAGAGAATGGACATATATTTACAGTGAATGACCAGTTCACATCAAAACTGCACAGAGTCAAGATACAAACAGGTATGTTTACCCTCACTTCTCAACTATCATGCCTAGAGAGATATTAAAATCCTATGGTGTTGCAGTTGTGGAGTGTGGTAATGTCAAGTTTGGTGTTGCAGTATGTGGAGTACATCAGGCCAGCCACCCGCTCGTAAGGGTGACAGCCAGAAACAAATATTTCTGACCAAATTGAAACTAAATTTGCCTCAGTACAACGAGTTGGCATTTCATGGTTTTATCTTCCTTTTATGCTCTTCATTTTGTGCCTTGTACAATAGGCAAAATATTTTTGCATAGATTTGCATGAATTTATATGTTTGTGAGTAAGTTGGTGAGGTGACTTGCCTCCCCTGGCCAACTAGCAGCATCCTGTTCCTCTTCTGAAAATAAGCTCCTTGGGGGTTAGTGGCACCCTCTGGAACAGCATAGGATGGGACTGTGGGGGCAAAGGGGAGTCAGTGAAAATTGATTAGATGCAGAAGCTTTGACCAGATTTTGGCAAATAGCCCCCTCCGTCTGCACTTCATCTACACTGTTTCAGAGAGTTCCCTGGCTCCCAGTAGTTTTTTTTGAGGAGCATCTAGGACTACAGGGGGAAGCAGGATAGAAAAGTATTATCCCTCTATGAGCTTCCTTCACCTTGTAAGAGTTAGAATATATCCCGTAGACACAGTTCCAGATAAGTTTTGGAACTTAAACAAAACAAGCAAATACTTCTGTAGCTTCAATGCCTTTCATTAGCATTTTTAACCATAATTCACAACAACCATTACACTCATCCCTTGTGAATTAGGAATGCCTAATTCATTCCTGAAAATGGCCTTTATAAAGTCCTGATGAGTACAATTATTACATTAATTTAAATGAGAAAAATTCTAACTTGTTCCAAAGCCATTCCAAGCTCACCAAAAAATCACCTTAAGTGCCTAATACCATATGGCAGTGATTTCCAAGCTTCTCCTCAGAAGTTGGGAACCTTGTAAGGGCTAAGGCAGCAACACGATGCCCAGGATGGTGCTGCTGTCGGGGACAGAAGGGTGTTCTTTTTTTAATGTACCTGAGGAGGTGCTGAGGAGGTGAGGAGTGGGTTCCGATAGCTATATTTCTGATAGCTCCCCGCGCACCCTTGAGGCCGGCACTGTCTTAGGTAAGTTTTTTTTTAAAAACCTTCAGTCCTTGGGCAGTGGTGCAATCCTGGAGATCACCTCTCTCCTTATTCCCCCTCCCCACTCCTTAAGGGGGCAGGGACGAGTGCTTCCCTGGCTGGGGGGTCTTGAACAACCAGTTTGGGAAGCACTGCCATAAGGGAAAAGCTATGTGGCACAATAAAATAGAATAACAATCAATAACATGATATTAAAAAATTAAGATTTGACACTGTTAATAATGTACATCAACTGGCTTAAAGGCAAAGACATGCAGAGAAGAGGAGTGATGGTGTTAAGTGGAGAAGGAAGAGCGGGCCATAAAAGCCAGTATGAAACTGAGCATGGGTATAGCTTTTGGAAGCTTCTAGAGCTTTGTAGAAAATTATAGCCCCTGCCCTTTACAGAGGAGACTCCATGCACCAGGAGTTATGCATCTGCATCAGTCTCATTTAAAATGTTTTAAATAAATTAAAGTATCCATGTTTCACTTTGTTTGCTTGCACTTTTAACATCAAACTTCATTACAGATATTTCTTTACAGATAAGTTATTTACAGTAGTTCTCACTTGGAAATTCTCCTGTTCTTTCAGTTGCTGCCAAACAAGGAGAATCGGACCCAGAAAGAAAAGAAACAAGACAGAAAGTAGATGATGACAGAAAACATGAGATAGAGGCTGCTATAGTTCGGATAATGAAATCTAGGAAGAAGATGCAACATAATGTGCTAGTAGCAGAGGTAATCTCATTCACAGGATTGGATTAGATTAGAGGAGCAAATTGTGTCTGCTCCACTTGGAGTTGCATTGATTAAGAGTGTTTCCAAATTGCAGATTTAAATTAACCCTAATAGTAGTTCTGCCTCCACAGGGAATCTTAAAAACTGTAGTGCAATGCAAGATGGCAAGGGATCTCAAGCAGAATCTTTAGCATCCTTCCCAGAATACAATTATCAAGATTCTTTGTGACATGCCATGATGGTTTTACCAATTTACAGTCTGTCACTAGCACCTATTGCAGATGAAGTTTTTAAATCTAGGCAGAATCTGCATGTTATTGAACTTCTAGAAATGGCAAGCTCTGGACCTGAGGAAACTGCATAACTGTTTAATGTAGTTTGCACAATATAATTGGTGTATCATTTATGTTTCTCTTTTCAAAGTGTGTTACAGTTTGTCATGGAACACTTGTGTAGTGATTCACATTGTGATATGCAGTGTTGCACATTGGGGCAAAAAACCAAAACTTCATCTATGGGTTTATGGGTTCTGAGCTGTCTGTGACAGCTCAGGAGAGAGATCTTGGGGTGCTGGCGGACAATTCAATGAAGGTATCGACCCAGTGTGCGGCAGCAATTAAGAAGGCCAATTCCATGCTTGGGGTCATTAAAAAAGGGGTTGACAATAAAACAGCCAATATTATCATGCCATTGTACAAATCAATGGTAAGGCCACACCTGGAATATTGTGTCCAGTTCTGGTCGCCGCATCTTAAAAAGGACATAGTGGAGCTGGAAAAGGTGCAGAAGAGAGCAACGAAAATGATTACGGGGCTGGGGCACCTCCCTTATGAAGAAAGACTGCAGCGTTTGGGGCTCTTCAGTCTAGAAAAAAGGCGCCTGAGGGGGGACATGATTGAGACATACAAAATTATGCATGGAAGGGATAAAGTTGATAGACGGATGTTCTTTTCCCTCTCTCAAAACACCAGAACCAGGGGGCATCTGCTAAAACTGAGGGTTGGGAGAGTTAAAACAGATAAAAGGAAGTACTTTTTTACCCAGCGGGTAGTTAATCTGTGGAATTCTTTGCCACAGGAGGTGATGATGGCATCTGGTCTTGATGCCTTTAAGAGGGGATTGGACGGATTTCTGGAGGAAAGGCCCATCGTGGGCTATAGGCAATGATGGATTGTGCAACCTCCTTACAAAGGTGGTGGGCTACTGGTACCGGGTGCAAGGGAGTGGCAACAGGATGCAAGCACCTGGTGGGCCGCTGTGAGATACAGGAAGCTGGACTAGATGGGCCTTTGGCCTGATTCAGCAGGGCTCTTCTTATGTTCTTATGTAGGATGGAGTAGACTGACAGATGTTTGCTTGACACAATCACCCAATTACTTCATAGCCTAATTAGAAAGCAAAAACACTGTTAGTGAGTTTTCCAAATATGATGTTGCCATTTCTATTAGTCTACATCTTGTCAATTGTGACAATTCTAGATTTTATATTTGTATTTGTCAATCACTATCAGAGTTCTAAAGTATGTATTTTGCTGTGCTATTATTACTGACAATGTTATATTTTTTTAAAATATTTCTAGGTAACTCAACAACTGAAGGCACGATTCCTACCAAGTCCAGTTGTTATTAAAAAGCGTATTGAAGGACTTATTGAGCGAGAATATTTGGCACGAACACCTGAGGACCGCAAAGTATACACTTACGTAGCATAAAATGTGTTCCGCAAATATGATTTATTCTTGGACTATACTCTTCGCATGAACTGGGAAGTTCTTTTAAATCATTAAATATTAAGACGACCATCTCTTCTATTAAATTACAATACATGTTCTAGACCATTCAGATCAAGCCTTTACTCCTTTGGAGAGTTTTTCAACATCAAATTGATTGAGCTTCAAGCTTCTCAGCGTTTATCCCTGTAGAGATCATCCTTACAGTTCCTCGGGAAAATGTGAATGTGCCGCGTTTTGTTTTCAATACTGTATGAAAACAGGAAAAAAAATAAAAACAAATTTAGAAAATACAGCTCATTTAAAAATAAAATTGTTGGAATTTCATTTCCCCGGATCTTCAGTGTTGATGTAAATGTGTTTTCTGTAGTGTTGCTTAGCACTTTGCGCATTGTATACGTTGGGTTACAAGAAAAACACAGCTGGTAAGACTGAATTCCCAATAGTACTGCTCTGCTTTGGACACTTTTTAAGGAGCCATGTTTAAATATTTGGAAAATTTATAAAGACCTGAGAACACCATTTTAGCATGCTTTACTTCTCCACCTGCATTCACTCATATTCCAGCTAATATGATGAGGAACCCTTTGGGGGGCACAGTTCTGGGCTGTAATATCTGGCCTTCCCTTTTGTAATTTGAGTTCTTCCAAATTAAGTTATATACTGATTAGGTTTGCTCTAGTTCCTTTATAGGAGAAATGGGAAAACAATTTAGCGTGTATAAACTGTATAATACTTTTTGCTGTTGTACTCACTGCTCATGGTGGATTGTACAGAGCGATGTTTTTATTTCACTCAATGTAGACAAACCAATTTAAAATAAATGGATTTAGTGTACAAGGAGCACTAATTCAAATGTATTAGAACACAGGGATGGAAATTTGCTGAAGACCGCCCCTTGGAGAAGCACATTAGCCTTATACTCTATTCCTGAGGTAGAGGGGGTTTATGGCTTTTTGATTTCCCACTTTTCAGAAGGTTCAACTGAAGCCATTGTGCACTATTAATTTACTGTTTTAAAATGCAATATAAAAATGCAATAAATATTGTTACTTTGATCTTAATAAACTCTCCAGTTCTTATAGCAACTCAGGGTGGTTCAACAGAAAGTTTCACCATCTGATTGCGCCAATGCTTTCAAGGCCAGGGTTCTTCTTCATTGCATAATATTTATGCTGTTAATCTGACAGAAAGTGATTTTATGTTGTTCCTGTGCTACAAAACCTATTTTATCTTCTGATTCTTACATCAGAGCATTCAACTTAGGTTTATATCAGACAGCCAACAGCAATTGTGACTTAACTATAGATTATGTAAGCAAACCCAAAGGTTTTGCTGGTGGACAGTTTAGCTGTAAATTTAGCAACTTAATATACAGAAAAGGATACCCTAGAATTACAGTTTGTATTAACAAGATCTAATTCTCTGTAGTTCAGTTGATGTTTAAAACCAAAAGAAAAACTTACAATTTCTTATAAGAAAAACCTATAACTTCAAATGCACAAATTCTGATTACCTCAGCATGAGTTTTTTCCTGCTTTGTGAGAGAAATGAGGCTGTCGATTCTTGTGTACCTAATATGTATTGCTCCAATGTAAAGATATGTTATTTTGAGCATTCTGTGTTTACCTAACAATCCATATTGTTCTTTATCGATTTGTTACAAACAGTTCTGGTGCAGGTGAGAAGATTTAAGCTAAGCGTATTACATACGATTGCTACAGTGGGTGTTTGTGCTTAATATGTTTTCAGTAGAATAGTAATATGTGTTTCCAGCACTTTGCATGCACTCTTAGTAATCCTTACAACAGTTTACAGTAAGTCAATATATTTGGTCCTTTTTTTTTTAATGCAGGGTAGAGGAAAAGAAACTGCGAGACAAACATCTGATAAAAAGCTGAAAGTGGTTTCTATGGTGTGGGTTAGGGTGATGAGTCTAGAGTCAGAAAACAAACAACTGCTGCCTGAAATAACCACCAGCATTTATTATGTTTCTCAGGAACAAACTCAATTTGTTGTTCCTTCATCACATTGCCTAAAGCACCTTAAAATGTAAAACTTGCATTATGTTTACGTGGGAATAAGTCCCATCAAAGTCAGTTGGACTTCATTCTAACAAACAGCATAGTTTTCAGTGTGTTTCCTATTGAGGCATAAATGTAATTTTGTTTTGCTTTTTTCATTATTCTTGTCTAAAATGTTTTGTATCTGATCTACAGGAGCAGGTGTGCTTTGGATAGCTGTGCCACCTGTGCTTTGGATAGCTACAGAAACTCCCCTCCTTAAGAACAGGTTAGGTTCCAGGGGTCGATCTGTAAGTTGTTTTTCTTAAGTCCAACATCACTATTATCGGTAGCAAACATATTGTGAAATGTGGAAAAAAATATGTTTGCAGTTCACCTACTTATACAGTATACCAGTGGTTCTCAAACCTTTTACCACCGGACTCACATTTCAGAATGACAATCTGTCCGGGACCCACCAGAAGTGATGTCATGGTCACAAATGCTGTTATTATACACCAGAGCCTGCTGCTTTCCTAGGAATGCAGCAATAAGTTTGGATTATTTCTCATCTGTTTTCAAGTAGCAAAGTGAATCAGAAAGGAGGGGGAGCCTATCTACAATCTTGACAGATGCAAAACAGCCCTCCCCCTTTCCAGCATCCCATCTTCCCATTTTTTTTATATGGCTGTTCTGAGTGCTTTGCAACCCACCTGAAATTGGCCCACAACCCACTGGTGGGTCCCAACCCACTGTTTGGGAACCACTTTCTTAGAAGCCTCAGAAAGGCACTTATGATTTTTGCTGGAGACTGCAAGAACCTATGTGAAGCCTGTAGGAGGCCTTCTGAGTCCTGGAGGGAGTGCAAAGTCATATGGGAGGTGTTACCTTGAAAAACAGATTAACAGGGCTTGCTGGGGCTGACTGAGGAGAATGAAGACGTTTTCCAACTTTTTCTGCTAAAAATCACCTTTGCAGCAGTCCTGTATGATGAACTAGTACATTAACCAGAGACGTCATCTGGGCGCGCCAGGAACCGGAACGCCTGGATGATTGGCAGCTCTCCGCCCCTATGGCGGGTGGGCGGGCCCAGGAGCAGCTCGCCTGTCCTCAGGAGAGGTGGCGCGGCCCAGGCCAGTCCGCGGAATGGCGTACCGGGCCATTCCGCCAGGATGACACCACTGACATTAACCCTCCCTGTACCTTTCTGCTTTTAGACATTTGGGCGTATTCTAGTGTGTTTTGTGAAAAGTTTTGCAAAGTTTTGTGAAAGCAAGATAAAAAAAGGGTTTCTCATTCCTCCAAAAGTGCATCTGAATCTGTGTAAAAGCACACCTGTTTTGAATCTTTCATCCAGCTCTCTCCAATATGACCATTAAGCCAGATTTTATCATTGCCATGTTTTATTACTCTGCTGTGACCAGAGTTGCCTCTGTTCAGACCCCACTTTTTCTCACAATAACACTTGGTATCTGCCACAAGCAGCCAGCCTGATCTCACAATGCGTCAGGTGACAAGAGCTCTGACCAGCTGTGTTTGTACCTTGAACATTTGGAAGTTTAATTTTCTTAAGGAGAGTTCTGTACTATGACATTACTTTTAACTAGGGTCTAATTTTCTCAGATAGCAGGCTGGGCATCTTTGGGTTGCAAGACAAGCATGGAAAGAACACCTCCCCCTAGAACTCTTTTTCTAGATATCTTGGGGGGGGGGTACAGCAAAGAAGTCAATCTTGGGAACCCCACCTTCTATCTGCAGTGGTGCAGCCAAAAAATAGGTTGTAAGGATCCTTATGTAAGGATATTGAGGGCACAATCCTAAACTGAGTTAGGCCAGCATAAACTAAGCCAGCAAAGTTTGGCCAGCACAAGTAAAGTATGTTTGGACCACTCTGAGTCAGAGAGGCCAGCACACAGACATGAGCCATTCTCCCTGACTTCAAGAATAGTCCAAACAAAGTTTATGGTGGCCCTTATGTGAGCCAAACTTTGCTATCTTAGTTTATGCCGGCCTAACTCTAGTTTAGGATTGCACTCTGAAGTAGTTTATATGCTGGTCATGTTCCCAGTGCACATTCAGCCAACAAAATCCTCTACATTCTTTTTTGTAGCATTATCATGTCATATAGTATGTCCATTTATTTAGGACTTTACTGCCAAGGAAATTTGGGCTTATGCCTTAGGAAAATGTATTAAAACCCTACTATAATTAGCAAAGTGTCACATTTTATATTTACAAAATTTGTATCCCACAAGCTCGCCTCCTATTAAGAATGCACTCAAGGCAGCTAACAGCACAAAATTAGTAATTTTATGGTTGACTAAAAATACAACCAGAAAACCATAGATCAATAATGTTGATTGCAACTCTGAAGTTACAGGTAAAAACAACTTATCACCACAATCAAGAGGAAAGGAATTGAAATAAGATTTTCAGATGGTGCTGAAATTGAGTTAGTGAGTGTGCCAAACTCAACTCCTGTAGGGTGGAGTGCCATAGTTTGGACACCAACGCAGAGAAAGTTCTTTCATGTGTCACACCATATGTAATTCAGTTGGCAGTGGAACACATAAAAAGGCCCTTTCTGAAGATTTCTTGGCACATATTTTCATGTGGGAGGAGGTGGTCCTTCAAATACTCTGATTCCAGCCTATCTAGGTTAAACCAAAACCATAAAGTACAACTGGGTACCTTCTGACAACAGTTTTAACTCAGTTAGACATGTTTGCAGTAACAAAAACTAAAGTATGGTAGTACAAGTCTCAACAAATCGTAGCATAGACGCTTTTATGGACTGCAGTCCATTTCATTATGTGCATAAAGAATCTTCTGACAAGCTTAACTGTATACAAGTTAAAACTGGTGATAAGTTACAATTGGTGATAATAGGCAGGTTTATGCTTAAAAATTAGTACAGCAATATAAACATGGTATTGCTTTGTGGAATCCAAAGCCATATCATGCAGCTCATTGCAGTTGTTCAGCTCTTACCTTGTCAATGCCTATATTGGCCAGATATTTTTAAGGGTCTTGTTGATTGCCCCTAGTGCACTGATGACAGTAGGTATTTTTTTGTTAAAGGCACTGTATTTCAGTTTCCAGGTCTTTGTATTTTGTGATATTTTCCAACTGTTTCTCCTCAATTTGCCTGTCTCCTGGAATGGCCACATCAATAAGCATCACTTGTTTCTTAACCACAGCTTTATTATTATTTAAGAATATTAATATACCACTTTGCAACCAAAAGTAGTACTTTACAAAGCCATTTCCCTAGCAAAATAAATCAATAAATGGTTCCTCCTTGCTCAACTTCTTTGCCCCTTCTCTGCTGTCTGTTCACAATCTTGGTAGCAATTGTACTCCTCATGGCTGCCTGACACTAAATTCCCCTAGTCTAATTTAGCTTTATGGAAATTGATTTAGTCACTTTGAAGTGTGTGTGCGTGTGTGTGCGCGCGCGCACACACAGAATGATGTCAAGTAGTCAAAGGGACTGTGGTGATACCGATCTATGTGCTGGACAGGTAGACAAACAGCCTATCTGTGTATGTAGCCTCTCCCTCCCAGAACTGCTAAGTAGCCTATAAAAGGGCATGTTAAATCACAGGGCTGTGTGCAAAACTAGGCTCAGTAGTGAGTTTAAGAACTTAAGTATGGTGCTCCCACCATAGTTCTGATCCTATTTGCATGGCCTGAGTAGAATTCTAATTGAGAAAAGAAACTTTCCAAAATTGAATGGGATTGGAACTGCAGGGTAAAGCACCCTTTACTAATCCATGTGGTTCCACCCATTTCATATATTCTGCCCACACATATGCCATGGGGGAGGGGGGGAATGCTGTGTTTTGCATAATGTGTGGTTTGGTCCCTATTATTGGGCATCAAATGTAAATAGTTGGCCATTGTTGATAATTGCATAAAAAAGCCTCTTCTATCTATATAGTGTGCTGAGACCAGGCTATGCTTCATAATCTACAGTACATACAAAGGAACGACTGTGTCACGGGAAAAGGCAAAGCAACTCAACTTTTTGGAGAGAACCACCAATGAAAAAAGGATTCTCTATAATGTGGTCAAAATTTGTTTGAATCCCATTACTTTTCAATGCAACTCAAGATTAATAGAATCATTCAAGCCACAGATCATATACTGTACCTGCACCAAGAGCTGCAAATTCTTTCGTAAACTGCTAATCCTATAGATAAATAGGTATTGAAAGAGAGAGTGCGTGCTCTGTTTTATGCCTGAAGCTCAGTGAGTGTGGGTTTTTTTTCTAATAGAAATGTACAGCAGCAATTTTAAGGCAATGATTGACATGTTATTGGAAGTCGGGTGCCTTAGATACTAATACCATAGTTTCCCACAGAATTTCATTTCCTACAAAGCTACTTGACATGACACCTGAGAGTGCTGCAAATGACAGAACAGTCCTCTCCCATCAAAGTGTTGTGACAAGAACACACTACTGCATTATGATGGAGGCTGATTTATTGGAGAAGTAATCTACTGAAACACCTAAAATTACACCGTAGAGCGATCAGCAAGGCAGCTTTGCAATTATGGAACAGGATTGCTGCAGAGGGGTGGTACTGGGGGAATATAGGTTTCTTTAAATATAAATTAAATTTAGACTTTGTGATAAAGCTGGCATACACAGGTGCATGCTAGAATAGCTTTTGAGTATGAAAGATGTATAGGAAGAAAGTTGCACATGAGCTGGATAAAATGTGAATGGAGAAGGCAGTGAAAGCGGGTGTTACCTATGTGTGGAGTGACTTTGTATGCGAGGCTGATTAAATAAATCTTTGTTGAATTAAGCATGAGGTTTAATTAATGTTTTAATAAATCACCATATTTAGACTTCATATTGTGTTTTCAAGTGTTAAAAGTGCTTCATGTAACTTAAACAATTCTGTAAGGTAATTAATATCCTAATCATAAGGATATAATTATAGGGCTGGGGTTGAGCCGAAGTCTCATAATAGGAATAAAGGCCAGATCCTACTGGGCCTATTGCTGGTGGTAAGCCCTTACCACCAGCCCCCAACACCAGGAGGACCCAGTGCGGAGTCGGCCATCAGAAATTCTCACCACTGCTGGCGGTGGGCTCTTTTGGGGAGGGGGAAGGCAGAACTGGGTAGTGGAGTGGTGGAGAAGGGGGTGGGACAGGCGGTGGCCCAAAACAGCCAGAGCAGTCTTGAGGAGGCCCATTGCCGGGCCAGTGTCCTTATCCAGGGGAAGGAGACAAATTTCCTCTTCTGCATGCCTCAGCACCCGTAGGACCCAATGGTAGCTGTTTTGGTACCACTGTTCCTATGGAGGCCCAGCTTCTGAGGTGAGTTCATGACAGAGGTGAGCTTTAAGTCAGTGATACAGGCAGTGATGTCATTCAGGGGGAACGGACCAGAACGGGCGTTCCGGATCCTAACGGGCTCCGTGGCTGCTTCCGGGTTTTGTTTTGTTTCAACATTTGAATTTGAACTCAAAAGTGAGTTCCTGTTCCTAAATCATTTGAATGACACCACTGGATGCAGGATACAGATTTTTTTCCTCTTAGAGTACTAGAAGCAGGACTCATCCAATAATGATGATGGAGGATTTAGAACAAAAGTACTACCTCACATAGCACATAGTTTGTGATATTCATCATCACAAAATGTGGTGATGGCCACCAACTTAGATGTCTTTAAAAGGGGATTGGACAAATTCAGAGCGGACAGATCTGTCAATGGCAGCTAGTCATAATGGCTGTACACTACCTCCAAGTCACAGTATACCTGTTGTAGGAGAGAAGTTTACCTCTCTCTTCCTACTTACATGTTTCCCAAATGCAGCTGGTGGACCATTGTAAAAAAAGATGCTAGATTAGATGCTAGAAAAGATGCTAGATTAGATGGGCCCTATCCAACAAGACCTTTCTCATGTGGTTAGCTGCTATCCTGTACCAACTGAACTATAAATTTGTTTTTGAAGAAAAAGATACCTTTGTCTTTATGCTTATGCGATTCATGTGTGTCACATGGTCACCATCTTAGCTGAAGCATTTCTTACCTATGCAAGAGATAGCAGAATGCCTCTTCTAAAATTGGACCTACTATCCATGTGTTTTGATACATTCTTGAATTTAAAATCCTCCATTTTTTAAAAGGTGTATTTTTAATCTGACTGATGGGCTAAACTAGTGATTTTCAAACAGTGAGCCGTGGCACATGGGTGTGCTGTGAATGGCCTGCAGGTGTGCCACAGGGGTTTGGGGGGAGTGTCATATATTAGTAGGGCCACTGGGGGAATGTGATTCCCTCATCCAGCAGTATGTTGTGTCGTGACAGTTTGCCCTCAAATTTCATTAACTCATCTTTTTTCTGATGAGTTTCTACCCACTTATCAAAACTCTGCATTTTGGAAAACCGACATCACTCAAAATATGATAGTGTTTCATTGTAAAAGCTAAACTTCAGCAGGAGCTATTGGTAGCTCTTGGAATTTTGAGTAGTGACTTGTTTTGCCATCCAAAACCATCCAGTTCATCTGACCAATCTTGCTGCTGTTTGTAGGACTTCCATGAAATTCAGCATTTTTGAGGTTGATATATTATGTACTTTCCTAACAGTGTTATTTACTGTCATAGAAAGAAAACTAGTCTTGCATTGTGCTTAAAAGTTCTGTGCATGACAAGTATATGATCAAGACTGATGACCTTGCCTTATAAGCCTGTGCATGCTTACTCTGAAGGAAGCCTCATTCAGCCTCAATTATTTAAACACATCAATAGAGCATTCACCGTAATATGCAGCTCCATAGCAAGCAGAGTACAATTTCACAATTGCATAGCAATTTGTCATGCGTATTATTGACATCTTTACTGCCAGCACTTAGTGCTGTACTATAAATGCTTTCTTAACTGCTGTGCAACATGAAGTAGTAAAAGCAACATCAGCACTGTAAAGCTACAGTGCTGATGTTGCTTAAGTCCAGTTTTACTACTTCATTTAAAAAAAAGGTAAAGGTTTCCCCATGACCAAATGGTCTAGTCGTGATCGACTGTAGGGGGCAGTGCTCATCTTCGTTCCCAAGCCTGTAGAGTCAGCGTTCGTCCGAGGACAAGCTTCCATGGTTATATGGCCGGCATGACTATACACTGTAGCACACAGAACGCTGTTACTTTCCCACCAAAGTGGTACCTATTTATCTACTTGCATTTTTACATGCTTTCAGACTGCTAGGTTGGCAGGAGCAGGGACAAGCAACGGGAGCTTACTCTGTCGCATGGTCTTGAACTCCCAATCTTCCGGTCAGAAAGCCCAGCAGCAGTAGTTTAACCCACTGCGCCACCATGTCCCTTGTACTACTTCATGTAAGCTAAAACAATTACTTTCAGGACTAACTCCTTGGGTTTGTATTACAAACACTGCTTTTTTTTTGAGTAGCGTCAACATATATAGGGAAGCTGGTCACTCAGGGCAGAGTCTTTAGACAAGTTTACATGGATATGGTTATTGCTTAGTGTCCTGTGCAAGAGCCATCAGTTGCATTTGAATCACCCAACACAAAAAGCGTTTACTGTAAAACTACTTTTTAAAGCTCAATTCAGTGGAGGTCAACAGGAAGTAATTCAGTAGGGAGAACCTGAATAATTTCATTGCTGAATGATTTACATGTATGGAAGAATAAGCCGTAAGTGAACAATCAAATGCAAGTATGAAACCATGGATTCTGCAGAGACGTGCGGTGCAGGTAAGGCAGAACCACCCTACCGGAGTTATGTGAAAAATGCTGCCACTGCTGAGATCAGAGAAATACAACCCAGGCGCTGGGCGCTGAGCAGCTTGAGCCCATGAGTTTTAAGTGTTTGCAGGATCACAGCCATTGCAGTAGCAGTGGTGGCACTTCGCAAAGAATTCCAGTAGGGTGGTTCTGCCTCACCTCCGGCACAGGATTCTGTACAGGGTCTCTGGAGCCGCTTGATCCTGTAATAACCGTATATTGTATTTTCTATCCTAGATTAGATTTAGCCATGTTTGCAAGATAAGCTTTTTTGGAGCTACCCAGGGAAAAGAGTGCAGAGCTTAAGCCCTGCTATGATATGCAAGTAAGCATCATTTGAAGTGAGTTGTGCTCACTTTCAAGTGGCGTAAGGATGTGCACCTGGAGCTACCACTCTTCCTTCCTGCACCTTTCCAATGAGTCTCCAGTTACTAGTTCACTTTAAAAAAAAAGTTTCTTGCTCTGTTCTCCCTTTACAGAAGTTCCTCTCCACGGAGAAACAAACTGTCTCTGTACAAGCTTGAAAAATGTAGATTAGCCAGTGCAATTACTGGATCCAAGCTCAGTCATTGTGGTCCCACCGCTGCTTTTTTTGGAATGTCCTATGGCTCCTGGGAAATCCAGTCATCCTGGTGGGTTATGACAAATTGTATTTGCTAGTGTTGCTTATGAATTATTATTGCTGCATTATCAGGAAAGTAGCAGGTTCTGGTGTCACAATGACCATGTAATGGCATCACTTATGGTGGGCCCTGGACAGCTGGTCATTCTAAAAAGTGGGCCCCGTTGGCAATCGCTGACCTAACGCAAGGCAAACTCGCAAAGGCGCAAGCGAGTAGGGTAGGGCCTATCCTCTGTTCTCCAGAGTCCAGCTTCTAAGGCTGGAATCCCGACGCACTGTAGCCGAGCGAACTCAATGGGCTTTGCTTCCAGGACGACTTCCGCGTGCCCCACCAGAAACTGCTCAGCTTTGCAAGGGAGCAGAGCGCGTGGAGCAGCCTCCGCGTCAGAGGGGGCGGGGCCTGCGCCAGCCAGGCTACCCAGGCGAACGCAGCGCCTCGCTCCACTTGTTGCGCGACGGGCTGGTGTCAGCAGGCGGAAGATGTTTGCCGCGTCCTGCCGGCGAAGGCATCGTGGTGTCAGGGGCTGGCGCTGCCGGCTAGAAGAGGGACTGTGGGGGAAGCTGGGAGGCCGGTTGCTAGTCGGCTTGTTGTTTTGTATCCAGGCGGCGGCGGCAGCAGTTGCTCGACTCAGCTGTTGCTTCCCCCCCCCCCAGTCTTTCTTACTACAAGCGCGTCCCGCGTGTCGATGATGCGGGACGCTCTTAAGAGAGAGGCGATCTCGAGGAAGGCAGGCAGTCCTCTCATCAAGGGGCTTCTCCTTGGTGCTCCCCAAACTGAACCCAGGCAGTCAAAACAAAACCGCGAGAGGCTGCCCTTCCGTTATCGATACGCGCCCTGCGAGCGGAAAGTAACTCTGTAGTTAGTTTGTTTTAAATCGAGAAGCCCAGGAGGCTTCCCCCCCCCCACCCCGCGCTTCGAAGTCTCCGGATCCGTGGCAAAGGCGATCACCCTGCTGGGGCTGAGAACTGCTCTGTTCGGTGCTCATCACGTTCAAACTGGAAAGAACTGTTCGAAGTTAGAGCTGTTTCAGGCAAAGTGGATCGGATAGCCTAGAATCTAGGTCAGTTTGCTCATCAGGAAGTCCATTGGGAACCGTGAGACTTACTGCCGAAGTGAAAGAAACCAAGGATGGCAACCTTAAACTAGAAAGGCGACATAACGTGGTTTTTTTAACGCCTGCAAAATCTGCGGTAAGTGTCATGTTGTTCTCATTTTTCCACGCATGGTTCCCCTCCCCTTCCCAAAAGTTTTTAAATAGATTTAAATGATTTCTATCCAGAATTTTCACTCCCTGGAGAATGCTCAAAGCAGTTTACGGGGGAGGGGGGAACAGTAACTGTAGTCTTTTACAAAACATATTCATTTCCCCACCCCATCTCTCAAAATAAAAATCTAGGTGCTGTTATTGTAAATTTGTTTCAGGTTTTGATTTATATGTGCTACAAAGTGATTTTATTGTAACTAGTCCCATTGTGGAATGAGGTGCCTACAGGGGTCATGTGACAAAGCCTTTGTAATAGCTAACCTATGTGTATAAAGTAATGTATAGGGAGGTTACTATGGTAGCTTGTACTTATTCATCCCATCTCCAGGAGTATTTGAAAAATGTGACCTTTTGACTTGGGTTTAACTTGATCTAGTGTTTCCCCACTGGAGGCTGACTTGGAGTTTTATAGCCTGTGAAGGGAGGAAGCACAAGTTGGAACAGGAGAAGATTAAATTAAATGTCATTAAATGGTTTTTGCATTATATTATGATTGAGAATAAAAGAATGGATTGGAAGGCTTTAAATGTGAACTATCCAGAAGTAGGTCTCTGCCCTACAATCTGTATTTAAACTACAGAGAGCGAAGACAAACATGTACTTTGCCTTCTTCTAGGGATAAGGACTAAGCGGTTTAGTCAAACGCTTTGCAGAAGACAGATGTTTTGAGTTGGACAGAAGAGAAGCCCAACTCTGTGTGTGACCAGTAAACTTGCAAATCAACTCAGAAGGTCTATGTAACCCTTACACCTCGTTTAAATCAGGAGGGGGCTACCATCATTCAGGCATTGATATTAAAAAAAAAACTTTCTATAGAATGCCCCTGGTTCAGCAATCAAGTTTTTTAAGCCTGGGCACTTATTCAGGATCTCATTGCAGCTGAGGTGTAACTAATTTATGTTAAATAATTCTGAGTAGATACTTCTGTTAATCTTAAAGAACGAGAGACTAAGAACCTCAGAATCCAGTGTTATTTGCCAGAAGTTATCCATAAGGTAGTGGTTCTCAAACCTTTTAGCACAGAGACTCACTTTTTAGAACGATGATCTATCTGGGACCCACCAGAAGTGATGTCATGGCTGGAATTGATGCCAGAGCCTGCTGCTTTCCTGAGAATGCAGCTGTAAATTGGGTTATTTCTCAGTCATTTTCCAAAAGCAAAGTGAATCAGAAAGAAAAAAGCCTATTTACAACCTTGACATGAGCAACACAGCCCATCCCATTTCTAGTGTCTCATCTTCCCATATTTTCAATATGGCTGCTCTAGGTGCTTCATGACCCACCTGAAATTGACTCAAGACCCAGTGATGGGTCCCAGCCCACAGTTTGGGAACCAGTGCGCTAGGGTCCCCAGTCTCATACAGTTGAGTTGTATCCGCAATTGAGTATCTCTTATTCAGTCTGTTTGGGATGGGAAGGTATCTAGATTTCCTATTTTTTCTGTATTTTGGAATAATTGCATAAATATAATGAGAAATGTTTCTTCTTGCTCTTTTCACTGTTACCCATTTGCTGGCTTCTTTTGACATTTTTTGACAATGGCATACACCACAGAGCAGAGAATAGAACTTACGGTCTGTATGGAGGAATGAGCACAAGACCTTCTCGTGTTCCCACTACAGAAAGTTTTTTAAAAAGTTTTGGACAGAAATGTCTGGATTTTGGATGTCCGCATAAGGGCTCTTCTTCCTATACTTTATGTATTGGGGTTACGGTTTTTGGGGTTGTATGAAGACCACTGCACATACACTGGGGTTGTTTGAAGACCCTAGGTAATTGAGGGTTTCCCTGTGAATTATAATTTACCCTCTGCAAATCTGTGGTATAAAAACGATCTCCACTCAGGAATACAGGGAAAAGAACACCCTTTCTAGTACAAAACTGTACTGCATTGCAGCTGTGCTATACAGTATTTTGTTACAATCTGCATTTGTATGGGAGCATATATAGGTAGCGTTGTGTTACTGTAATTGAGAAGCATATCGATCAATCACTAGTATTTATATACCGCTTTTCAACACAAAGTTCACAAAGCGGCTTACAGGCAAATAATAAAGTTAAATGGCTCCCTGTCCCAAAAGTGCTCACAATCTAGAAGAATGGAGAACACTACCAGCAACAGCCACGAGAAAGACACTGTGCTGGGGTGAAGAGGGACAATTGCTCTCCCCCTGCTAAATATAAGAGAACACCACTTGAAAACGTGCCTCTTGCCCAGTTAGCAGGGGTTATATGCCTAGTTAGCAGGGCATATGCTAGCCATTACCATGATCTGTGCTCTCTACCATGATATGTGCAATCTCAGAACAGTGCAGTGAGCACCTCAAAAACAGAATGACTGAAAAGGCTGCAAATAAGGGTGCACACTTTGGCAATCTTTGATTTACCAAACATGGACCTTGGGCAGATGGAATGAAGGAGAGAGGTTCTTTTCTATGGGATAGCAACTGAGAATGACTCTCCCTGCATTATAAAGATCTTATTAAGAAGGCAGTGCTCAAGATTTTTTACTGTGGGGGATGGTGTGGTGGCATAACTGGAGCTGATAGGCGCTTGGGAATGTTGCTGAAATCTCTCTGTGCATGGATCTAATTATTACCTTAATTCAGTGATGTGCCACTGGGAGTTCTCCAACATTTATCTGGCTCTTGCCTCATGTTTTATAAATACATTTTAAAATCAGAGTCAGGCCAAATGCCCGGTGAAACACCCATTCATAGACTGTGTCAAGAAAGGATGGCTGTGTATTTCCTGGGACAGGGCGGTCTAAGTGGCAAGTGCTGCCATCGAGACCTTGCGTGGTGATTCTAGGCTGTACTTCCTGGAGAGGGAATTTCCTTAAAGGCACCTCCTCTTGCTTTCCAGCTTTGGACTGGATATGATCATATGCCTTTTCCGTAACGGAAGCTTCAGATAGCAGTGCTCTCTGGCTTTCACAGAATGGTTGTAACATGATTTTTTTTTAACCGCCCTTAGAATGCCATCCTTGGAAGGAAGGACAAGGAAGCTCCTTACGCTGGCCCAGGAGTGTCGCAAATGTGCCATAAGGCACATCTGCAACAACCCGAGAACCAAGTGGGCTGGTACAAGGGTGCGTGCTGGCCTCCTAGCATCAGATCCAGCCCTGGACCTGGTAAGTTTGCCCTGGGTGAGGGAGGCTGGTGCTGTGGGTCAGGGAAGGTGCAACAGGTCTTTGGGTAGGAGGAGATGAGGGTAGACTGGTGAGCAGACCCGGGTGTGTGTGTGTTGGGACTGGCCTGGGAGGCCAGATCCTAACTCCTCTCCTGGACAGTCTTGCCAGGAGGCCGGGCTGCTCAGATCTGCACTAGTGATTTTGCTGGCACATATCCAAACAGCCCCATTGGGGTGGCTGCCACACTACACAGGTAAGGGGAAATAAATCCTCTTACTCTGAGTTGCGCTGCAGCCAGCTCCTGCCCTAGTACAATGCAGGCCAGTTGGCCTGCCTCTTCCAGTACAGGTTAGGATTGGGCTACCTGGGATCAATGCCATGGGATGCATCCTGAATGGGATACAATAGCTTGGCCAAAACAGATTATTCAGAATATCCCACACAGATATTAACTTTGTTTTTCAGGTTGCCTTACTGTGGATTAATAGCATTTGCCATGAGTAAGTAATATTTTTTTCTCTCCTATGTCTGAATATGCATTTCTTTTAATATTCAAAAGAGGGTAGATGCCGTAGCTCTGAGTCTTTTGCAAACTGTTTTTTAAGTGTTATTTGGTAGAATTTTTCACATTCTTGCTTGAGACTGTGAAGGATGAAACCTTTGTCTCTATATGGCTGTGATTTTAGTATCCACCTGAATACCAATTAGGGTTTCTCTTGGATGGGAATTATTACTGCACATCGTTTTTGTCTTTCGCTGAACACGTCTCTTGTTGAAAATGCTGGAAGCTTGATGTGGCTCAGTCCTGCAGGGATGCATTCATTTCCTCACTAGATGTAGGTGTGTGATTTGTCACTTTAAAGCTAAAAGAGCTGGTAAATGCTGTGCTTGACGAATCGGCCTAATGTAAAATAGATGGTGATAAGATGAATCTTTTGAAATATTTTCTTAAGTGAAACTTAACTTTATAAATAGACTCTAAAGACATAGTCCTATCCTATATAGGTTTACACAGATGTAAGCACCATTGTGTCCAGTGAGATTTATTCCCAGATAAGAGTGTGTAGGATTGTAGCCATAGCTTCTTGCCAATGAGAAATTGACTAGGCCAGGGTTTTCACATGACTGCAGCTATTATAGCCAAGCTTTTGAAAAATTAATTGCTTGTTTACTTCCTCCATAGATAGCTTCTCAATCATATGTAATTTAGGAGTCCCCGCTTATCAATAAGTGAATGGTTATGCTGAAGCTTACTCAATATTCTGAAGTGATTGGTAGCTGTTCCCTAAGATGTCTATTTAGTGCAAATTGACTTTTTCACAAGCAGTGGATGAGTTCTGCACCTGGGAAAAGTTAGCTAGGTCTTCTTTTCAAATATGTGTCTTTGAAATGAGAGCCTCTTTTTTCTGTTTAAACGGCTGCCCCTGAAATTCCCGCTTGGACAGTATTCTGCAAATAAAAGTACTGTGTACACAAACAGTTGGAGTCATGCTTCAGTCTTGGGGGATCCTACTCTTTGCTGTTATATTTGCCATCCCAAAGGAGTTTATCTCTCTCTGTGTGTTTTTTGTTAGACTGAAGCCAGAGCAATTTCTTAACGCTGGCTGAATCACCAAAGCAGAGCCCAGAGAGACAGAAGGAATAGCACAATGCCAGCTGCCATATAAATTACCAATTAGAAAAGCTGCCAAGGCCAGTATCATGTGTAGATAAAATGTGGACTAGCTACAGTCAAAAGGCTTTTTATGGCCGAAGACTCCTGCTGCTTACTGAGATGTAGCTTCAACTTCTCTTCTGATGTTGAGAATAGCTAATTAAAAAAAAAAACCAAGCAAAAACTCTTTATTTTTGAATGCAAAATAATCTATTGCAACATCAAAGAGCAGAGAAAAGCTTAGAACACAATCCTAACCTGGAGTTAGGCTGGCACAAGTTAGGCCCGCAAAGTTTGGCCGGCACAAGGGCCAATGTAAAGTGCATTTGGACCACTCTCAGGGAGAATGGCACACATCTGTCCAAACATACTTTACGATGACCCTTGTGCCATCAAACTTTGCTGCCCTAACTTGTGCTGGCCTAACTCCAGTTTAAGATTGTGCTCTTAGTCTAACTGTACAAAATTTGCAAAACAGATACAAACACTATCTGAAATCAAACCATTTTTTAATCTGTGGATCAGATCGTTCCTGAGGGGCCTTGGTTTGTTGTAGAGCTAAGCTGGCTCCTTTTTACTGAGAACAGTGAAACGACTTGGCAGACGCCTGAAGGAGGAAAACTTGTGATTTGTCCAACCAGACTTCAGTTAGAGCTTGTATTAGAGGCCACTCTGTGCTGGTGATTGCAATAGAGAAGATTTGTTTTCTCTTCTACCATCGCATCAACAGACAGCTGACCAGTTGTGTTTTTCCATGTGGTTTGAGGTCTTCTCCGTTTGGCCCTTTTGAGGCTGCAAGAGAAGTAAATCAGTTGCAGTTGTAACTTCGGGTAAGTTTTATTTTAAAGCTTTGCCCTCACCTGGCATTGGACCAAGGAGAAGCCTAAGAGTGGCTGAATGTGTTAAACCAGTGGTTCCCAAACTGTGAGTTGGGACTCACCAGGGGGTCATGACCCAATTTCAGGTAGGTTGCAAAGCACCTAGAGCAGACATATTGCTCTAGCATGTACTTGCTTACTTTTTTTCTGTTGCTTCCACATCATCCTAAAATACCTCCTGGGTGATCTGGAAGCCATCCTTCAGACCAATGGCAGCAGCACACATGGTGGGAAGAAGGTAGGTGGTTCCGGGGGGGGGTGTTGAAGGGAGGAGGAACGCTAAAGGGTTTTTTGCTCAGCAACTTGACTGGTTTCTCAAAACAACTTGTGGCTTGAGTTGAAAATTTCTGCAAGTCACAATGAAGTGGGCCATGACAAGTCAAGTTGTGGGGTTGTTGACTTGACTCATACTCAGTGACTGGAGAACATCCCTTGTCAAGAGCTCTTCTTAGCCAGGTATTCCTAACCATGGCTGTTGTAGCTCTTTCCCAGGTCTACTGCTTATGATCCTTTTAGCAGGCGATGTCTGAATTTGAACCTAAGCCTTTAAACTTGCAAAGTCTTACGGCTTAATTAGTGGGCCATGGCCCCGTTTTTCCTACAAGTGTAAGGGAATGGAAACAGGGTGCAGGCATCTTGTTGCCTTCTGTGCTTCCCAAGGCATCCAATGGGCCACTATGAGATATAGGAAGCTGGACTAGATGGGCCTTTGGCCTGATCCAGCAGGGCTCTTTTTATGTTCCTCCAAATATCTTTTCAAAGAGAGGTTGAGCATCCAAAACTCCAGAAAGCTCCAAAATCAGAAACTTTTATTGCTTGCTTATGGCATTATTTTCTCACTGTATTAATGGTATGTCATTTTTTAATGATTAGGTAAACATAAACATAAAAAGAGCCCCACTGGATCAGGCCAAAGGCCCATCTAGTCCAGCTTCCTGTATCTCACATTGGTCCACCAGGTGCCCCAGGGAGCGCATGAGACAACAAGATGCTTGCATCCTGTTGCCACTCCCTTGCATCTCCTCCACCCTCCTCTTCCCGTAGGGATGAGGAGTTCCAAACCGGACGCCACTTGGCTCCTGTCGGCTTTCCCCCAGGGATCAGTTTAAAAGCTGCTCTGCCACCTTTTTAATGTTAAGTGCCAGCAGCCTGGTTCCATTCTGGTTCAAGTGAAGCCCATCCCACTTCTACAGGCCTGGCTTGTCCCAGAACATTCCCCAGTACCTAATGAATCTAAACCCCTCCTCCCGACACCACGCATTGAGACCCCTGAGCTCTGCCTGCCTAGCTGGCCCTGAGCGTGGAATGGGTAGCACTTCTGAGAATGCTACCTTGGGGGTCCTGGCCTTCAGCATCCTGCCTTGCAACATAAATTTGGCTTCCAGGACCTCCCACTACATTTCCCCACGTCGTTGGTGCCAACATGCACCACGACCACTACCTCCTCCCCAGCACTCCTTACCAGCCTATCTAGATGAGACATGATGTCCGCAACCTTCGCACCAGGCAGGCAAGTCACCGTGCGGTCCTCACATCCGTCACAGACCCCCTCTTTATGTTTCTGACTATAGTCAACCACTACGAGGAGCATCCGTAGTGCGACTGGATGTGGGCTCGTCCCTGGAAGAAGGGGTCCCCGCTGGGGGATTGATTCCCTCTCTTCCAGACTGACATCCTCCAGCCCTGAGACTCCTTTCCCCAGCAGCTGAGGAGCTGTCCATCTGAGGGTGGGACGAAGCCTGCAAGTCCCCAGAAGTTTCATTGTGGTCCCTCTCTGCCTACCTCTGCTTCCCCAGGTCTGCAACCAAGGCCTCTAGGGAGCAGACCCGCTCCCTAAGTTCCTGGAGCTCCTTGCACCAAGGACACACCCATGACTTATGCCCCAGAGGCATATAATCATACATGTGGCACTCTGTGCAAAACACTGGATAGCCCCCACCCACCTGCTGGCTGGCTGACTGCATGGCTATGTTTCTTTTAAGTTCTCAAGCTTTTAAGGTGTCTGGGGCCCTGGCTCCCTCCCCCTGCGGCTGAACTTGCTCAGATGCTAAACTTGCGGGTCTCACCAGACACTTTGTCGCATACGCTGCACTTCGTCGCGGACAGCACTCGCTGCTTGTGAAGGCACTCGCTAGAGTGTGCTGCTATGTACTCTTACCTAGGTACTTACATGTGACTAAGGAAATGATTGTTTCTCAGTAGCATATAAATTCAGAGTCAGAAATTATGGTGATGCCAGCCACACAGATTGTCCAGCAGGGTTGCTGAGATAGTGACATCCTTGCTTTCTGATGGTTCAGTGTACACAAGCTTTGTTTTGTGCACAGAATTATTAAAAGTATTGTATTTAATAACCTTTAGTATATAAGGTGTACTGTATATAAAGTGTATATGAAACAAATTAATTTCATATTTAGACTAGGGTCCCATCCTTGAAATATCTCATTATGTACAATATATACTAATATTCCAAAATCCAACGCAGTTCTTGTCCCAAGCGTTTTGGATCAGAGATATTCAACTTGTACCCATTCCCCTGTTTCCAGCTCACTGTGGCTTTCAAAATAGCTTTACACACAGTACAGTACGAAAGTAGTAAATGTGAAGGTTGGGGTAATGTGGGGGAGCCAAAAGAAGAGCTGTGTGCGCAAAAACATGTTGTGTTTTTGGTGAGATCCATTTGACTAATAGCTGAGAGAATGGCACAAACCACTGTGCTCTGTTCACACTTAGGAAAAGTAGAGTTTTCAGCACAATGGGATATTAGTATATCGCCGCAAGGGAAGGATGTGCAGGAAAATGGGAAGCAGGTGGCAATTAATGATAATAGGATAATTACCATATTGTATCATTTTCTTTTCTTTTTTCTTGCTTGATCTCTGCACTCCCCAGAGAGATGTTTTAAACACAAGCAAAGTGGGAGAGGATTCATCTTTTGTTCACGTTTTGCTGTGGCTTGGGAAAGGGATTTGCTAGCATCTAAGAAACTCAAACAGTTGCATGCGATGATTGTGTCTCTTGTACACTTGCCTTCTTTAAATTGGTGGGATTCACTGGATTTTATTCGTGTGAACAAAATATACTACAACACTTTTAAGCTGCAATGGAATTTTTGCAGCACATTTTAGCTCTGCACTCCCAGCAAACTGTGATGCCCACTTTAGGTAAAGGCCAAAATGTTTGAGATATAACTACTGTGAGGCCACAGAAGGGATAAGAACCAGATTGAAGTTGAATTCTCTCTCCACTAGCTCTGGAAGCATGTGAAATAATCAGCCGTGTAACCCACTGGATGGCCTTTGGCTAGTGGGCTACCCTACCTCCTAGGATGGTTGTGATGAGGAAATGGGAGAGAATCATGGGCACAGCTGTAAGCAAATGGGAGAAAAGGTCAGATAAAAAATGATAGCTAAATCATTAGGGCACAAGGTGTGTACTGATGGTTGAGCTGCTGGTACTGCCTGAAGCTAAGCAGGAGAATCTGTGGTCTGTTTTTGGATGGGAGGCTGTGACAGAACGCCAGGCTGTGACAAGCTATAGTACCTGTTGTGGCAGAATGGGGTCACTATGGAGCTGGTTAGCCAGTGCAGGAATGTTGTGAGAAGGCCAGCTGGCAAAAGAACGGAGTCTAAGCTTGAGGACCTATCCAGGCTGGACTGACGATCACCTGCTGAAGCTCGATGGCACACGGCCAGAGGAGAGAACCATACTGCGAAGGCTACATCTGGAACTGAAGATTCAGTGAACCGCACAATACTGTATAGTTGTAAAAAAAACCATTGAAAAATGGTGGTTTAGATTAGCCTGCCCATGTAAGCCGCCTTGGGCATTTGCTTTGGCATGGGAAAGGCGGAGTATAAATGCTTCAAAATAAATAAAAATAAATAAATCAGGCCTATTTTGGAAGAGGGGAATGGTACTTCCAGAAGCACTATAGCAGTGGTTTCCAAACTGTGAGCTGTGGCTCTCCCGGGAGCCACAGAAACCTTGCAACCCCCCCCCACACACACACACATACACAATGTATAGGATTGTAGCCCTAATGGGGAGTGATGGCCAATGGCCCAGTAGGTCAAGGGAGCTGCCAATCAAAAAGATTTAGTTTGAGAACCACTGCCCTGTAGCGAAGACAGGGTAAGCCTTGTATCTTGTCTGATCAGCATTGCTAAGGACCGACAATAGATTTATTGTGACTGGGCCTGCTGTTTTTGTGGAAGTTTCATGGACTGTTTGCATGTGTTAAACTAGCTAGAAGTTAAGCCAATTATTACTGTAAAAGGAAGACTGGTTTTCTTTAAAAACAAGTTAGGTTTTCAGTCCTCCTTCTCATGTTGACATTCTGTCCTTGTGATGAATCTACATCAAGCCATCTACCAACCAAGACGAGAACAAATAGGAAACACATGAATAGTGTAACTACTGCATAAGATGATGATTTGGACAACAAACACAATGTTCAATTTTCTTTCCATATCAGCTGATGGGCAAAAGAGAGTAAATTGTGAATGGGGAAGAGTTTAGCCTGGGCATTGCCCGCCTCTGAAACAGTGGTGGTGACAATTTTGACTTTACAAATTACAGGAGCTCTTTAAATATTGCCCTGTGTGTATGGCTGGGTTGGGGGGAGGGGGGAGGAAGGTGCTTTTCTCTAAATGGTACCTGTCTAAGTAAAGAGAGTCAACATTGTAATGGCAGCCACATGAGCAGGGGCCAATCCATGGATTTTTTCCATGGTCACCCATTCTTTGAATGATCTCCAATTCTTTGAATGGACCTATGCAACTAGTTTGTCTGTATGGCCCTACCTTTGCAGGAGCACCTTCTAGAAAAAACGAGTTCCATACAGCTAGATAATGCAAAGGCCTTTATCACTTAAAGGCATCTCTATGCCAATCTAGCAGTTCGAAAGCACCTAAATGCAAGTAGATAAATAGGTACCGCTTCGGTGGGAAGGTAACGGTGTTCCGTGTGCTACGGCGTATAGTCATGCCAGCCACATGACCACGGAAGCTTGTCCTTGGACAAAACGCCGGCTCTACAGGCTTTGAGCACCGCCCCCTACAGTCGGTCATGACTAGACCATTCGGTTGTTGGGAAACCTTTACCTTTACCTTTATTTCGGTGTTTCCCAAACTGTGGGTCACGAGCCAATTTTTGGTGAGTTATGAAAAGTGTTTGAAATATTTTTTAAAAGAACATTGCAAACACCCTTTACAGAAGAAAATTGTTAGCTGGAACGTTAACCTGTGATATGAGGTGATCTTCATGCCTTCTTAAAATGTCACATTTTCCAATTTTCTTTAGTAATTGGCATGCCATAGATTACATGTCAACCCAGTTTCAGCCTTTTGTCTGGCTTGGAAGTCCATAACTGCACAGCTTGCTCTTCAGTTCAGCCTTCTGGGTCCCCTGGAATGCCTGCAAAGGTGTGGAAGAACAGTCCTTGAACACCATTTCTAGGGAGAGTCTAGCAAGTCTCCTCTCTCTCTCTCTCTCTCTCTCTCTCTCTCTCTCTCTCTCTCTCTC
>JAJKFI010000002.1:39604085-39618647 GCA_029204185.1 Lerista edwardsae | reverse complement strand
ACACACACACACACACACACACACACACACACACACACACACACACACACACACACACAGCCCATCCTGAGTAGCAATGCTAAAGCAACAACTTGACTTCAACAAAGCTAGCGTTGTTTATTTTATACTTGAATGGATTCTGACATCCTTAATATCTGCTTAGTCTCCAGCCATAGAAACAAAACCAAATCTGGAAAATAGTTGGAATTCTGCATGCTTGTGTGGGCAAGTGCAAATGGTTTCTAGGCAAGAGTGCTGTCCAAAACTTAATTTTTTAAAGATCGTTTTTTAGAGCACATCATATGTGAACAAACACACTCATTGGATATTTGTGGGCTAGGGACATCTGTGAATTTACAGAGTGGACAAGTGACCATTTCACGAAAAATTTCTCAGTTCTAATATAGCAGCCGAGACTTTCTCTGCCTTGATGCCTTTGCGTTATGGGCTCTCACTTGCTTAGCCTTGGTGCACAGTTGCCATAGGACTGGTTTGGACACCATTTGCCCCCCCCCAGTGACCTTGGGCACACATTCCCCCCCCAGTAGCCCCAGGTGCACACACTTTGGCTCCTCCCCTTGCTTTCTCTGCTGAGGGGGTGGTGCTTCATCCCTACCATAAAGGAACCAACCGGGGGGGGGGAGGAGCCAGAGTGCACACAAGCAAACATAACCACATATGCCCGTAATTGTGTGGGGCTGGTTTGGGGAGTGTAAAATAGTATCAAAATAAGCCCATTATCACAGTTACTTTTGCAATTCGTTTATATCAATAGAAGGGGTTTGAAAATGCTTTGTGGTGGGGGTTTTTTCCCTCCAGATTTTGTGATTTGACAGGCAGAAAGCCATGTTATGTGTTCTTATTTTATGGTAGGGGTCTCTAAACTTTTCAGTACGAGTGCCACATCGTACATTTAACACGTTTTTGTGGGTCGGAAAAAATCAGTGTTATAAATTAATGAATAAGTCTTACTTCATTCTTTTTTTTTTTTTTTTTGTAATCAGCATGATATGATTCAGAACAAAAGAGAAATGGGACAATTACAGAGAAACAATGCCATGCTTAAACTGAGAAATGATATATGAGTAAAAATGTCAAATATTAGTAAATGCTCTGATAAAAGTTGCTGCATCCTGGAAAAAATCTTGTGGCAGGCCAGGTTTGGCCCCCAGGCTGTTTGAAGACCCCTTTCCAAAGGTCTCATTCAAAATTTTATGGTGTTTTTTTTTTTTAAGTGCTTTAAAGGTGTACTTGGTAGGTGATCACCATGTCAGCAGATGCAGCCACAGGATTATTTCTAATTGGAAAAGTAGTGTGTTTTAATTTCTGGAAAATAAACACCTAAAAGGTGGGGTGTTGTGTTCTTATGCATTATTTTAAAAAAAATCCTAGATATCACTATGTAATGCAGTATATATTCATGAGTTATATACAATCTCTGAATGCTTTCATAACACAAAGCCATCCAATTTACAACCATATTCAAGCAGTGATTTTCTGTGCCAGGGCATGAGTATTGCGCATGATGTGCCTCAGCCTGCCTATAGTGTACTGTGGTCCATGGGTCATTGGAAGCATCTTAAGTGATGAATTAAACGTTTGTGATGCTTCAGTTTTATTGAAGACCACTCAGGTGGTTTTGGGTAGAGGACCAGAGACAGATGAAGCTCTAGCTTGGTTCTAAGGTTTTTATATGCTCCTGTTTAGTACGCCACATGCATAGAGCATGAGCATCTCATCTAGATTCATCTCAAGTTGTAATGAATACAAACCTGGGCTCTCGGCTCAGCTCTGGACTGGAAACAAGTCAGTGTGTTGCCTGTTAGTTTGTTTATAGAATGATGGGACAGATACATGATGATTCCTAATTGATTGACGAACATTTCCCATAAGAGCAAGAAATTTTCAGTTGTAGGGTTGAAGAGAATAGTCCTTTTGCCTTTAAATGCTAATCATGAAGCCCTGTTTTATAGCAATATTTGTCTTTTTTTGCTTTTGTATTACTAGTCAGCAGAACTCATTACAAAATTGACATTAAAATTGGGAGGAAATAACCTTTCAGTATTGGAATCTTCTTTTCTAGAAACTGTGGCCACCCTCATCCATCTCTTGTCCGTGTCCCTTCAGTTTCTGTGTAACTTGACTGTCATGATGTGTGTGTGTGGGGGGGGGGAGGCTCTTGCTGTCAAGTTGACTTGTGACTGTTCTTAATAGATGCCTTTAATTATCTGCTTGCAGGTGACACCCTTCCAGGATCAGGTGGAGGCCTAATCACATTCCTGCTGCCAGGGCACCGTTAACTCTCTTGTTCTTTCATAGGTTCAAGGCAGCTCAAAGCACAGTGGAAATCAGGGTTCTCCGTCCAGTTTGCCCAACCATGCAAGTGACCAAGGGCTCCCCTGCTACTCCAGTCCCTCCCCACTGGCCACCAGAACAACTGCCGGGCAACCGAAAACCCGGACCCTTCGAGCCATGAAGCATAAAAGCAAATCTCTGCGGGCTGGAGCAAATGGTCCAGGAAGCCTCTGTAGCCCCTTGCAGAGCAGCCTTTGCTCTTCATTGCCATCCTGTAGCCTGGCAGGCTCTGCTCTGCAGGGTCGAGACCCCTCCCTTAAGAACCTGGGTGCGAAATTGAGACATTCCAGCCATGAACTCTGGCTTTCCAGAGGGGAGGACGATGAGGAGGAGACTAATGTTGACACAGGCTCGAGGGTGGTATCTACTGACTGTGAGGACTCCCCTCTAAACAGGCTTTCAAGGGACTTGCAGAGTGGCCTTCCTCAGTCTCCCTTGCCTTGCTCTTCGCTTCCAATGGGCTCCAGAACCAGCCTGCACTCTGCAGACAGACACCATCGGTCGTTGCATGTTGCCAAAATAAAGAGAGGACCAGAACCAAGGCGGTCGAGTTCACCCTTAGGACTATCGAAGACAAGCCCTGCGAAGGACGAGGAGGAAGAATTCTTCATATGACTCTTACCCATTCTTTCCTCGGCCGGCTTCTCAGTGCCTTATTTCTGGACTAACAGAGAGAACAATCTGTATCCTGCACAGGGACTTGGTCCTTGTGGAGATACCCCAGCTGCCTATGCTACCTTTTTTGTATTAGTGTGAAATGAAAGTTTCATTTCAGTAGTTCTGCAGTAGTTTCATTTTTGTGGATGAATGACTGCTAGACAGACTGCTGGGTCCCAAACCAAGCGTGCAGCTATTCTGTGCATCTGTACATCCACGAGTCGCTTCTGTGAGTTTACGGTCACACGTTACTGCAATCCAGAGCCTGCTTTATAGCACAGGCTGTACTAGTCCCACCTCCAGTGCTGCTAGTCATCCCCTAGCAGACTTTCTGTGTACTTAAGCAGCACTTCCCAGCTGAAAGGGAGTGGGAGCTTTTCCCCACCCCCACGGAGGGGTTGCCTGTTGAAGAGCTGAAAATGTCCTCCTCTTGCCGGTGATGGCAGGATTCATGTGCTGTTTTCTGTGGTGGCATGCACATGGCTGACTGTTCACAAGTTGCTGGCTCGCTCTTTCTGAGTAAGCAGGCATAAGTTTCTGCCCCAAAGCAGGCATCCACCACATGCATTCATATCCACACTCAGGCAAGCAGACAAAGATTTTTGATTTCATCCTCCCCTGCATAAGAACAAAAGAAGAAACCCCTGAATCGGGCAAAAGGCCAATGTAGTCCAGCTTCCTGTATCTCATAGTGGCCTATCAGATGCCTCAGGGAGCAAACAGAACAAGGTACTTGCATCTCATTGCCACTCCCTTGCACCTGGCATTCCGAGGTAGCCTACTTCTAAAATAAGGAGGTTGCACCACCCATCATGTCAGGGACGTGGTGGTGCTGCAGGTTAAACCGCTGAGTTGCTGACCAGAAGGTTAGCAGTTCAAGACCATGCGACTGAGTGAGCTCCAGTCATTTGTCCCACTCTTGCCAACCTAGCAGTTCGAAAGCACGTAAAAATGCAAGTAGATAAATACTTCCCACTTTGGTAGGAAGGGAACAGCATGCCGTGCGCCTTGGCGTATAGTCACGCCGGCCACATGACCATGGAAACTGTCCTCGGACAAACGCTGGCTCTTCGGCTTAGAAACGGAGATGAGCACCTCCTCTTACAGTCAGTTACGACTAGACCACTCAGTCGTGGGGAAACCTTTACCTTTACCACCCACCATGGCATGTGGCCTGCAATGGACATTGTCTAATTCCCTTTTAGAGGCACCTGAGCCAGATATCACTCCCACCTCCTGTGGCAAGGAGGTCCACAGATTAATTACACATTGGGTAATTCTAACTCTTCGCAACACTCAATTTTTAGTGGATGTCCCCTGGTTCTGGTGTTGTGAAAGGGAAAAGATCATTCTTCCATCCTATGGATAATTTTGCAAATCTCAATCATGTCCCCCCTCAGTTGCCTTTTTTCTAGAGCACCTCTTTCAGAAGAACCCCAAACACTGTAGCCTTTCCTCATAAGGGAGGTGCCCCAATGTAGTAATCATTTTGGTTGCTCTGTTCTGCACCTTTTCTAGTTCCACTGTGTCTTTTTTTAGATGTGGTGACCAGAACTGTACACAATTCTCCAGATATGATGCTCTTAAGTGGTGCTGTCTTACATATAACAAAGGAAGAGCAAGGGGAAGAAGAGGAAGAGGCAGCTAAGAGTGGTGGAAGAAGGGAGCAGGAAAGGTGTTACTGCCACCTCCTCACTTTCCTGGATGCCATCCTAGTCACATTTCCCTGGGAGTAAGACCCATTGAACACAGTGGAACGTGCTGAGTAGGCATGGCTAGTATTGTGCCAGAGGTGCCTTTCCTGCCTCCCTCCTTCTGTTTTGGTTAGAGGAAGAAGGTGGGAATTGCCCTTGGGCGGCAGGGAGCACACACAGCCTTTTTGTCCGATGGAGCTTTACCACTTTGTGCTCATGCAGCAAAGGAGCCAGTGCACCTGGCAAACCCCCACCCCAGGCACAGGCTGCTGCTCCCAGGAAGAGGAGCAGAGGGGGTAAGGAAGAGAACGTGCTCGCTGGAAGGATAACTTGTGTTTCACGTAGGCACTTCCGGCAAGGGGACCGATGCAAGTGAAGAAGTGGTAGTTTGCAAGACCGCCTCCTTTCCTGCAGGAAGCCTCTGGTGCAGTAACCCTGTCGGCATGCCCCGGTATCCGCTCGGGTTCTGTCCCGGATCTCCCCGTGGATACCTGAAACCATGGATCCTGGGGACGCCTTTTGAATGGTAGGGGAACATCAGTGGCTTTGCTGCAACAAGGCGAAAAAGGATATCTGATGTTCCCCTTTCTTTTTAATAGGTGTCAGTATTTGTGTTATCCATGGATAACGGAAACCGTGGATACTGGGACATGCCTGTACACACTTTTCTGGGAGTGAGCCCCATTGAACTCTATGGGACTTGCTTCTGAGTAGGCATATATAGTTGATGGCACCGTCTTCCCTTTTCCCTCAAGACTGAAGTGCTGTTGGGCTTCCCCTATCTCCTAAGCGGAGAGAGCAAAAGATCAAGGAAAAACCATGTTCACTGTTGCCTCTCCTACTCACCATAAGCAAGGAACAGAGAGAGAGTTGCATTGAAAGCCAAACACAAGGAGAAGAGGAGGTTGTGGCACAGAAGGGCTCTGCCCGCAGCCAGTCTAGGATGCTGTCTCACTAGGATACCCCAGGGCGCCAAATTCACAGGTACTGAGCACCATGTCAGTTTTGCAACCCATGTAGAAGAATCTGAACTCCCAGATGAAGGGGGGCCATGAGCGGCAAAAAGAGATGCTTGAATATTCTGTGGCACGAACCCCCACAAAATAAGAAAACCACATGAGTTTTGCATCTGAACGTGTGTTTATTCTGCGGGAAGTGCCCATTAGCACATGGATTTCTGCACGTGTGGTTTGGGCCTAAGAGTGGTAGTGATATTGTGAAAAAAGGATTGTCTGATGAGAGAAATGTCATGTGTTGGAGGGTTATTGTGCAATATATTGAAACCAGCCATTCGTTTAATGCCCTGCATGAGGAATGGGAAAGGGGCAAACCTGTTGCTTTTTAATTGCTATGTACCACCACGGGTTGACAATGCAAATTCATGCGCTCTGCTGTGCAGGAGAACTATACCTTGAGAACTATTCCCAGGCAGCAGGCTCTGTGGAGCCTCAATGGGATGGACTTTCCTGTATTACAGTGATCTGTCATTAACCCTTGTGTGAGTCTGCAACCACACTTTGTGGATGCCAGATTCTAACATGACACTGATGTAGGTAGGGGTCTTGCAATATATCGTGTTGCTATAACTTGCTAAAGCGTGAATTCTTCCATCGGTTGTGTAGTATGTAGACACTTCACAGCTCTGGTGCCAGGTTGCCGGAGTCCCTAAGGCAAAGCTCTACTCTAGGACCAACTTCCTCCATGCTTACTGGCAGCGGGCCAGAGACCCTGGTTTTCCCCACCCTCCCATGCAAAGCTTGTCTCCGGGTAAGGTAACAATCATTCCCTTGCCTGGGAGTTAGCCCCACAGTGTGGCATGGACCCACACAGCAGGATTGGGCCTGGGGTTAGGATTTGGCTGCTCCCACGGATCCCGGTCGTCTCCTCAGACCTGCCTGCACTCCACTCCTGTCACTGTCTCTTTCTGGCCTCCCTGCCCCCCCATTGCACCCTCCCCACCCCCTGCCACTTTACCTCCAGCAGGGGCATCTTTGTACCACTCCGGAGCAGGCAAGAAGGCTCTGTCCTTTCTGCTGGCACTCCAGCAGCGGATGACTTTGCGCCCCTTTTACTACTGGTGCTGACTGCTCTCTGTAGGACTGGGCTGCAAGGCATGCAAAATAGAAACATGTTGGGGGGGGGGGAACAGGCTAGTGAATCCATCTTGGTCAGCATAGCCAGCTAGGAGGCAATCTTACTGGCTTCTCTTCTTGCTCTCGTTCGGTCAGAAGTGCATGTGTGCCAGCACTTCAGAGATGGCATTTCCTCTGTGTGGCTCCTACTCATACTAGGCAAGGCTGTTTGCCATCAAGGTGAATGGGAGGCTGTTCTTGTTTGCACAGGTGTCTTCCACCTGCTCACACAACTTTCATGTACGTTGCTGCTGCACCTGGAGCATCCATCTTTTTGTTCTTCATTTTCCCCACATGTATTCTAGAAGCACAATGCTGCACATGCTCAAAAGGAATCTGGATTGCTCTCTGCTGTACACCGGCTACTGTGCTGTGCCCTGGTTAATGTGGACTGAGCCATTGAGGTGTTTGAGTATTCTGGCTGAGGATACCTGAGATGCCAGAACTGAAGGGCAGAGAAATGTACACCAGGGCTCTGGAAAGTAACATCACCTGATCGCTTTACCAGACTATTTACTGAAGGTAGAGGGGAAGGGATATGCTCTTTACTTGGAAGGTGGAGCTATACTCAGGAACGTCAATGTTTGCAGGTATATAAGGGATGACATGAATGACTGTGTGTATGAGAGCTGATGCTTTTATCAGCTTTAAGTTGGGATTTATGTGCCCATCCCTTTAGTTTCAGTGCTTGCTGCTTGATCCCTGCTTTAAAGGATTTCAGGTGGCAGCAATAGGAAGATTGTGCCTGCCTAAGATTGAGGAGAGATGCAGCCGGTCAGCGATGGCAGTGCAGTATTGGCCTAGAGCAGAGGTTCCCAAACTGTGAGTCGGGACCCACCAGTGGGTCATGGGCCAATTTCAGGTGGGTCGCAAAGCACCTAGAGCAGCCATATTGAAAATATGGGGAGATGGGATGTTGGAAAGTGGGAGGGCTGTAAATAGGCTTTTTCTCTCTTTCTGATGCACTTTGCTATTGGAAAATGGCTGAGAAATAGCCCAACTTATTGCTGCGTTTTCAGGAAAGCAGCAGGCTCTGGTGTCACAGTGACGGCACTTCCAGCCATGACCTCTCTTCTGGTGGGTCTCGGACGGACTGTCAGTCTAAAAAGTGAGTCCCAGTGCTCAAAAGTTTGAGAACCACTGGTCTTGAGAATATGGAACAATGGGCTTACTCGGGATCTACAAACGACTTGGGGGAACAGAGGGCGGGACTTAGACGGGACTACTGTTTGATTGGCAGCCCATCTGTGCACTTCCAGGGACGGCCGCAGGGCGAGCGGAACGAAAGCGGAAGTGCACGGACGGGCTGCCAATCAAACGGTAGTCCCGCCTAAGTCCCGCCCTCTGTTCCCCCAAGTCGTTTGTAGATCCCATTGCTGGGCTTACTTGATAATTAGGAGTGTCTTCATTGATGGTGAAGACCTTAGCCAACTGGGCAAATATCTTCTCCTCTGTTCAGTTGCATAGCACTCCTGGGCTTGCTGTCATTCATTCCCTTTCTCCAGGTGGGCCAAGCTGTACAGATAATGCACAGGTTCTCTTCAAAGGATATGTATGGTTGGCATGCAGCACTCCTGCAGATCCATGAGAGAATGCAGACATCCTGAAATAAACCACCATTTACATTTGCAAAATGAAACTGGTACTTTGAAACATTTCATCTTCTGTTCTTCACTTGATGTGTGTTTATTTTTCCAATAGAGCATTATTCAATCTAGCATAAGAGCTTTTAGGGTAAGAAGGCTAAACCAATGAGGTAGTGTACTATGGCTTTGATGTGGCTTTTTCCCTGTGGGTGGTATAAAGCCTTGCTTGGTTTCCTTCAGAGGGTGTGAGCAGAAGTTAAATTATGGTGGTGCAAAGGTAGACTGAGAGCAACATGGGTGTGATTCCTAATGGCTAGTGACTGGCATCCACCTACCTGTACCTCAATTTTCTCCAACTGGGTAAACTTGGAACAAACTGGGAAAAGGTAGTTGTTGCTAGAGAGCCCACACAGAAGGTGGCTGTTTGGGGGAAGAAAAAAAAACTTTATCAGGGAGTCCCAAAATACAGGTAGGCAGGGGTGCCTCATGGAGTATCAGATACTCCTCATTCTGGCCCTGGGTGAATATGTAAATAGTATGCATGACCTCATTTTATATAATCTGTGGGCATTAGGCAAGTTTCACTTGTGGGATTTGCTATGGGGGTGGCACAGGTGTCACTTGAGCCCCTGAATTTCCCTGGGAATTGGCCATGCGTCACAGTCCAATGAACTGGCTCAAAGCCAGGTCCTTTGTTTACCATCCAGTTGGAAAACAAGAAGATGCTCAGCAATAATTTGTGCAAGAGGGCAGACGTGGCTACTATCTCTTTAATTACTCATCTGCACCTTCAGCATGTTGAGCTGTGGAGGATGCTGCGGGGTTGGGGGAGAAAGGCTAGGAAGCAGGGGTAAAGGGGCAGGAGGTGTGGTCTGGTGATGCTGAAGGCTGCCTGAAGATAACAAGCTAAGCAGGAGTAGTCCTGGATGACTCTTGGATGGGAGACCAGAATGCTGGCCGAAGCCTGTTATGAGAGGATGGCGCACTGGCCTCTCTGACTCCCAGAGTGGTCCAAACATACTTGACGGTGTCCCTTGTGCCAGCCAAACTTTGCTGGCCTAACTGTGCCGGCCTAACTCCAGGTTAGGATTGCACTCTCACACAGGGTGAGAGGGAGAAAAGGCGGTATATAAATACTGTAAATAAGTTAATTAGGGTGTTTTGCTAAGAGTAGCAGAAGTGTGATGGCCAAACCAAGAGGGCCGAGAGGGTGCTGTGAAGGGAGTCCCTAAGTGTAGATTCCCAGTTAACCTGAGCAGAGAGAGGTCACTGCTAAGCATCACAGAAGGGCTTTGCCCGAGTGGGTGGGAATTTCGCCTTCACCCATTGCTTTTTTACGCTATGTCTTGATTGTTGCTCAGGAACCCCTATATGTGTAGTTAATACAAGTAGAAAACACAGCTACTGTACAATAAACGCCTCTTAAATGAACTGCGTTTTTGGACATTCATCTTGGAACGCCTCCAGGCACAGGCCTTCGGACTTTGCTGTGACTGCTGAGAATCAGCGCTGACCCCATGCTGCCTTGGACCCTGGAAAATGCCTCCCAAAGGTGGTTTTGAGTGTCGGAGGAGACGCAGAGTGTTCCGCAGACCTACACCCTCTCCCTTCCCATTCTTCCTCTGCCTTACAACATTCTTACTTTGTTCCCCATCCCTGCTGCCAATCCTCACACCTGACCTATTGAGACCTCCAGACTGTTTTGTGGAGAGGACAGCGTGTTCCTGGGGGCCGACAATGTGATGAGTTTGCACTTACTGGCAATACCGGGGCCCCAGGAGGGTCTTCCAGTTAATGGCACCAGATTTCCCTGGCTGAGCAAATACCCTTCGTACTGGAAGAGGCTGAAGCTTATTGTGAAAAACGTGATACAGATGTAAAAGTCTGATTGAATGCCTGATCCTGGAGAGTCCCTCAGCTGGAGTTGTCGAGCGTCCCATGAGAACCGAGAGGCAAGTTTAAATTTCACAAATGCATGTGTGTGTTTCATTAGAGGTACTGTAGTAGGGCTTGTTGTGGGCCTAGTTCTCTGAGGTTGTACACCTGAGTCTCAACGGTACCATTACAAACTACAGGAGGAGGATTGAATGCTCCTCTATACCCTTTCCCCAAGCTCCTATATAAAGAAAATTATAGAAATGCACATAAAGAAATGTGTGAGAGAAGGGTTTGTGGCCTCTGGGCAATCTGCTGTCTGGTTTTGATAGTCTGCTGCTTATAATAAGCTACGCTTGTCTATTTGTTAATAAAGTAAATGTTACAAAGGGGCACAATCACTCCAGGGCTGCCATCTGAAGAAAACCCAACCCTGGAGCACTGCCAGTAGAATTTCTCATTGAGCTATTCTGTGTGCCGGGCTTAATATGCTATAGATGCACAGATAAGGGTTCACGTGTGCATGTTCATGTGTTAACTACAAGATCACCTCCATATGTGAAAAATACATTGCAGATCAAACACCTTTACCCCAGATTTCATATTGCTTCTTTTGAAACTACTGCATTTCTTTTCCAAATAGAAAAATTGCAAAACAATTTTTAAGGGTACTTCATTGTGGGTGATTAATCTGTGGAACTCCTTGCCACAGGAGGTGATGGTGGCATCTGGCCTAGGTGCCTTTAAAAGGGGATTCGACATATTTCTGGAGGAAAAGGCCATTATGGGTGATGCAACGTGCTTATGTTAGAAGTAGGCTACTTCAGCATGCCGGGTGCAAGGGAGTGGCAACAGGATGCAGGCATCTTGTTGTCTCATGTGCTCTCTGAGGCATCTGGTGGGCTACTGTGAGATACAGGAAGCTGGACTAGATGGGCCTTTGGCCTGATCCAGCAGGGCCTTCTTATGTTAACCATTCACATGTTCAGTTGTGAGTCTACTGGGATGTTAGGCTATATATACGGGACTATATGTGATGCTGTGCTCCCACCCTCCCCCTCCTAAAACATGAAGAACAAATAACAATGGGTAAGAATGATCCTTGATATTCCAGAAAATTGGACCAGGTTGCATGCTTTGTGTGATCTTGTGTGTGAGCAAAGAATGTGTGTACATCCTAGAAATCAGGTTCCCTCCATAACAGTGGGCAAGCTTGTCTGTTGTCACAAAGAGGAGATTGCTAGCAAAGGAATGGAGAAGCCTGGGAAAACCTAAAAACCAGAACCATTTACATAAGGTCTGCAGATGCTTTGCAAGTCAGCTTTAAGTACTGCTAGCGGGAATTCCAGCCACCAGTGCAACAGCAATGTTAATAATTAAAATGTGCATTTTGAAAACCACTTGAGCCAACCCAACATCTATTTCCCAGTGATGAGTGCCGCGTTTACCGGAGAGCATTTCTCTCTCGCACACAGGGTTTGTCTATGACTGATTTAATTACTCCCAGGGAAAATAGCAGGACATGAAAGGAGATCTTCAAGTTAATTTCCAACATGGAGTGATGCAGCCTGTTTAGCCCATTAGTATGCGGTGCATCCCCTACACCTCTGCTACCTATTGAGCAAGTAAGTCATGGAGCAGCTTTAAAAGGCTGCTCTCATTTTTAGTTGCGTCTGCAATTTCCATCACTGAGGTCTTCTTCCTGAGCCGCTTTGGATCTGGCTGCAGAGAACCAATAAAGATGTTTGTCGGCCATTATGGATGCCAAAATGCTGCAGTGATTTAAATGGCAGCGCTGCAGACTAGTAGGATACAGACCATTTGGATGGGGCGGAAGGATGGAGGAGGTTACAGGAGCAGACCTATTTAGGACATGGGGAAAGATCATCCCAAAGTTGCAGGGTGTGAGTGTGTGAGAGAGAGAGAGAGAGAGAGAGAGAGAGAGAATTAATTGGGTCCCAGGCTACAAATAAAAAGGATCTTTTGTCTAGCCTGAAAGTAGCAGGTTTTTGTTTCTGTATTTTTTCAACGCTTCAGGCGACTAGTTGCCAAGGAGCAGGCGTAGCATTCCCTAGCATCTTGGAGACAAAAAGAGCTTTGGGATTACTGCCAAGTTTGCCCTCACTCCTGATAGTCCAAAGTCTTGTTCTTCTAACTCTGAGCAGAGCTACACGGGGGAGATACAGATTTGACTCTTGGTACTACGGAGACACTTGTACAGGTCCTTGAAACAAGTATTGGTGAGTGAGAGGAACTACAGCTGCAACATGTAATTGTTTTGTTAAAATATGTCGACTGCCTAAAAAATTGGCCTTTATTATTTGGGCAATTTGAGGAGGTATTGAGATCCTGTAGAATGGAACAGTCTTGCACATCAGGTCACTGCGAAGAAGATGAATAAGGATGTCAATAAGAATAAAGTGTTGTACAACAACTGCATGTGTTAGTAACATCATCAATAAAATTTTAAAGGAAGAATACATGTTGTCAGCAATGGGATCTACAAACGACTTGGGGGAATGGAGGGCGGGACTTAAGCAGGACTACTGTTTGATTGGCAGCCTGTCCGAAGTGCACGGATGGGCTGCCAATCAAACGGTAGTCCCGTCTAAGTCCCGCCCTCTGTTCCCCCAAGTCGTTTGTAGATCCCATCGCTGCATGTTGTGTATCACAAAGTCCTTTTTTAAAGTGAAATAATTCCCTAGCTAAAAAGACTTTTGGAAGCTATGTTTCTTTATCTTTTAGGCCAGGAGTGATCTGTTAGAAGCAAGTCGAGAGAGGGGGGAAGTGTAGGGTAGCATTTGGGCAGCAACTATAATCTTTTTTTTTTTTAAAACTGCTCTTTATAAATAAAGAGCCAGGATGGTGTATTGGATTGGGAGCTGGACCATCCAGGTTCAAATCCTTGCTCAGCCACAAAGCTTCCTGGGTGACCTGGGGCCGTTTTTGATCTCTCAGGGTCCAGATGTCTGGGTTTTTCCCCCCATTCTGCCCTGCTTCCCCCAGACTTCAGGTGCCATGGGCGATGCAAGCCTGGTTGCCATGCTGCTGCTAAAGTGGCTTTCTAGGGGTGTTCAGTCCACCAGGGTGCATCCTAAAATCATGTGTACCACCAGGCTATTTAAGTCTACGGTAGCTTCTCTTGCATCCCATCTTTCTAATAGCCCAATCCTAATATGGAGGCCAGCCAACCATACCCAATGCAGGGTTGGGGCTGGATGCAGTGCAATCCTAGTTTCTGCAACAGAGTTCCTCAGATCTGTGCCAGCAAAATCGCTGGCACAAATCCAAGAGGCCTGGGGAAGGCTGACTGGAATAGGGATGGGGGTTTAGATCTGGCCTGTATTGGCCAGCCTGGTCCCAGCCACCCCTCCCTGGGCCAGCCCATCTATGGGTCCACCTGCCCTTCTTTTTGCTCTGTGGTGGGTCACGACTCACTATTTGCAGAGAATTGCCTTATACTTGTAGCCTATTTGCAACAGGCCTGGGCCAGCACTAGAGACCCCCCCCCCGGCTTTGCTTAACACACAAGCTGATGAACTGGAGAACCTCAAAGCTTGTTGCTCACATGTTTGTGTCATTGCGGTTGGTTCAAATAGAGGCATTAGGTTGCACTCCAGCTTATCTCATTTAACTGCATCAACTGGCATCTTTTAAGTGGTGCTCTCTTACATATAGCGGGGAATAGCAACTATTCCAATTCAGCACTATCTCTTTCGAAGATAATGAGCCCCTTAAAGATAGGGAACGTTTTCCCTTTGTATTTATTTTGCTGTGGACATCCCTTGACAAGCATTTGTTTTGGTTGAAAAGTTGCACCTGAGTCATAATGCTCAGACTGCATTGCTTCTGTGCTCAGTACTACCACTATACAGTATCTCCACCTAGTGGCCAACAGTGGTAATCCATTTGCAGCATGGTTGTTGACCTTGTGTCTGACACAGAGAAGAAAGCTAGCAGTCACAAGAAGAGAGATGTGGAACAAACTTTGTCTTCCTTGACTTCCCCACCACCACAGACTATCCCCCCCCATCCGCACAGCTGCGTCAGCGCTGGAAAGTTAGCTAGGATTGGTTAGTCATACACTTAAAGAAAAAGTGGGGGAAATTGGAGGCTTCTGCTGTTAAGTGACTTACAGACAGTGATCTGTCTAATCACAGATTAGGGGGCAATTAGTCCAGCGCACTTACCATATCAAATCAAAAGAATTCAAACGAAAGCCCTCTCAACTGGATTCGACAGTACTAGGTGTGCATATTGCCA
>JAJKFI010000002.1:39573466-39589217 GCA_029204185.1 Lerista edwardsae | reverse complement strand
GCTAAGTCCCGCCCAGCGTACCGTCTACTGGTGAGTAGATGACACCACTGGCTGTAAGTCAGTGGGGCGAGCAGAGCAGCTTTACCTTGGTCTCTCCCACCTGCCTCTGCCTCTGAACGGCCCAAAATGGGCCACCTGGAAGCAGTTGGTGGTGATGTTATGATATCACCACCAACTACTTCCACATGCCATGCTTTGCATGTGGCACGAACAGAGATCTTCTTGGTGAGTGGGGGCCCCACAGGGAGGAGTGGGGGCCCCACAGGAATGCCCCACATTGGGCCCTGCAGCCAAAGGAGAGAACCACACTGTGAAGGCAACATCTGGGCTTGAGGATTGGTGGATCACAAGAATACTGTAGATTTGTAAAAACCCCATTGAAAAAATGGTGGTTTAGACTAGCCTGCTCATGTAAGCCGCCTTGGGGATTTGCTTCGGCATGGGAAAGGCGGGGTATAAATTCTTCAAATAAATAAATAAATAAATAAATAAATAGTGGTAAGTGACTCCTGGAGTCACAAAGAGGAGAAGACAGCAGCATCCCAAGCAGTATCCCAGTGTGCTGATTTCTAACCTGGCTAGAAGTACCTCCACAACTGACCTGGGCAAAAGCAAGCCTGGCCTGGCCCCTCTGATTCCCTCTCTTTGTGCTGCATTTAATTGGACCAGAGCCAGTTGAGTAGCCTGGATGCATCCAGATTCCTTGGATTCATCCCTTAGTTTTTACTCTGTCCAGTTCAAGGAAACTGGGCCCAGTTGGCATGTAAGATGCAGAACACAAATCAAGCATGGCGTTAGAGCAGCACCCTCCAGTAATAATGCCTAACACCTCCCCCACCTGTTTGCCCACAAGGTCACCACATTAGTGAAACCCAGCTTTGCATGGTCCTTGCTTTATTTTTCCCCTTGCAAACTACTCCTGGAGCCTGCTGACCCATGTGTGCTTGGGTCAGGGCATAGCTAAAGGTGTGCAGCAGGGTGCGATTGCACCGGGCAACAAGCTTTAAGGGAGCAACAAGCTGAGCTTGACACTAGTGGTCAAAATTGTGAAAACATTGGTATATACGGACATTATGAATAATACCATCACGTTATATACCATTCAATGCGGGATTTCATGCAGAATGCAATGAAACAAATCAGAGTGTAATGTCTTCATTCTATCAAACATGGTCAAAAAAACCAAGATAATGAAAATACAACGGTGATGTCACTTCCTGTTGTGACATCACTTCCAGGGCATCATTTTGCTCTCTGCCCCGGGCTACACTTTCATTAGCTATACCAGTGGCTTGGGTCAAATATGCATCAGCCTTCCATGGCTCATTGCTAGAAACAATGTAGTTTTTGAAGGGGCAGTTTAAGGATTACCATTCTATGGTGTTTTGTTTTTTTAAACTGTGAATTCAGGCACAGTGTTAATTACCTGTGTATTCCATAACTTAAGAATCAGCCAGACTCTCTCCTGAGACATATAGAAACTATACTACAGGCCTACATTAGGAGTCCTGCCAGGGAATTGTATAATGCTTTGTCAATTATCATCACCTGCACAAAGCTTAAATTCAGGCAGTGAACAAATAAAGAACAGAACCCACAAGGAAAAACAGCTGCACTCTGTGCCGGACCCAGAAATGCTCCTTCTTTCACTTTTCCAGAGCAGTAAGTCCAGCATCGCCTGTTGAAATTGCTTCAGGATGTACTAGGCTAGGCATCAACTGTAAACAGAGTTAGTCAACATGAACTTTATACTAAGAGGACATGTTTGGTAGCTGGGAATAAGTAACAACTCTATGAGGTCATATTTACGGGTGGGAAGTGAAAATAACACAGCTCACTGCCAGGATCTCAGTGACTCAGTGGAGCCCTGAGGAATCCCAGCTTAGAGGTCTCACTAAAAAGCCACAACTTTCAAAGTATTGTCTAGACAAGACTAATTCAGCGTGCTCTCTCTCCCTGGTGAAGAGTGTTGAAGCCTTCCACTGCAATGTTGGCATATTGTGACTTTAAAGACTTCTTGCTCATTGCATATCAAGACTTTTTGCTGCCATAGTAACCATTTTCTTCTTTTCTTACGGAATCTGTAAATCTTTTCATAAGAACATACATACATAAAAAGAGCCCTGCTGGATCAGGCCAGATGCCCATCTAGTCCAGCTTCCTGTATCTCACAGTGGCCCACCAGATGCCCCAGGGAGCGCACGAGACAACAAGATGCTTGCATCCTTACACCCGGTATTCTGAAGTAGCCTACTATTAATGTAAGGAGGTTACAACCCATCATAGCCTAACCCCCTAGGAATCTGGAGTCGCTCCCTTTAACCTCTGAGTGCCGGCCAACATGAAGAAAAGCTCTTTGCAGAGGAATTGGGAGGGGGGAGGAGGGAGAGTGAAGTGGGCGGAGTCAGCCCTAATTTTAACTAGTGGAACTGAGTTCCCCCACGTTCCCCCTGCATGACATCACTGCTATAGCCCATGATGGATTCTTCCTCCAGAAATCTGTCCAATCCCCTTTTAAAGGCATCTAGACCATCACCAACTCCTATGGCAAAGAGTTCCACAGATTAATTACTCACTGGGTCAAAATGTATTTCCTTTTATCTGTTTTAACTCTCCCAACACTCAGTTTTAGCAGATGCCCCCCCCCCCCGATTCTGGTGTTTTGAGAGAGGGAAAAGAACATCCTTCTATCACTCTATCCCTCCCGTGCATAATTTTGTATGTCTCAATCATGTCCCCCCTCAGGTGCCTTTTTTCTAGGCTGAAGAGCCCCAAACGCTGCAGTCTTTCTTCATAAAGGAGGTGCCCCAGCCCCATAATCATTTTTGTCGCTCTCTTCTGCATTTCTGCGCTCTCTTCTCTTCTCTTCGAATCTGTAAATACACTGGCCACGCTACCAGCGATGTCTGGGTCTAAATATTGAGCTTTCTCGGTCTGTTTTGACCGGCATCTTTCTGGAGGGCTTCCGCCAGCTGGAGACTCTTCAAAATGACATGGCTGTAGCAAGGCAAGGAGGATGCCTTGTGTCGTATGGGAAGGCCTGTACTCAGGGCCGCCCCCCCCTTGACAATAGGGCCTGAAGCAGCGATGGGATTCACAAACGACCTGGGGGAACGCTGGGCGGGACATACGCGCTACTGGCAGCCCGTAATTGGCAGCCCGCACGATTGGCAGCCCGTCTGTCCGCCCTGCTGCCGTCCCCGCCAGCCGTGCGGGCTGGGCCCGCTGCCCCCGGTTGGCACGCCCCACTGCTGCGTGCCCGGGCCCCCGGGGCCCCCCCAGGCGAGCAGGCACCCCCTCCGAGGCCTGGGCGGCCCGCGCGGCAGCAGGGAAGGCAGCGGGGCGGAACAGACGGGTAGCCAATTGTGTGGGAGTTCCGCGTACGTCCCCGCCCAGCGTTCCCCCAGGTCGTTTGTTAATCCCATCGCTGGCCTGAAGGCCTTGACCCACTGCTGTCAGAGGCACCCCAGGCTGCACTTCGATCTCCTTCCCACTTATTCAAAATGAGCAAGAAGAGGATCATCCCCAGAGAAGGGGGATAACCTTGCCAAGGCTGCCTCCACTTCTCCTCCCCACAGCAGCCATGTAGGAAGGGATATGAAGCAGCAGTGCCCCCCTCTGTCCCCTTACCTCCTCCAGCTTTGGTTGCCTGGGCACAGCAGCCTCACACGGCTTGGACTGTGTTTAAAACGATCAGGACAAGCGGAGCTTGCTGGGCTCAGCTGTTGCTGATCATTCCGAACAGGACCCAAGCTGGGCAAGGACGTGCACCCAGGCAACCAAAGCTGGAGGTGAGACGGAGGGGTGTGCTGGCTGGGGGGTGGGTGGGTTCCATGGCTTGGCTTGGGCTCTCCTCCCACTCAAGCACCCCAAAGGGGGGGATAGATGGATTGGTGTGTACTAACACATCTGTAAGATTTTGAATGTTTATTTTTATTTAGGGGTGGGGGGGGGAAGGTAGCCTGTTGTAGCTGTCCCAGGCAGAATTCAGCTGCCTGCAAGACCTGGCTGTAGCTGAGACACGGAGCACATGCTTGGCATGCTGGAAGTCCCAAGCCTAGGCTCTGCTGTTTCCAGGTAAGGCTCAAAGACACCTGCCTGAAACCAGAGTTTTAGATACGGGTGTTTTGCAGCCTTACCTGAAATTCAGTCAGCGTAGATCTCTGCAGATACACCAACTCTAGATACAACATACGTACGCGGACTCAACAAAGGGAGCTCCATATCTTCATATATTGAGACTTCCTAGTCCCTCAAGAAGTGCAGTCATTTTTAAAAGCTGCCCTGTGCAGTTATGTACGCTGTGTATCAGGGATGGCTGACTGGCCTGGCTGTATCCATCGGCAGCCATTTTGACTGGCCTTCTCAATCCCCCTTTGTGCCACGGAAAGGGTAGCTTCTCATATGGCAGGAGCTCTACCCAGTATGGTGCCAGATGAGGCTCATTCTGCTAGCCCCAGCTAACTGGGCAAGAGGCACTTTTGCAAGTGGTGTTCCTCATATTTAGCAGGGGGAGAGTAAGTGTCCCTATTTACCCAGCCACCAGAACCAGCCGCTCTTCTTCAGACATGTACTCATAGGAACTTAGGAACAGCCCCATTGGATCAGGCCAAAGGCCAATTAGTGCAACTTCCTGTATCTCTCAGTGGCCCACCAAGTGCCAGAGGGAGCGCACAAGACAACTAGATACTTGCTTCTCATTGCCACTCCCCTGCAGTGCCACATTTCCACACTTACTGTTCTCCTCTGCCTCCCCCTTTCTTTTCCAGTCCAGGGAACACTGAAACCAATTGGATGGACGTGGGTGCCCACTGCCTATCTGCCCTCTGAAACAATAAGGGTGGGCTGACCCTGTATTCACCAATGTGAACAAAATGGCAGAGAATTTGGCCTCAACAAACCCTAGCACACAACATGAAGTTATTGGCCCTCTTGAATTGTTCACTTGTTCTGTTGACTGCACTGGGCTTATTCCTCACCAATAGCAACTCATCAAGAATGAGTCACATTCACACCAAAAGTAGCTTCTCATTCCTTTCATTTGGATTCTGTATTGGTTTGTGCTTTACCTAGTACTAGCTGGTCCTTACCCGGCGTTGCCCAGGTATTTATTTATCCCAAGCTTCTATCAGACAGGAAAAGGAATGCATTCTATCTATAGTGTAAATTGAAGTAATTTTATGTACAGGTAATTAAAAGTATAAGTACAGTATAAAAATTATAAAGTGAAATCTTTTACAAATTCACTATAATATTAATTTAACTCAAAACTTGATTATAAACAATATTATCAGTTTCTAAGAGCAAGAATAAATAAATTCTTGGGTGAACCCACCCTTGAGCAAGCAACATAAAATTGTTCGTGGGAGAAACATGGCAATCTCAAATCCATTCCACAGTACTTAATAGACTGCCCCTGTGACTTGCTGATCATGATCGAGAGTGCAAGTCTCACTGGAAACTGCAATCTCTGAAAGTTAAAAGGGAGATCTGTCAGAATGACACTGGTATCCATGGGATAAAAACTATTTCGCCCTCTCCCTTTCTTGTTAAGATAGTCACTTCAATTACAGTACCCAGCATCTTCTTGACACACAGCCTTGTGCCGTTGCAAAGTTTTGGTGGGTTGAGGTTCCGTAGTAAAATAATTGGAGATCCCACTGTAAGTCAAAGACGATGTGGTGGCAATGCAGCCGGATCAAGTGAGTTTAAGAAGTCTGATGGGAAATTGACGACCTCATAGGCATCTACTACAGTATTGATAGACTTGTATTCAGTGACTACGTCTGGTCACATGGCAAGTATTTGATTGGAGTCCAAGACCGGGGCATAATGATTTCCAAAAATTTCCAGAAGGTTCTACAGAGTTCTGTTCGTTCTATTCAACTACACTTGGGCTTAAATGTCATCGGGACTGTCAAATCAGCTTAGCGACCCCAAAAATTATGGATTTGACACGAATGTCGGTCATTTTGAACATTTTATTTTTTACCGCTTCTCACCCCACATGCTGATGGGGACTGAACATGGACTTAAACAGCATCAGGAGTGTCACTATTCATCTCAGCGACCCCAAAAACTATGGACTCGACACTAATATCGATCGTGTTCGATTATTTTTACATGTCACCCCCTTCCCACCCCCACCCCTAGGGGTGCGTTCTATTCTACTACACTTGGGGTTAAATGTCATTAGGACTGTCACCAATCAGCTTAGCGACCCCGAAAACTATGGATTCGACACCGATATTGGCCGTTTTCGATCATTTTTACATGGCACCCTCTTCGCAACCCCACCCCTGAGGGTGCTGGGGGGGGGGTCTGGCCTCTGCAGTATTTGTCACCAGACCATAAGGCATATGTGTACCAAGTTTGGCGCACATTGCTCCAGGCATTCCAGAGCTTATGCGGAACATACACAGAAACACACACACATACATACGTCCTCTTTTATAGAGAGAGAGAAGATTGTGAGACACCTCCAGCTATCTCTTGGGTTGTTTGACCTTTGATCCTCTCTTGATTAAAAAAAAACACACCACAGTTTTCTCCCTTTCATCATTTTCTGTAGTATGTGTGTGTGTGTGCGTGCGTGTGTGCGTGCGTGCAAAGTGTACCTACCTACCTATTTATATAGGTGTCAGTTCGGTGCAGCTAATCAAAGTATCCCGGCCTGTGCATGCTAATGCCACAATAAATGTATCAGCCTTCACTGATTCAAGATTCTTTGTTCAAGAGGGTGTGTGAAAGATTCCTACCACGTAGCATATTTTTTCCTGTCAAATTCTTTCCCTTGGGATTATTTTTCTAAGTCTGAGGCGCTTTCGAAAAGGAGAAAAAAAAACAGCCAGAACAAAGAAACCCAACCGTGTCTGAAGATTTTGAACAAATGCAGCTTCATAGAGCTGTTGCTGAAAGTAAGAAAATGGCGAGCTGAACAAAAGGGAGGCTTCACACAGAAAATGAGTTTTGAGGAGTGTTTGAAAGATGTATGAGACCTGGTGCAGCCAGCTCTGCATTGACGGGAGGAGAGGAGGATCTGCTAAGCACTACAGGAACTACATTGTGCCATGTAAGAGGCTCTTCCCACGTGCCATCTGAGCCATTCAGGGCAGGAACAGGAACACTGCACATTGCTCTTGCTGCCCCAAAAGGCCCTTGTGTCAGGCTGCACAGCCCCCGTCTCACCCCTTTCTGCTCTCCCTATACTATGTTCTGAAGGAGGTTGCCACTAGCGGCTGTGAAACTTGCCACCTGCTGGCTCCACGTCTGCTTTTCCAGGTGCCGAGGTCCTGCGCTGGCGGTAAGATCTTTCTGCCGGTGGAGGAAGTACCTTGCAGCACTTTCACAGCACTGGCACCAGCGATAAGGCTTTACCGCCAGTGGTGGGTTGGATAGGATTGGACCTTCAGAAGGAAAAAACGTACAACACCATTTGTGTTGGATGAGACAGAGAAGGGAGGGCACCGGAGTGAACTAGGAAGAGGTTTGATGGTACATTTGGAGCAGGGGAGCTGACTTGAGTTCAGAATTGGGGGTGTCCGCAGCCTTACCCCTGATGTAGCCACGTTGACATAGCCATACCCACACAGTAAAATGGCACCTTCAAATCTCTCGCACTGCAACAAACTGGAGAAGCCAAACAGAATTCGGGTAGGTTTACCCGCCTGACCAGGCTGAGGGTTGCGGAGGCATGGGGGTGTTCCAATCTTGGGGGGCATTGGGGGGCAGAGCCCCCCAAAAAATTATTGTGGGTGTCCTCCGCCCCCTGGCACCTACAATGTCAGCGCCTATGGTTTGGTGATGCATTGAAAGTTTGAGGTCTGTATCCTTCAACATGTCACAGATGAAAATAGGGAAACGTCTGTGTACTTATGCACATATCCTCGTATTAGTGCACATACTCCACCTATTACCCTTTGCTCACTTCCTTCTGTTATGCACTGTATTCCTTTACTCATACAAAGGTTGCCCTGCACTAACCTCAGAGCACTATTATTTATTATTATTATTTATTAAATTTCTACCCCGCCTTTCTGCCCGAAGGCACTCAAGGCGGCATTACAAAGTCAAAGTTAAAAACAGAATAAAATACATCATAATTAAAAACAGTGATTAAAAACAATATAAAAATACAATATAAAAGTATAACAGTCATCCCATGGATCATAAAAAGTACAGAGATATAAAAGAATGCAAAGACCAGCCAGCCTGTCAGCAACTAAAAGCCTGCTGAAATAAAAAGGTCTTCAGCCCCCGCCGAAATACCGCCAAAGAGGGAGCAGTTCTTAATTCTAAGGGGAGGGTATTCCAAAGTTGGGGTGCCACCACCGAGAAGGCCCTATTCCTGGCCGCCACCCCTCTCACCGCTCCTGGTGGTGGCACAGTCAAAAGGGCGCCCCCGGATGACCTCAGAGTACGGGTAGGATTATATGGGAGGAGGCGGTCCCTCAAATACCCTGGGCCCGAGCCGTAAAGGGCTTTAAAGGTCAAAACCAGCACTTTGAATTGATCTAGTGAACTGATTTTAACACAATGTTTAAGTTTATAATGAAAATGGTTAAACTTACAGTATAGTACAGCTGCAAATCACATTCTGCAATTTTTATAATGCATTTCAGCAAAAAGAATCAACTTGGCCATAGTCATGGATCTGGTCATACAATTTGAAATTTCTTTAAGGGTATTATACTAGAAAAAAACATAATTGACCTATATCTTATTATGCTTAACTGATCAAATTAGACTCACTAGATATAGCATATGAAATCACTGTATTTCGTATTCTTGCATTTCCATTTATCTGGATGCCCCCACTCAGAGATTTAACTTGTAAACACTTGGCTGAAAACTTGCAGTAGAAACACGGATGAAAAAACAGACGAGAAGCATATTGTCTTTTTGTTTTCATGGAGAGACTGTATTCTCTAAGTCTTTATGTACCCCAACAGATTCACAGCACAATCCTATGCATGTCTACTCAGAAGTTAAGTCCCACTATGTACAATGGGGCTTACTCCCAGGAAAGTGTGCATAGAATTGTAGCTTCATGCATTTAAGCATTCTGTGGCTGGGCAACTGTTAGGTTGCATTCTTGAACATCATTAACAAGGACGTTCTTCAAATTGTGGTTGAAACTCTGATCCACCCAGTTACATCTTGGCAAGTAAAACTGCCAAATGCAGAACTTTGCTAGCCCAGATGTGATGAATGTTTTATTTTTATTTTATTTTGAAGAATTTATATCCCACCTTTCCCATGCCGAAGCAAACGCCCAAGTCGGCTTACATGGGCAGGCTATTCTACACTACCATTTTTCAATGGGTTTTTTAATGAATATGCAGTGACTCTGTTCTGCCACAACAGATACTGCAGCTTGTCACAGCCTGGCATTCTGTCTCCCATCCAAAAATAGACCACAGATTCTCCTGCTTAGCTTCAGGCAGTACCAGCAGCTCAACCATCAGTCCATACCTCCACCATGTTCAGATTGCATGTGCTCCACTTCCACAGCATTCCAGTTGCTACAACCTACAGGTTTGCAACTAAAGAGCATAGCACTATTTGTGTACTAACATGGTGCATGATGCTTGGATCTTTATTCATATTAAGAAACCAAGCTAATGTGGCCGTATTGGCTTTTCATTGTAGAGTCCAAGTTATTCAAGAAAACAACCAAGAGTTGATTCATTTGTTACTTTCTAAACTTGTTTCTGGATAAACTTTCTTTAAATGATGAAATTCAAAGATAGCTGTAGCTGCACTTGCAAATGTGTTTAGCATAACTTTTTAAAGAAAAAACTGCAGTTGGATTTGCAGTGGTTTTATAACCTCAAGACCTTTTTATATATTAAATGGGATAGGAAAGTAAAAATTAACAGTGTGGATTTTTATTAAGAGATGGATCCTGAAAAGATGCGTGTGTGCGGAAAACAGGCGTAGAAGAAAATTTCACCTTTCTTGTACTAATTAAGCAGATTTCACACACACACACACACACACACACACACACACACACACACACACACGAGATAACACAACAAGATTTTGCTTACATTTCTAAAAAGGTAAAGGTTTCCCCACAACCGAATGGTCTAGTCGTGACCGACTGTAGGGAGCAGTGATCATCTCCGTTTCTAAGCCTGTAGAGCCGGCGTTTGTCTGAGGCAGGCTTCTGTGGTCATGTGGCCGGCATGACTATACGCTGTAGCAAACGTAACGACCACTGAAGTGGTCCCTATTTATCTACTTGCATTTTTATGTGCTTTTGAACTGCTAGGTTGACAGGAGCTGGGACAAGCAACAGAGGCTCACTCCGTTGCATGGTCTTGAACTCCCAACCTTCCGGTCAGAAAGCCCAGCAGCAGCGGTTTAACCCGCAGCGCCACCACGTCCTTAAGTAGTGCACTATCTTCTAAGTAGTGCACATTTCTAAGTAGTGCACTATCCTCAGTAAACAAGACAGAATAAATTTTATGCAGACAGCCTGCCACTTCTGAAATAAACATCAAAAACTGACCTTTTCCCATGCAAAAAAAAATCTCCCCCACTGTGAAATTGACAAGCTTTGGCCCCCATAGGACTGCACAGAGCAATCCTGCTGAAAGAAGCCATTGTTCGCCTTAGGCAATGACTTTGTTAGAGGTACTCTGTGCCCTGCCTTTATTTGAAATGTAGATTGTATCTATATGCAACACGGTCTGCCAGCTTGCAGAGCTGAGAAAAAAACAAAATAAAAAAGGATTTGGCCCTTCAAAGGTTCTTAGAGCACTTTATGTCTTTTCAAAGGGCTGAGGCTTAGAAATGCAGATGAGGTCTCCTGAAATGCAGCCTCTGTGGCTCAAGTGATCAATCATTTATAGTAGAATTGTTAAACAACAATTAGCACCTCTCAGGATCACTTTGAGTTTAGCTCCCCCCCCCCCCGCCCCACCCAAAACAAACATAAAATCCAGCTCCACTGAAACTATAGCCAAGATTTTTTTTTCCCACCCCATGGGAAATTGCTGGTATCATTGGGGTCAAAATTGTACCTGGGTATCGTTTCATTCGCTAAACATAAACCATACTTGGTATTCGGCTAAATCTGGTGCCTGTGGTGTACTAACAGGCTGGTCCTCATGACCTAAAAGGGCAGAGCGGCAGCACAACCAACTTTCATGTTTTAATGACAAATACACCTCTGGGGTGGTTTTACTACCCAGTTTGAGTGTGGTCTACTACCAGTTGAGTGTGGTCAGGGCCAACCTGACTATGAGACTAATTTCACAGTCATCTCACCTACGGACCTGTGAGTAGGCCCCATTCAACTCGGGGCGATCGGGGGGGGGGGTTGGCACCCAGGAGCACATCTCCAGGGGTGTGCCCCCCAGCTGGTGCCGCTTCTTGGAGCAACCTGACACGACTCCAAAGTGCCCCTCGCCCCTCTTGAGCCGCGCCAGGTCACTCTAGGAAGCAGCTTCCATGGCTATAAGCCACAAAAGCTGCTTTCCAGAGTGGCTTCATGCTCAATGGCCACCGTTACCACCCCTTCAGCCCAGCATCCGGGGCATTTGCATGTCCACCACTGATTCAACTTACTGGGGTTTACTTTGGAGTAGACATGCCTCAGGTTGTGCTCCCATCAGCGAGGGACACCCATCTGACTGTCAGTCTCCCTTGCTTTTCCTGTTTCAAGGGGAAAAGAAGAAATGGGGGTTCTGACATCGAAGGTATCAAACCAGCTTTTCCAAACGAAGTTGTCTCCCTCCATGCGGTATCCGGGAATTTCTCCATCTCGCTGCAGCCCTCTCTGCTACACCCCACATTGTCCCCCAACCTTTCAGGAGCAGCTTGAGGGGGGAGTCATGAACGGCCATTGTGCCTTTGCTACTTAGGATGCAACCCAAAGACATCAGAATGAAACTGGGCTCAGAACAATATACTGTCCTTAGAATATGAAACCCCATTCAGCCATCATGCCTGTTACCAGGAAAACCATACATGAACATCTCAAATGCTGTGTTTTACTGGCACTTATTATTTGCAGAGTGCTGTGAAAAAAAGAAAAAAAACCTCTAAGAATTTTCCATCAGATAAAAGACCTCTTTTGTAGGCTCACAATCTTACTATTATTCCCCAGGAACCTCTGCATTTTTCTGGCTATTAGGAGGCAAACAAAAATAAACACAAGAAAACGTTCTGAAAGTACACGGTTTGCTTTCCTTGTTTGACGGCCTGGACCGACCTAAGCCATCAGCTGCCGGAACGTGTGTTTCAGCACGTGCTGCTGATGCCAGCTGTGACCCCATTACTAGAGAGTGGGGCGAAGTGGCCAGGGTAGGCAAAATGCAATGTGCTTTGTTGCTGAGGAGGTGCACTGGCTGTGGTGGGGCTCTGGCTATATGGCATTTTGTGGCTCTTGCTTTACAGCAGTGTTTGAATGTTGGGACCAGACATGTCATGTAGCGGGTACGCGGGGGTATGCGCGTACCCGTTCCTAGGATTAGGGCTGGCCCCGCCCATTCGCCCGCCCACTCCTCAACTCCGTCGGTGCTCCACTCCTCCCGCTGCAACGTTTGAATTGCCTGCATGTTTGAGTTGCCTGCACGTTCTCAGAGCCAGGCAGGCAGGCAAGCAGGCAGCGGAGCGAAGGAGACCGACGGCAGCAGCAGTGTGAGCAGGTAGGCTGCCTGGGGCTCCCTCCCGAGGAGGCGCAGCAGTTCCTGGAGGGGGAATCGGTAGCCCGCGCGGCAGCCCTGGGGAAGGCCTGGGACTCCCGGGCCTTCTCCTGGGCCGCCGCACGGCCTACTGAGGAGGTGCAGCGGTTCCTGGGGGCAGTTCCTGGGTTCCGGCTATGACCTCACTTCCGGTGGGCAGGCCCCAACATAAGTGCCAATCAAAAGTGAGTACCTGTTGCTAAATCATTTAGATGCCATTACTGGTTGGGACCAGTAGTGTCATTCATTAACAAGGAGATGGAACGCGAGGCAGGACTTACCCCTTGATTGACAGGGAGCCCGTGACGCGTCGCCACCTGCCGTTCCGCCGCGGGGGCTCCTTCTGGGTGGCGCGCCCCTCCGCGGCTCTCCTAAGCACCCAGCGCGCCACCCAGGCAAGCGGGCACCCCCTCCGAGGCCAGGGGTGCCCACTCGGTGCTCGGCAAGACAGCGACGTGTCAGAAACGGGCAGCCAATCAGGCGGTAAGTCCTGCCTCGCGTTCCGTCTGCTCATTACTGAATGACACTACTGGTTGGGACCCACTTGGTGGGTCGCAACCTGATGTCATGGAAAGCTGGGAGTAGCCATCTTGGATGCTCCAGACCTTACTCTTGCTATATTCCTGTTGTGAGTATTAAGTTCAAATTTTCTAATGCGAGTTTTTTTTTTTAAAATAATTCTTTTTAGTACAGTGTCTTTACATACTATTTTGACCTAATCTTGGTTTCTGTCAAGGATGTTTCATGGTTGTGCAATTGCTGCAGTCCAAGAGTGCCAGTTTGCATTCCAGGGGTGTCATTTCATTATGTCACAATGACGGCACTTCCTGCTTGATGATATCACTTCCAGCTATGACATCACTTCTGATGGTTCCCAACACGAGTGCCATCCTAAAAACGTCTCAGTTTTTGTATGCCTCCTAATAGCCAAAAAAATGCAGAGGTTCCTGAGGAATAATAGTAAGATTGTGAGCCTACAAAAGAGGCCTTTTATCTGATGTCTCAGTCTAAAATGTTTGAGAACCACCACTGCTTTACAGGGATCATGTGCACTGAGCAGTGAGCCTCGAGGGCAGAGCAGACCCTGGCGATCTCCTGTGATCTACTTCTGTGTCCTGCATCAGTTGCAAGCTCCCCAAATAATGCAGTAGAAGTCACTTCATAGCAGTGATTGGTATCTTCCTAACCTTCAGAGGAGATAGCTGCACTGGGCTGCTCCCTGGAGCCTGTTCTCGAATGCTCCATTGGCGGTGGCGCCAGCAAAAAAGAGGAGCATGCGTCGAGTCTCTGAAGGGTGTCAGACTGACATCAGCAGCCACCTGTGCTCTTTCCAGCCAACATGTCTATTTGTGGCTTCAGACTGAAGTAACCGTTCTGGAGCCCTGTCATTCGACATCAGCTCTTGCCTCCCAAGCGGCATCAACATGCATTACTCTTCAAAGGGTTATGTTTCCTGGTGGCTTCACACACGTACACGGTCAGGCTCCCTCCGAGGGCAATGTGCCTGTCTAATGGTTTCAGAAATGCTGGACTCTCATTGCTCATGTCCTTGAACTCTAGTCTATCCCAGTGTATATAATAGCATTTCTTTACATGGCCACACTGAAGACCCTCACTATTTCCCCTTTTGAAAACATTCTTTCCAGCCCTCTCTGGATTGTGAAACGGCTGGCAACCTGGCACCTATGAATTGGTGCCTGATGTCCCTGATGAATTTGGGGTTAGGGTCAGAGGTGTAGCGGGGCTAAATCGTGCCCCAGGCACACAACATCATGATGCCACAACATCGTGATGTCATGATGTTGAGGGGTGCATCTTCCCATGGCCGCAGCTTGGGCAATGTTGTCAATAAGCCATGTGCCTCCCTGGCTCCCCAGCTCGGGAAGCTGGGGTTGGGGTGGGTGGCTTCTCTCAGCTGTGGCTTGGGCACTTTTGCCCTAGTAGTGGCCAGGAGAAGTGGCAAGAAGCAGCACACCCCCTGGGGTTCCTGAATCAGGAGAACAGGGGGCACACAGACCCACCTACAGCTGGGGCCAGAGCCAGAGCGGGCCCCAACTGCACCTGGGGTGGGGCCATGCCCCCAGCGCAGCCTTGCCACGCCCCTGCTTCCAGAATCACTCCATTTTGGAACTATTCGGAGGTAAGGGCAGGCAAGAGGACCCAGCTCTGTGCTGGCTTTCCGTGCCAGTGCACCCAGTCCCCTCGGTGACTCCTGCGGCTGACGTGTCACCACACTGCAGGGGCATGACCAGCATCGTCATCCGCAAATGAACTCCCGGAACACTGGGAGGGACTTATGCAAGGCTTCGCCGTGATTGGCTGCCTGCCCGTTTCGTTCCGCGGCTGCCTTGGCCTCGAGGAGTGCCTGCTCACCGGGGGAGACAGGTGGGAGGGGCGCGCCGTGTGCCTGGGCAAGCAGTGGGGGCCGTGCCAACCAGGGGCAGCCTGCCCTTAAGGCCAGGGCAGCCGCGGAACAAAACGGGCGGGCTGCCAATCATGCAAAAGTCCCACCCACATCCCTCCCAGCGTTCCGGGAGTTCATTTGCGGATGACAATGCTGGGCATGACGCCTGTTATGATTATGACTGCTGACTGACCAACTCTTTTATTGGGCAAACTGCTGGCTGAGAGGAGGCCAGTGGATGTCATTGAGGGCACAATGCTAACCTGGTGTTAGACTGGTACAGTTAGGCCAGCAAAGTTTGGCCTGCAGAAGGGACACCGTAAAATATGTTTGGACCACTCTTGGAATCTGTCAGGCTGCAGAAAAAGCCTTAAAGGAATTTTTATGGCTTTAAGGAATTTAGTTGTGGACGGAATGTAAGTGAGAGCCATCAGGTGGACCAATCACCCACCTGAGGGGAATCACTGTTGAAGTAGCATACAGGGGCGGATCTCTTTGAAAGGGCGCCCATGGCGCCCAATGAAAACGCGCCCCTAGGGGCACGCAACGTCATGACGTCACATCGTGACGTCATGACATAGCCCCGAGGCGCGTTCTTTCTCTTTGCTAATGCCGGCTGGGGCGCCCCAGCCGGCATTAGCGAACAGAA
>JAJKFI010000002.1:39556284-39568466 GCA_029204185.1 Lerista edwardsae | reverse complement strand
TGGCAATATGCACACCTAGTACTGTCGAATCCAGTTGAGAGGGCTTTTGTTTGAATTCTTTTGATTTGATATGGTAAGTGCGCTGGACTAAAGTTTCACGGAAGGCCAAAGAACAGTGGTTCCCAAACTGTGGATCAGGACTCACTGGTGTGTTATGAGCCGATTTCAGGTGGGCCACAAACAGCAGCGGCATTCAGCCGGTACGCTGGGCGGGACTTACCGTTGAGCGGCAGTCCGCCCGTTGCGTTCCGCCGCATTCCGCCGCGTTCTGCCATGTTCCGCCATGTTCCGCCACGTTCCCGCCCGCCCCGGCGGGCGGGAAAGCAGCAGAACGTGGCATCACGCAATGGGCGGACTGCCGCTCAACGGTAAGTCCCGCCCAGCGTACCGGCTGAATGCCGCTGCTGGCCGCAAAGCATCTAGATCAGCCATATTGAAAATATGGGAAGATGGAATGCTGGCAAGGGGGGGGGCTGTGTGATTCTTTTGCTTGTGTCAAGGTTGTAAAGAGGCCTTTTTCCTTTCTGATTCGCTTTGCTATTGGAAAATGGCTGAGGAATAACCCAACTTATTGCTGCATTCGCAGGAAAGCAGCAGGCTCTGGTGTCACAATGACAGCACTTCCAGCCATGACACCACTTCCGGTGGGTCCTGGACAGATTGTCTTTCTAAAAAGTGGGTCCTGGTGCTAAAACGTTTGAGAGCCTCTGCTCTAGAATGTAAGTATTCTGATAAATGCTTTAAATGAATTCATTTGCATTTATGTTTGATGTGACCATTTTGGAAAATTCAAATCCTAGTTGGCCAAACTCAAATTCTGACAGCAAAACAAGAAGGCTGGAAAATGACTTCGGTGCATGAATTCTAAGCTGTTAATATCAGAAGCAACTTTCACATTTCATCACAGACATTTCAGCAGGTTATCAAAATTAACGTATTATGAAACTTTTCATTCAGAGCGGAATTCTATTTTTAAATTCATATAAGCACTAATTACTCACCTCCACTTTTTATGCTTCCTTTTCCACTGTGTATGTTTAGTGTATTTATCTCAATGCTAAATTTGATGTGCTCCACCACATGGGCTTAGGGCTAAAGTGGGCATGATGGGCCAGCCATGTTTGCTGCTCATGTGTCTTCCCCTTTCATATATTCCATATCTACCAACGGAAGACACCGGAAGGAGAAGTGCTCTTGGATTTTTCCAGCTTTGGCATTTGACGCATTATGACAGTGGTCTTCAACATTTTCCATGCAACTGTTCCAATAAAAAACCAATTTTCAGAGGATCATAGAGAGCTGGGCACCATCTTGGAAAGCTTGAAAATCTGGAATTGTCTTGAAAATGTATCTTTAACTATCTGCCACCATCTTTGGGGGATCCTGACAACCAACCAACCAACCAACCAATAATGAGAAAGGGGACCCACCATCAATCCACTCCAGGGGCACTATCTGCTGACTCCTTGTCCCAATTACACCCTCCCAGCACTGTTTACAGTTCTTATTCTTATTAGAGAGAACAATATTCTTATTAGAGAAAACAGAAAAAGAGCTACCATGGAGTCTGGCATTTGTGATAGCAATTTTTGTGCAATTGCTAAGAACCTGAGCAGGGACACAATCTCCTGGTAACTGAAGGGGTACACCCAGTGATGTCATGCAGGGGGAACGTGCTGAAACAGCCGTTCCTGAACCTGATCTGCCCTAGCTCCGCCCACTCACCGCCATTTGTCGCTGGCTCCGTGATGGATGTGGCGCTGCGAGGGGCTCTTGGCCTTGGAAGGGGCACCTGCTCGCTGGGGGGGGACGGGTGGGGGGCGCGCCAGGTGCCTGAGCGAGCGGCGGTGGGGTGCGGCCACCAAGGGCAGCCTGCGTGGCGGGTGGGAAGGCAGCGGAACCAAAGGGATGGGCTGCCAATCAAAGCTGAGTCCCAGTCAGCATTCCGGTTCTTCAGTCAGCGTTCCAGTTCTTCGATCATTTAGATACCACCACTGGGTACACCAGATTCCTCCCCCTTTACCTGATGATGCTCTAGTCCAGTCAGGGCCAGCTACAGGAGTGGCAGGGCCCAATGCGGGGCATTCCTGTGGCCCCCCCACCCTCCCTGCAGGGACTCCCACTCACCAAGAAGAACACTTGTGGTGCCATGTGCAAAGCATGGCACCTGGAAATAGTTGGTGGTGACATGATGATGTCACCTCCAGCTGCTTCCCAGAGTCCCATTTTGGGCTGTTCAGAGGCAGGGGCACGTGGGAGAGCCCAAGGTAAAGCTGCTCTGTTCGCCTCACTGACTTACAGCCCATAGAGGTCCCAGCTGCCCCTGCAGCCAATAATTCGCTGCATTGATGTGGGGCCTTCTGAAGTGCGGGGCCCAATGTGATGGCATTGGTCACATTGGCTCAAATTCAGCCCTGAGTGCTGTGGTTGTCAACCATTTCCATTCCCATATGTTGCTGTGACCCTCACAATTGAAGCTTCGCAACCCCATTGGGGTCACAACCCCAAGGTTGAAGAACACTGCATTATGGGATTTCTAGCTAGCTCCAAGAGGAATAAAGAACAGAGCACTCCAGTCAGGCAACTTCCATTCCATGGTGATTAACAGAAAGCACCTTAAGTAGAAGAGCAACTGACTCCTTAACATAAGAACATAAGCCTGGATCAGGCCAAAGGCCCATCTAGTCCAGCTTCCTGTATTTCACAGCGGCCCCACCAGGTGCTCCAGGGAGGCATGAGACAACAAGATGCTTGGATCCTGTTGCCACTCCCTTGCACCTGGTACTCTGAAGTAGCCTACTACTAATGTAAGGAGGTTGCACAATCCATCATTGCCTATAGCCCACGATGGACTCCTTCCTGTATTGGCTTCTGGGAAGCCAAAAGAGGAGGCAACGTTCAAGACCTTTTCTTGTGGGTGCAGTCCTAACCTGGCATTGTGCCAGCACAGTGCTCTTGAGCCAGACCAGCTGCAAGGCACATCTGTGCTGCAGATTTGGTCTCTGGGCCAGCATAAGAAGCAGCGCTGGTGCATGAGCGCTGCCATGACCGTCAGCTGTGCTGGTCAAGTGCCAGTGCAGCTCTTCTGGTGCAGGGCCGCGCCAAAGGCATGCCAGAGGCAGGCAAGAGGCATAATGGGGCAGCGCCATGGGCAGAAAGGGAGCAGAGATGGGACATGTTCATTGGACCCTATCCCACCTCCCGTCCTCAGGCTAGGCGGGCCTGATTTGGGCCACTCCTGGCCACGTGGACGTGCACCTGCTATTTTGCTGACGCAGATCTGAGCAGCCCCATAGGGCGGGCTGGGGCTTACACTGGGGCAAGGGAAAAATCTCCCCTTGCCCCACGCTGAGCCACTGCTGCCTCCTAACATCATTCGGATGCAGCACAGGTGAGTCGGCCTGCCTATTCCAGCACAGGTTAGGGTTGCGCCCTGTGAAAATTAGGCCGCATCTCACCATTTTATACATGAACATAGAAGACATGTAAATGAAATAGTTTTTGAATTATGGTGTTGGAGAAGACACTTGAGAGTCCCCTGGACTGCAAAGAGATCCAATCGGTCAATCCTACAGAAAGCCAAGCCTGATTGCTCCCTGGAAGGACAAATCCTGAAGCTGAAGCTCAAGTACTTTGGCCACCTCATGAGAAGAGAGGACTCTTTAGAAAAGACCCTCATGCTGGGAAAGATTGAAGGCAAAAGGAGAAGGGGGCGGCAGAGGATGAGATGGTTAGACAGTGTCACCAAAGCGATGAACATGAAATTGGGTGAACTCCGTAAGCTAGTGGAGGACAGGGAGGTCCATGCTGTGGTCCATGGGGTCGCGAAGAGTCGGACACGACTTAGCGACTGAACAACAACAACAACAAATGAAATAGTGTGGCTGTCCTATCACATTTCAAATGACTCTTCTCCAGTGTAAGGCACATTTACATATACTATAGAATATGTTTATATAGCCTGTATATAAAAAGATGTCTGTATGTGAACTTTCAATCCTCGCCAATTGGATGCCTCTGCTATGCCTTCAGCCTTGCTTGGGAAACAGGCTTATGTATTCTTTCTTCTGCTGTTGAATTCAGAAGTCTTCTCATCTTGCTTTTCAGAGAATGCGGTCTCTTAACCCAAAGCAAGAACAGGTTCAACCTTGATTACCTATGTGGGAAAAGAGATTTCAGTTGCGCATGAGAAATGCAATACCCTCAAAAGTAGAGCATGTATGGCTAGGAAATTCAAAGAGGGAACATCTGATCTTGTGGTGTTGTATAGCAATATACCAGGGCAACAACAGTTTTTGGCACGCAATGTAAGCTATACAAACTGATTACAGCACCAGAGTAACAGTGCTACAGTTCTGGTTGAGAAAACACTTTCATTCTTGGCTCTGAACTTTGGAAGCATCCAATCTCTTTAAAGCACTTCTCCCATGGGCTGAAATTTCTCATGCTCTCACAGCTAATTGATATGATGTTCTGTTTTGTTTTTGTTTTTTAGCCTTTTACTACACGAAATTGAAAATTGAGAAATTCAGCCAGTTCTTAATTGTTGGATGCTTTTTTCATCCATACGTAGTTTACAGACCTAGGGGCTGGTTCACATCAATGGGCTCAGAACACATATAAAAGATATTAAAGTAGTCACTAATTGTGACTCCAAGATTGGTATGTTCCAAATCAACGGGAGTTTTGCCACTGAAAGTGCAATCCTAACCTGGTGTTAGGCCGGCACAGTTAGGCCAGCAAAGTTTGGCGGGCATAAGAGTCACCGTAAAGTATGTTTGGAGCACTCTCTGTGTCATAGAGCATCACACAGACATGCGCCACCCCACCCCACCCCACCCGACTCTGAGAACGGTCCAAATGTGCTTTATGGTGGCCCTTGTGCCGGCCGAACTTTGCTGGCCTAACTGTGCCGGCCTACATCCAGGTCAGGATTGTGCTCTGAGTTTAATAGGGAAGGATTTCTCTATACAGCCCTACACTTACTGTGCCTAAGACGGCTGTATCTTTTCTACAGAAAGAAGAAAAGCAAGTGGAGGAAGCATTTTTGTGACAAAACTTCCAGAAGGAAAGGGGAGAAAAGTCCCCACACTGGTCTTCTCTTTCATAATTTACCACAAACAGACAGACAGACAGACAGACAGACAAACAGGCCTGAGAACTGCTACTCATGACAAAAGCAATGATCCTAAACTTCCAAATAAGACCCATTGAACTGAATAGGCCCTGACTCTCAGTAGACATGAATGGGACAGCACTGTAGGGCTGAGAGCCGGAGCAGGCGCTAACTGTGCCTGGGACGTGGCGGCGACAAAATATGTCACTGTGCCCTCCATGCAGCCTTGCCACACCCTCTGCTTCCAGAATCGCTCCATTTCAGAGCAAAACGGAGGCAAGGATGGGCTAGAAGGCCAATCTGTGTGCTGATTTTTTCCCGCAGCACGCACAGCTCCCTCAGTGGCCATGGCAAAAGCTATTCCGCAATGTATGGGTGCGACACCTTTTGTAGGGCATCAATCCTATGTGCACTTAACTGGGAACAAGCCCTACTGAACACAATTTCCTCTGAGTAAATATGCACAGGATTGTCATGTAAATGTAGTTTCCCCATAGTGCGCAATCCTAACCTGGAGTTAGGCCAGCACAGTTAGGCCAGCAAAGTTTCGCGGGCACAAGGGACACTGTAATGTATGTTTGGACCACTCTTGGAGTCAGAGAGGCCCCTCCCTGACTCTGAGAGTGGTCCAAACATGCTTTATGGTGGCCCTTTGCCAGACAAACTTTGCTAGCCGTCTTGCCCCAGTGAGGAGAATAAAAAGGAACATAAACTCTGGCAAAAGACAAGTAAGAAGGTGATACGGGAGGCCAAGAAAGCGTTTGAGGAACGCATGGCTAGCAACATAAAGGGGAATAATAAAAGCTTCTTCAAATATGTTAGAAGCAGAAAACCTGCCAGAGAGGCGGTTGGCCCGCTGGATGGTGAGGGAGGGAAAGATGAGATAAAAGGGGACTTGGAGATTGCAGAGAAATTAAATGAATTCTTTGCGTCCGTCTTCACAGCAGAAGAACTTGGGCAGATACCACAGCCCGAACAGCCCTTCCTAACTAAGGAATTAAAGCAGATAATGGTGAATAAGGAAGATGTTTTAGATCAAATTGATAAACTACATATAAATAAGTCACCAGGCCCAGATGGTATACATCCAAGAGTTATTAAGGAACTAAAGAACGAAGTTGCTGACCTCTTAACTAGAGTATGCAACTTGTCCCTTCAAACGGCCACGGTGCCAGAGGATTGGAGGATAGCCAATGTCACGCCAATCTTTAAAAAAGGGAGAAGGGGGGACCCTGGAAACTACAGGCCGGTCAGCCTAACGTCTGTTCCGGGTAAGATGGTGGAAAGCCTTATCAAAGATAAAATCCTAAAACACATAGAGGAACAAGTACTGCTAAAAGAAAGTCAGCATGGCTTCTGTAAGGGTAAGTCTTGCCTCACAAACCTTTTGGAATTCTTTGAAAAGGTCAACAGGCACGTGGATGTGGGTGAACCTGTGGATATCATATACCTGGATTTTCAGAAGGCGTTTGACACGGTCCCCCACCAAAGGTTGCTGAAGAAACTTCACAGTCAGGGAATAAGAGGGCAGGTCCTCTTATGGATCCAGAATTGGTTGAGGGCCAGGAAACAGAGAGTGGGGGTAAATGGGCAATTTTCAGAATGGAGAGAGGTGAAAAGTGGAGTGCCCCAGGGATCTGTCTTGGGGCCCGTGCTTTTCAACTTATTCATAAATGACTTAGAGACAGGGATAAGCAGCGAGGTGGCCAAGTTTGCAGATGACACAAAACTTTTCCGGGTGGTGAAAACCAGAGAGGATTGTGAAGAGCTCCAGAAGGATCTCTCCAAGTTGGGGGAATGGGCAGCCAAATGGCAGATGCGTTTCAACGTAAACAAATGTAAAGTGATGCACATTGGGGCCAAAAACCAAAACTTCACCTATAGGCTAATGGGTTCTGAGCTGTCTGTGACAGCTCAGGAGAGAGATCTTGGGGTGCTGGTGGACAATTCCATGAAGGTATCGACCCAGTGTGCGGCAGCAATTAAGAAAGCCAATTCCATGCTCGGGGTAATTAAAAAAGGGGTTGAGAATAAAACAGCCAATATTATCATGCCATTGTACAAAGCAATGGTAAGGCCGCACCTGGAATATTGTGTCCAGTTCTGGTCGCCGCATCTCAAAAAGGACATAGTGGAGTTGGAAAAGGTGCAGAAGAGAGCGACAAAAATGATTACGGGGCTGGGGCACCTCCCTTATGAAGAAAGACTGCAGCGTTTGGGGCTCTTCAGTCTAGAAAAAAGGCGCCTGAGGGGGGACATGATTGAGACATACAAAATTATGCATGGAAGGGATAGAGTTGATAGAGGGATGTTCTTTTCCCTCTCTCACAACACCAGAACCAGGGGGCATCCGCTAAAACTGAGGGTTGGGAGAGTTAAAACAGATAAAAGGAAGTACTTTTTTACCCAGCGGGTAGTTAATCTGTGGAACTCCTTGCCACAGGAGGTGGTGATGGCATCTGGTCTTGATGTCTTTAAGAGAGGATTAGACCGATTTCTGGAGGAAAGATCCATTGTGGGCTATAGGCAATGATGGATTGTGCAACCTCCTTACAAAGGTGGTGGGCTACAGGTACCGGGTGTAAGGGAGTGGCAACAGGATGCAAGCATCTTGTTGTCTCCTGCCTCCCTGGGGCACCTGGGGTGGGCCGCTGTGAGATTCAGGAAGCTGGACTAGATGGGCCCTTGGCCTGATCCAGCATGGCTCTTCTTATGTTCTTATGTTCTTATGTTCTTAACTCCAGGTTAGGATTGTGCTCTTAATTGAGGCATAAATAAGACACATTTTATATGCAGGTTCAAGCAGGATCTACAGACTGATTGAGGATAAGATTGGCTGTTGTTCCTATACTGTGCTGCAAGAGGCAACTGAAATTGTCTCATATGAAGCTATCTTATACAGAGTCAGACTAGCCCTTACTGTCTTCACTGACTGGCAGACACTAATTAAGATCACCAGGTTATGGGCTTCGATTATATATGCATTGATTTTGTTGCCCTTGGATTGGTAGTAATGATATCTCTGTGAGATGGTTGCCCTAAAATTACAGGAACTTACTCCAGACTTATATCTTTGTTGCATTCCGAAATCCCAAAGCAGCAGAGCTTGGTTCCCAAATATATTCCAGAACCTTCCATTAAAGCAGCATGGTCCTTTACTCAAGCTGCTTGAAAACCACAAGCTCTCTGTGATCTGTCCCACAAGACGTGTTCACAGATCGTGTAGTTGGAAAACTGCCATCTGCCTCATTTTGAATTGAAAACATATGTTAGCAACATCAAATAACACAGCTACCCATATGAAACCACAAGGAAGCCAATGTGCATGTGCATGGGAAGCACATCTCATATTTATTCAGTAGTCAGCAATTTCAAGAGAAAGGTTGTATCAGCAGTGAGAGTTGCTATACATTCCCCAGTCTTGCCAGCAGGAAGCATTGATCTGCACTTAGGAGGCAATGCACAATTTCATGGTATCACAAATAAGATAAGTGATATTATTATGATTACTATTATTTACTAGACTTTATCGGAGTGAGCCAGAAGATGTCATATAGTGATGCAGTTGATAGAAGTAGCCATGTGTCTTCTGAGCTGTTTGGATTAATCCTAGATTGGATCAAGTTGGGGATGACCAAGAACATCTATTGAAGTCTTATTTCACAAATGTTGAACTAGGAGCGCCCACACCTTTGCCTAACATGCCAATCCAAATAAATGCTAATGATTGGGTGAGTGGGATTATGTTCCGCTGAACTAGCATAATGGTGCAATACTTGACATTTTGCACCATTACGCAAAACCACACCACCTAAGAGACCACAGAACCGCAGGGCGTTAAATTTCAAATCAAATTGCAGTAGTGCCCAGAACAGACATGAGAGGTGATCAGATACTGACAATGATCAGATGATGACATGAACAATCAGATGAGACAACCCACTGAATTACATGTGAACATAGACTTGGCAAGGAAAGAGTCAAAATATATTTATTTTCAAAGAAAACCCAAAGAAAGAGGAATAAACAAAATGGGAAAAAGGTGGGGGTATAGCAAGATACAGCAAAGCAGGCTGGTGGACAGTGCCTGAACTCAGCTGGATAGAAATAGCTTGACCAAATTGGATGCTATAACTAGCAATGTCCAGCTGGGATGCTACTCAAAAGCAAAGTCAGACATGTCATGTAGTGGGTACGCGAGGGTATGCGCGTACCCATTCCTAGGATTAGTATAGGGCTGGCCCCGCCCATTCACCCGCCCACTCGTCGACTCTGTTGGCGCTCCGCTCTGCCCCCTGCAACGTTTGAATTGCCTGCATGTTTGAGTTGCCTGCACGTTCTCAGAGCCAGGCAGGCAGGCAGGCAGGCAGGCAGCGGAGCGAGGGAGACCAACGGCAGCAGCAGTGTGAGCAGATAGGTTGCCTGGGGCTCCATCCTGAGGAGGCGCGGCAGTTCCTGGGGGGGAAGCGGTAGCCCGCATGGCCTACCAAGGAGGTGCGGCGGTTCCTGGGGGCGATTCCTGGGTTCCGGCTATGACCTCACTTCCGGTGGGCGGGCCCCGACACAAGTGCCAATCAAAAGTGAGTACCTGTTGCTAAATCATGCATGAGCACGCACGCACACACACACACACACTAATGCATTGCTGAACTGGTGAAGTTTGCAGGCTTACGTCTTGTAAAAAGAGCAAACAAGACAAAATTAATTCCCTAAATGCATCCATATAGAAACATAGTCCCTACTGCTAGCTACATATGTTGTCCCTGGAATTGCAGTCCCTGCACTTACAGGACAGTGAGTGTGTTTTCTGTGCACCAGCATTAGATTTCACAGCAAGCCTGACAGCGATAGGAGCATCCTTCTGCTTGAATTTGTTCTTGTCCACCCTTCTGCTTAAAGAGGGCTAGGGTAGACGATGTCATGCAGTGGTTGGATGAATAAAACCTACCTGGCCTTTCCATCCCATCTCTTTGTCTAGAGTAGAGAAGCAGCTTTGGCTATCCCATCAGTGGGTGCATACCAGTCTCCGTAGGAAGCTTGGCTCATCCAGCCATGGAGAAGATCATACGAGGCATGTCCAGCACACAGCTGCCTGGGGAGGGTGTTGTCAAGCAAGGACCATTGCCGGAGGATGTCCCAACTGCTTTCAGGTTGCTGAGCCAACACAGATGCTTCTGGGGGTATCCAAAAATAAGGCAAAACAGGCAAAGGGGAACATCGGCTTGACATTGGCTAACACTGTAAGGGCCCAATCCTATGCAGCCCAGTCGGGCGGTAAGCCCTAGTGTCACTTCCACTGTTGTGGTAAAGGCTTACCACCAGTACCAGCCCAGCTCTAGGTCCCCAGTGCCAGGAGGAACCGGCGTGGGGCTGGTGGGTGGTAAGTAACACCGCCACTGGCAGTGAGCTTCTTCAGGATGGGAGGGGGGAACGGCATGAGGATAGCAGAGCTGGGCGGGGGAAGGTGGAGCGGGGGTGGGACAGTGGTAGCTTCCACTGTTGGATCCTAATATCCATGTCAGACTGCGTGACCCAACACTGATGTCCTCAGGTCTGTACTGGCAAAATAGCTGGAGCAGCCTTGAGGAGGTCTGTTGAGGAGGAGCAGACTTCAGAAATGTCCCCTTCTCCCTAGGTGTCTCCTACAGTTGCCACGGTGTCCATAGGATGCAGTGGTACCCAGGCAGTGATACGGGGGCCAGGCAGCTTAGGGCTGGGCTGTAAGGCTGTTATTCTGGCCTTTCAGGCAAAAATGCTGGAGCAAATTCTTGGGCTGCCCCTTGGATACTTTCTGCCAGCAGGATTGTTTCCACAGGAAACTTTGCCACAAAACCTGTTGCATGGTTTTTGCAGGATTTTCTAGAGCCACGAGAGTGAAGAACACTCTTCCAAATACAATCTATAAAGAGGTTTGGAAGGAATGAACTATAAGTTACCCTGTTGCATAAGAAGCGACATTCGCAACAGATGAGTATCATAAAGCTCATCAGAGCAGGCTGCTGTTGACATTGGCAATGGCCAGATGCTCAGCTAAAAAAATGTATTTCCCCTCCAAATTAACCTTTGCTTCACAGCTCAGCTACTTTGTGTTTCAAATCGGCTTCCAAAACATGCTGTACTCTCCTGACAGTGTAATTAGACCATTAGACACAATCAGAAGTACTAATGTTCCCACAGAGTGGAAGAAAAGGCATTAATGTCGAAGAGATTCTTCCAGGTTGCGATGACTGTGCATAAGAAGGTTTCCTTGATTCACTGACAGCACAATCCTATGCATGTCAAATCAGAAGTCCCATTGTGGTCAATGGGACTTACTCGTAGGAAAGTGTGTACGGGAATGCAGCCCCACAAACCTCACTGCATCTTCCAGATGATACACAGTTGGGGTCAACTTGGGAAGATCTGAGCGGGCAAAGCAACAATGACCAATGGAGAGGACTTAACTTACCCATCTTGAATGAGAACTTAATAGGCACTGCAGCAAAGGACTGACAAGTTAATGGAGGCCAGTCCAGATCACTTTCCACCCAGTTCTGTGACCCAGCTAAATCTGCTTCCTCAGTGATGACAGACTCCAGGGCACAATGATGCCCTTAAATGCCTTTTCAGCAGTTGATTACTGGAACTGCCAGGCCTGGCATTCACCTGCTGCTGGGTCCCCAGCACTGACCCCCTCTGATGCCTGCTTTGGACTGGGCCTGACTGCCACTTGGTTGGTGGGTGCCATTTTCCTTACAATGCCCTAGGTTTCAAAACTACGGCCTAGGGGCCACATCCCCTGCTAACTGGGCAAGAGGCACTTTTTCAAGTGGTGTTTCTCTTATATTTAGCAGGGGGAGAGCAATTGGCCCCATTCACCCCTGCGCTGTGTCTTTTCTAGTAGCTGTTGCTGGTGGTGTTCTGCATTTAGATTGTGAGCCCCTTTGGGACAGGGAGCCATTTAATTTTATTATTATTACTATTTGCCTGTAAACCGCTTTGTGAACTTCATGTTGAAAAGCGGTATATAAGTACCTGTTGATTGATTGATTGATTGATTGATTGATTGATTGATTGATTGATTGAT
>JAJKFI010000002.1:39524242-39539555 GCA_029204185.1 Lerista edwardsae | reverse complement strand
AGAGAGAGAGAGAGAGAGAGAGAGAGAGAGAGAGAGAGAGAGAGAGATGTTGACTACATAAAAATACTGAGCATTGGAAAGTATCACTATTAATAGCATTCTAGACTGGCAATTGAAACAAAAAGAAATGTAGGCTGGCAACACTTCCTTCCCACTTCAGTGGGAACTTGGGATGGTGAAGTGACTTGATGTGTCAGCCCCAACTGCGGTATTTTATTTTTCTGGAGTTAAAATGCAAAAGCCGCAGGGGTGCAGTCGATGGAGAGCAGCGCTCTGGGACTTTTCCTTCAGCAGGAAACAGTGCTGATGTCATCCACAGGATGCACTCAGGTGTTGCCTTTGAAACCTTTTTCAAAGGACCACAGCTGAGAGGAAACATCAGGCTCAGCAGGTGGCAACTGGACATTTGCATAGGTGTCTAGGCTATCATCTTTCCCATCAGCTACCGGAGAGGAAGTTGCATTAGGGACAGTAATCCTAGGAAAATCTACCTGGAAGTAAAATCTATTTAATATATTGAAATTTACTTCTGAGTAACTATGCATAGACTAGCACAGTGCTTCCCAAACTCCTTCAGGCGAGTTGGGAACCAGGTGTTTGTGGGGAGGGGGAGGGGGAGGGGGCAGTGGTAGTGCTGCATCCTGGAGTTGGGGGAGAGTCATGGAGGCCTCTTCAAGGTAAGGGAATGTTTTTTCCTTTACCTCAGAGCTGCATTGCCCTTACCCTGGTGCTGGAAAATTGGTTAGGATTGTGCCCTGAGAGTGGTCCAAACGTGCCTTACAGTGGCCCTTGTGCCAGCCAAACTTTCCTGGCCTAACCGTGCCAGTCTAACTCCAGGTTAGGATAGTGCCCTAAGTAGCAAATCAGAACTAAAGAGCGGGCGCAGATCTGAGGAGACAGCGTGGCCCAAATCAGGGCCGCGCGGCCTCATGGACAGGCTTAGGAAGTGGCCATACGGCCACCTCCCAAGCCCACCCATGTCCTGCCCAAGTCCCGCCCCACCTCCCTCCCTCCCACCAATCCCTGCGCCGCTTCCACTTGCGGAGCCTCCCTTGTGCCGACCGGCTTGCGGTTGGTGCAAGAAAGTCTCAGCGCGGGTGCAACAGGGCGCGGTCCTGCTCTAGCGCCAATGCAGGGGTGCCGATCATCACTCCTGCGTCAATGCTAGGGCTGTCGCTCCGACGCTATGATGTAGCATCGGTGTGACGGGCAGTGCAGGATTGCGCTGCCCATAACGTCTAGTCTACTAGGAAATCATTCAGCTAGAAATGTAGAAAGTGACACATATCAAAAGGCATTAATAGCTATAGACATGTCCAAGTATCTCAGTGTGCAAAGATTTCCCAGAAGTTCAAAGTCACTTGCGTGAAAATGAAAGACATCTATCCAGCTTTTTGTGAAATGAAGCATTCCAGTGATTGAAATATAGAACAACTGTTGTTTTGTGTAAGTCTAATACTCGATGAAGAATGCATTATACAGCTCCACTCCCTGGATCTTAAAATGCTTTTGATGTTATCTGTGGTGTTTGTGTGTGCGCACGCACACAGACGCTTAAATTAGATTGTCCTCTATGAACTGGCTTGCACCAACGGTTTCTTAGTGCAACCTTTTAAATGAGGATTAGTGGTGCTGAAATTGACAAATCGCCTTTCCATCACATTAAGTGCTCAGCACCCCACCCCCAGAAACACCAAATCTTCAGTTTATGTTAATATGGTATTTTGAAAAAGTCATCACCATGGTTTCAAAGTCCGAAGCCCTCTAAATCCCTAACACTTAAAAGAAAAAGTCATTACAAAATCAGATGCCTAAACATTCAGCATTCCCATGTATTTCCCTCGGCTTCCTTAAACAGCTGGAATAGAAGAGGCTGCAGGAAATTTCCTTTGACAGCAGCTTAACAATTTAGAAAACTGTTAGCGGTGACAGTTAAAATAAAATGTGTACAGCACCATTCAAGTGGCCAGATAGCTGTACATAGCCCTCTCTGTTAGGCCAGGATTTTCATTCCCTTATCACTCTAGTCACTGAGAGTATAAGAGAAACCTGCTTTCTCTGAGCTGCACAGAGCGCCATCCTAACCTGGAGCTTGGCTGGCAAAAGGTACACTGTACCATATGTTTGGACCACTCTCAGAGCGCAATCCTAACCTGGAGTTAGGCTGGCACAGTTAGACCAGCGAAGTTTGGCCAGCACAAGGGACATCATAATGTACGTTTGGACCACTCTTGGAGTCAGAGAGGCCAGCACACAGACGTGCACCATCCTCCCTGACTCCGAGAGTGGTCCAAACATGCTTTACCATAACGCTTGTGCCAGCCAAACTTTGCTGGCTTAACGTGCCATCCTAACTCCAGATTAGGATTGCACCCTCAGAGTCAGAGAGGCCAGCACACAGACATGTGCCATCCTTCCTGACTCTGAGAGTGGTTCAAACATGCTTTACCGTAGCCCTTGTGCCAGCCAAACGTTGCTGGTCTAACTGTGCTGGCCTAACTCCAGGTTAGGATTGTGCCCCCACTGATTTATTAATTTCCTGATTTTACAGGTGACTATGACATCACATCAGCTTTCAGCAACACCAGCAAACATTTGTATTTTCCAAATGAATGAAGGGCGTTTGATTTCTGGGATAAATATTCCCATGTTTAACGTTTAAGAACTAAACATTTTCTCATGGCCTTTCAGAGAGGGCTCAAATCATACCTATTTAATCTGGCCTTTGAATGACTGCGTGGCTGTGTGTCCTCTGTCCCTCTGGTATATTGTCATAGTCTGTTTCACTCCCCTGGTCAATTGTTTTTTTCCCACCCTCTAATATGTGCTGATATCGAGAATTGGGTCCAGCTTTCACTCCAGTTCACTCTCGGTGTTCCCGTTAATGTTTCATTTGTTGTTGTTGTTTTAATGTGTTTTATTTATTATGTGTGTACTTATTATTATTTAATGTGTTTTACTTATTATTATACTTATTATTACTTATAATATGTTTTACTTATTATGGTTACATTGTATTTTGTTTGTTCTCTGTAAACAGGATTCTCTGGACAGGATTCTCTGGAGTGTGAGACCTGCTGCTTGCCCGCTCGACCCTTGCCCGGCATGGCTAATTAGAGCTGCCCGGGGAGGGCTGGCCGAGTGGACGGGGAGGGTGGTGAATTCATCTCTGAGGGAGGGGGTGCTCCCGCCTGCTTTGAAGCAGGCGATGGTTCGCCCCCTCCTGAAGAAGCCCTCCCTGGATCCCACAAATTTAAACAACTTTCGGCCAGTCTCCAATATCCCATTTCTGGGCAAGGTGATTGAGCGGGTGGTGGCGTCCCAGCTTCAGAGGGTTCTGGAGGAAACGGATTATCTGGACCCATTCCAATCTGGCTTCAGGCCGGGGTTCGGGACGGAGACTGCCTTGGTTGCCTTGGTGGATGACCTTCGCCGGGGGATGGACGGGGGAAGTGCGACCCTGTTAGTCCTGCTGGACCTCTCAGCGGCTTTCGACACCATTGACCATGGTGTCCTTCTGGGTCGGCTGGCTGGGTTGGGGCTTGGAGGCACTGTTTTGAAGTGGTTCCACTCCTTCCTGGCTGACAGATCCCAGAAGGTGGTGCTGGGGGAGGCTTGTTCGGCACCCCGACCTCTCAGGTTTGGGGTGCCGCAAGGTTCCATCTTATCCCCCATGCTGTTTAACATCTACATGAAACCGCTGGGAGAGGTCATCCGGGGGTTTGGAGTGGGGTGCCATCAATATGCTGATGACACCCAACTTTATCTCTCCTTTCCCCCTGATTCTGAGGAGGCGGTTGAGGTCCTGGATCGCTGTCTGGAGGCAGTTGGGGGCTGGATGCGGGCGAACAAGCTGAAATTAAATCCGGATAAGACAGAGGTGCTTTTGGTTCGGAAATCCACGGCTCGGGTATTGGACTATCGTCCTGCTCTGAATGGGGTCGCACTTCCTCTGAAGGAGCAGGTTCGCAGCTTGGGGGTTCTCCTGGATTCACAGCTACACCTGGAGTCCCAGGTGGCGGCTGTGGCCAGGGGAGCCTTTGCTCAGCTTCGGCTGATCCGCCAGCTGCGGCCGTACCTGAGCTGTGCGGACCTGGCCACTGTGACCCATGCCCTAGTGACATCTAGATTAGATTATTGCAATGCGCTCTACGTGGGGCTGCCTTTGAAGACGGTCCGGAAATTACAACTAGTACAGAACGCGGCGGCTCGGGTGGTTGCTGGAGCACGTAGGTTTGACTCTGTCGAGCCGCTGCTTCGGCGACTACACTGGCTGCCGGTTCTGTTCCGGGCCCAATTCAAAGTGCTAGTTTTGACTTTTAAAGCCCTTTACGGCTCAGGTCCGGGGTATTTGAGGGACCGCCTTCTTCCATATAATCCAACCCGTACTCTTAGATCATCTGGGGGGGCCCTCCTGACTGTGCCGCCACCAGGAGAAGTGAGAGGGGCGGCGGCCAGGAAGAGGGCCTTTTCGGTGGTGGCCCCCCAACTCTGGAACACCCTCCCCTTAGAATTGAGAACTGCTCCCTCTTTGTTTATATTTCGGTGGGGGCTGAAGACCTTTTTATTCCAAAAAGCTTTTAACCGTTGACAGGCGGGCTGGTTTATTATAACCCACGGGGCTTGTTGTTTTTATATTGTTTTTAAATTTGTTTTTAATTGTGTTCTTAATTTTTGATTGTATTGTTTAATTCTGTTTTAATTGTTTTTAATTGTAAATTGTTATATTGTTTTTATATATATATTGTAATGCCGCCTTGGGTGCCTTCGGGCACAATAAGGCGGGGTAAAAATCTAATAATAAATAAATAAAATAAACCATTTTGGGCATTTGCTTCAGCATAGGAAAGGTGGGGTATAAATTCTTCAAATAAATAAATGAATATTCCCAAGGAGCTTGATGATTAAACAGGGATAGTGCTACTCAGCAGATTTGGGAGGTTTGGGAGAGGTAATGGAAAATATTTTCTCTTGTTCCTTGTAAGCCTCCCACTTGCCAATTGGTCTCCTTGGTCCTGCACCAACTCTGCAGCTGGAGCTAGTCCGAAGAGAGAAAGCGGGAGGTGAGCATCTGGATAGGGGATCCATCAAAGGGACAGCATCTGGCACAAGTCACCTGCACTAGGCACCACCCCCTCCCGCCTCCCAACATGCCTCTTGCCCTCCCCTGTTTTCCCTCACCCTGTTCCACCCTCATCACCAGCTCACCCTCATCTGCGGATGCTCCATCCTCCTCCAGTGCAGTGGTCTTTTTTGTGCCATGACATCAATCAATCAATCAATCAATCAATCAATCAATCAATCAATCAAGTACGAAACTGGGGACTCACCATTACTAGAACATGTTCAAGGTTCTGGTGCTTCACACAGTAACATACAAAAACAAAAACATATGGGGAAGGCTTCTGCCCCAAGGAGATCACACATTTCTACATTTAAATTTGGCAGTGGGAGAGACAGCAAAAGAAAGGCAAGGGAATGGAGGGGCAATGGATGAAGTGAGTAAGGGTCAGAGGCAGATCTAAGGGAGGGCAAATCTCTACGTTTTGCAAGAAGACTTACCTTGCAGTGGAAATCACTCCTCTCCTGCACTGTTCTAGCCAATCCTCACAGGGAAAAGCAACATCTTGGCGTTGCTTACTGGCTACAGCAGCAAGGGAGAGGAGGGATTTACATGACAGGGTAAGGCTTCTTGCAACACTTAGAGATTTGCCCTCCCTTAGATCTCCCTCTGGTAAGGGTACTAACTAAATGAAGGCTACCTAATACCTGTGTTGTGGTTATTAGTGCTGGTGTTAAGTGAGCTAGATTGACAGTACTTTTGGGTATCACAATACATTTCTCTTTGCATGGATCCTGAACAAATCTGATCTGCAAATTGCTGAGAAACACTTACGAAACTCCTGGCTGCCACTTCAAATCTCTTTTCAAAACAGAAGCACACTCTAGAATTTTTGGGAGGATTTTTTTTTCATCTGTCTGATTCGATTTCGTCCTTTCCACCCACCACCCTCCCAGGGCTTCTTGCAGCTGAACCTTGCTGTCTGCCTTCTCTTCTAAGGGCTGTGAAAGCCCTTAATCAAGAAATGCTGTCTGACTGTTTCCATGACTTAAATTCTCTCCCTTGGAAAGGTCAGCCTACGATGTGTTGGGGGAAATGTGCCTGGTTCAAAGAGAAGAAAAATATAGGGACGCTTCCAAGAGCAACCATCTAGGGTGGCAAGCACAAATTACTTCCCTCCAATTGGAAGGAGACAAAATTGCATGCTTCTGGACTTCTTAGCAACTCAGGAACCGCAAACAAACCTCAATTTAGCAAGCCAACATTAGTTCTACGACCAGAGTCTCCAATCACCTGACAAATTGCAGAGATTTAAGGTCTGATATTGCTAACATATTATCAAAAGCATTTTTCCTTCTAATCCCACATTGATCTATCTTTTGGGGCCAGGAGGGGAGGTACTAGGGTATTTGCATCCTAGACCAGTGTTATTCAAACTGTGAGTTAGAACCCACTTGGTGGGTTGCAACCTGATATCAGATGGGTTGAGGAAAGCTGGGAGCAGCCATCTTGGAAACTGCAGACCTGACTCTTACTATATTCCTTTTGTGAGTGTTAACAGTTTGAATTTTCAAGTGAGGGTTTTTTGTTAAAATTTTGTTTTTAGTTCAGTGCTTTGACATCATATTTTGTTATCTTGCTTTCTGTCAGGGATGTTTCATGCTTGTACAATTGCTGCAGTCCAACAATGCCAGTTTGCATTCCAGAAGTGTCATTTTATTATGTTACAATAATAAAGTATTTCCTGCTTAATGATGTCACTTCCTGCCACAACATTACTTCCAGGTTAATGATATAACGTCTGGTGGGTCCTGACACGAGTGCCATTCTAAAGAGTGGGTCCTGGTCTAAAAAGTTGGAATACCACTGTCCTAAACAATTGTGTCTTCTTGGTCAAACGCATGCGATCATTGGCATTCCTGGACATTTGTGTCTGGGTGCTGTATTTTTTGCACCCTGGCAATTTGCATCCCACTGTTAACTGTGCAACAAACAAACTGTAACTGGGCAACAAATCCCATGTTACTTATCCTAAGCCTCTTATCCCAGCCCTATATATTGGTACTGGGACACATTTGACCAGGACATAGTTGTCTAGATCTAGGACACAAGGGACCTGTCACTCTGGAGGAGATATTTTGCCATTGAGGGTATCCACAGAATCCCCTCCTGAAAAAGAGGCAATGCTATGTCTGGATCAATATTTACTACAGGGTAGTATTGATTGCAGGCTTGTTAGTGAGCCAGTACTTTTCTTCACACTGGCCCATTGCAGAGTCTTATCCCCTTTCTTCCATGCTCCACACCTTCCAGTTGGGGGTGGAATCCTTCTTGACAAGGTTTGACTCCTTCTGAGAGTCCTGACAGCCTTTGACCCTTAAAATGCATCACGTCTCTTGCCATCAGTGGCCACGTTCTCCTTTCTGGCCCTGACCTTTCATCCCTTCTCCCGTCAACACTTCTTCACCCCAGCTTCTCCATCCATATTCAGCTCACTGAACAGCTCTTAGCTCCAGTTATGTCATCCCAGTGATGTCATTGCCAGCTGAAAGTGGGCCTGTGAATTTTTGCATGGTTCTTGTTGTAACTTATTTCTAGACCACCTCCCTTTAAGAACTGTGTGCTACGTAATGAACACAAGACATTATGAGATTGCTTAAATGCCAGGGTGAGGAGGCAAGTTTTTGATTTGTTTTAAAATCAGGCCAAAAAGAGGAGCCACACTAATGTCAGGAAGTAAAAAATTCCAATGATAGGGGGTGGACAGATAGGGGGCAAAGCTGGGCAGAGAGAAGGGAGAAATGGGGGGGGCGAGGAAGCTGAAGGAGGGGATACATCCTACTCTGGATCCTATCCCCTCTTTTAAAAGCCTCCCCACCCCTTTGTTTTCTTTGGACTTGCGCCAGCTAAAGAGCAGAGCAAGAGACTTACGGAGAGAGGGGTATGGAGAAGTAATTCCCCTTTCCCCTCTGAAGACTTCTGAACTGCCCCACTTGATACAGTGTGTGCCTTTTTGGCACAGCTGCACCATGGGTGGGGGGAGAATGGGTAGGATTGGGTTCTTGGTATATTAAATGAAAACTGAAACATTTAAAGCACAACCTTATCTGGAGTTAGGCCGGCACAGTTAGGCCAGCAAAATTTGGCTGGCACAAGGGACACCATAAAGCACGTTTGGACCACTCTCGGAATTAGAGAAGCCAGCACACAGACATGTGCCATCCTCCTTGACTCCGAGAGTGGCCCAAACATGCTTTACAGTGGCCTTTGTGCCGGCCAAACTTTGCCGGCCTAACTCCAGGATTACGCCCTTCGAGAGGGACTTCAATATTGCCCTACCTCCTGGTGGCTACAGCCCTAGTGGAAAGAACAAAAGAGAATGCAATGTTAAGGCTATAGGGGACGAGGCTTTCCCCTAAGTGCAGAGAGAAGGAAGGAGTGTGGAGAGAAAGAAGACTCAGAAAGGAGAGTAGAGAGGTACCTGGGAACAAGAAAATGAGTGTGACTTTTCTGACAGCACCAACATAGTTGGATTAGGAGGACCTTGTTTTGTATTTCCTACAGTTCTATTTGCTGAAAATGTTTGTTTCATATTAAACTGTAGAGACAAGCACTGCGTCAAAAAAAATAAAATTACAACCAAAACATTCCATAGAATAGTGTTTGTGCTAAGTCATATCAGGGCGATCTGCCTCCACTAATTCTTATGTCTACTCTGAGCAGCAGCGTTGACATTCCCATCAAAAACAACCTTTTAATTTTGGTGTGTTCCTCATGGCTGTCGCCCTTGAGTGCAACATCCGATTTGGAGAATAAACAAGGGTGACATAATCTCCTAAACAAAACCTTCTGCAATGGAAAGTGTTCTCACCGCGGTCAGGACGCTTTGTGAACAAGGGCTGCTACAGACTCACAGAAACGTCAGAAGGGTGAGACCGGAAAGCTCTACCCCATATTTTGTCTTCTTTCTGAAGTTGCTTAACAGGCTGTTTTGCAAAGATGTTCTTTTTAGCAAAGAATCGTTCTGTTTCCTTCACAAGTTCTCTGTGTAACCGCGGGCCAATATGGAAGTGAAGTCACCGGCTTAAGGTGCCACATTGACTTTTCACACTCATTATGTTGTTATGTGGTTATTATGTCATTGTGGGTATAAGTGGGCTCTTGGAAATGAATCATTTTGCATGATGACATGGCAGCAACAGGATTCATCCTGATGGTGCGAGTTGCTGCACTTTGTTCTCCTGTGCATTGTCCTGTACACAGTTTCTTTTGGGCCCTTTTCAAAAGCAGGAGGGGGCAAAACAGAGTTGGGGAGGGTGGCAACAGGGGCAGGCAGAACAGGGCCAAAACAGGGCAGGGGAAGGGGGTTGACAGCCAGAATAGTCTTTGGAGCCCAGGTCTACCCAGCTTCCCAATGCGTATCTACTATGTGGTGTTGGCAGCTAGATACAGTAATACAGAAAATCACACACACTCCTAAGCCTGTCTAAAATCTTTTAACTATAGAAAATCATTGCAGAAAATTAGCATCGTTGTATTTAGGCTCAGATTAGAATGGAGAGTGTCCTGTGCACACCAAACCCGACTTCTATATCAGCTGTGGTCCACAGCGGTGTCCCTGAGCTCCTATACACTTCTTCATGGTAAACGGATCCACAAGCCAAAGAGTTGCTATAGCAGGCCAGTTTCCCCCTTGTGTTAAGGAGTGTCATGGATGCATTCCTGGACTTGGTGCATATGACTTGTGGCAGTTGTCATGAATTACAGTAGTTCTCATGTAGTGGGTTGAAAAGGCTGAAGATTTTCTGCCGTGTGTAAGTGACAGCACCATGGGTGCCAACTGGGGGGGGGACTTTGGGTTTTTCAGCCCCCATGTTTTTTTCAGCACCCCTTCCTGAGGCCAGGGCGTGTGATTGCTGCTGCAATCGTGCACCCCGGGCTCGGGAGAGTCAGCTGTTGGGCTGGCAGACCCCTTCCTGAGGCCAGGGCATGTGGTCGCCTCTGCAATTGCATGCCCCGGCCTTGGGAGAGGCAGCTGTTGGGCCAGCAGACCCCTTCCCAAGGCTGGGGCGTGCAGTCACTGCGGCGATCACATGCCCTGGCCTTTGGAGATGATAGGGGGTGTGGTCATGTCAGGGGCGTGGCCACGTCGATGTCAGGGGCATGGCCATGGGCACCCCCGATGTCATAAGCAAGTCAGCACCACTGGACAGCGCAGTCCTCTCTCCCACCTGAGCCAGCGCCACTATCACTGCACTGGCTCAGAATGTCGCAGATGTCTGGCATGCCCTGCTTTTTCAATGCAATTGAACTTGATAGCTTTAGTTGTGGCAGCTGAAAGAATGAATTAACTGTTTCACACTGAAAGCTGCCTTGCACTGAGTCAGACCATTGTTCCACCCAGGCCAGTACCATCTGCCCTGTCTGATGGTGGGTCTCTGCAATCTCAGGCAGGAACCCTTCCCATCACCTTCTATGGGAGATGCTTTTAACCAGGGATGCTGGAGACTAAGGGAACTCTGGACCTTCTATATACCTGGCATGTGCTCTGTCAATGAACTAGTTTAGGGGGGGATGATGTCCACTGTCCAATGATTTGTGAACATCCCTGCTTTTCTTCAGATTTTAGCTCTCACTCTGTGGGTTGATTACTGCTCTTTTATTGGCTTTAGGATTTAAACTGTACTTGGCTGTTTTCAAGTGTTATTATGCCCTTGGGAGCCATCTTGGGAAACCTTTGGATCCAAAAGGCAGGAAACAAACGACAGAATTCTACAAGCTGTGACCAGATCCAAAAAATGTGTGTGCAATTGGCCGGACTGAAGCAAAATCATGCAGATCCTTAAAGTACAACATTGTTGTCCCTCCTCTGCCTTCCCCACAGAATCACAGAGTCAGCAGGGCAGGGCCACTGAGGAGTGAGCCCAGCATGCTTCACATTTCCTGCTTTGATTCAACAGTCTGCATGGAAGGAGGAGCCAGGTAAGTAAAGTGAAACAGGGGAGCTATGTGCTGCCCAGGGCAACCCAGTAGCTTCCGCTGGCCCTGGTTATAAACACCAACAGTGTTGCTGATGGAGAACCATTGTTGTTGTAGTAGGTTGTTAAGGGAACGTTAATGTTTTTAGAACTGGTACTGCTTGACTCTATTTAACAACCTTTGCGAAGACAGAACCAGCAAATGAATGAAAGAGAAACTGGCAACGGCTTAAGAGACAAGAGCCAAAGGAACGCCTTCCAGAAGCCTGTGGAGTGAATAAAGTAGAATCAAGGTACACAGTGGGAGGACACAGCTAATGATAGCTTTGTTTGCTTTGGCCCTGCTTTCCATTTTCTCCTCCTTTCTGGAACAGTGGGGCAAAAATCAACCGAACAGGGATCTTGTAGCTCCACCGGAAACATTTCAATGCAAGCCGAGCAGAGGATGACAGAGATTGCATTTATTCATGGTGGACAGCTGTTGCTTTCTCTTAATTTAGCCAAATCTATTGCTGGATGAGCACCATTACTCATCAAACAATTACTGTTGCCATAAACTCAATGGATGGGAAAGAATATGGCAATGATTTAAGAAGCTCAGGGTTTGAATGTACGCATCATAATTTGCCCATAGTAAATACGATGAAATGAAAACATTCATTTAGAATCCCATAAGCAAAGATTTATGCCTTCCGGTCCTATTGATTTCCTATCTGAAGGCTGAGTATTTCATCGAAAGGAACAGAAATTACTGCTTTCTAGTTATAGGCAGAGTATTTCAAGGTTTTCTGTGTGAAGGCTGCAACTCTTAACTCATCCCTTAGAAGGGTTTCCAACTTTTAGCCACCAAAATTAAGGATGAGGGAGTCATGGGCAATCTTCCCTCTGAGGGGGTCTGCATCAATGTGTAGTGTGATGACCAGAACTGTAACTGGCTCAAAGTGCGTCGGGAGCTGGGCAACATCACTGTGCCCCTAGCACCACTGCCCCACCCCCCTGCGCCACGCCACCACACACCCCAGCACCCAGAATTGCTCCATTTAGGAGCGCACCGGATGGAAGGGAGGGTGGGCAGGCCAAAACGCGCATCACTTTTTCTCCCCCTACTGCGCCCCACCACAACTGGCACCGGCGGCACTCCCCTCCCCTCACAGCACCGTAAGTACACCTCTGGTTATGACCATATTCTTCTGGCATGCAGTGTCATGACATCCTCATCATTTTTCAACATGAACTTCGCAGTCACTGAGTTGCATGCAGCACCGAGATCAGCTCAGAACTGAGCAGCCACACAGCCGCCCAGCTTACAGGGAACCCTAATAATGAGGGAAAGTGGCCCAGCAGCTGCCTCAGGGAGCACACAAAACAACAAGATGCCTGCATCTCATTGCCACTCCCCTCATCTGGCATTTCCCCCTATTACCCTCACACACCCCAGTGAAGACACCAGACTACAACTTGGGTTTAGCTTTATTAAACACACACAAAACACGCAAGAGAATTTTGCCTTTGGCACATTTATACTAATAGTCAAAGCAAGCAGAACCTTTTGATTGCGGTGGTGTGTTTGGGGCACTCCCTTCCCCCCAGAGAGGCTCACCTGGCTCTTATGCTACTATCTTTTTGGCACCAGGTGAAGACTTTTAAAATCAATTATTTTAGGACATTTAAGCGTTTAAATTTCAAGTGCTGATTTCAATTGCTGTGATTTTTCCTTTTTATAATTTTTAAATTATGTGTATTTATTGCCTTGGAACATTATTATTTGAATAACAGTAAATAAATAAATAAAAACAAAAACCATGTGTTGATTTTTAAACATGTGATGTGAACAATGTTGGCCCAAGAGTAGAAGACGGGGTCACAGCCCCATTTTCCAGTCCACTAATGTTAATGTTAAATATTTATTTTAGCAAACAAGATATTAGGCTGATGTTTTCTATTACGTGCAAGTTAATTGCTGTTAGAACCATATGACTGAAGCATTCACACAAAACCTCAATGAACATTATTCTGAGATGAAGAATAAAGCATCTGCAGTGACTAATTTGCATCAGTAAAAAAAATAACTTTGAGATTTATACAGATTTCTATGCTTGATCTGTATTATCAAAAAGGTCATTGGCATGGATCTTCTCTGTGAACCATAATTGATTTTACTACAATTGTCCACTGAAACCATGTAGAACACTGTGTGGCAGAGTTTCTCAAACTGTGGATCGGGACCCACTAGGTGGGTCGTGAGCCAATTTCAGGTGGGTCACATAACACCTAGGGGAGCCATCGTTGAAAATATGGAAAGTTGGGTCACTGGAAAGGGGGAGGGCTGTGTGGTTATTTTGCTTATGTCAAGGTTGTAAAGAGGCTTTTGTTCTTTCTGATCCACTTTGCTATTGGAAAATGGCTGAGAAAAAACCCAGCATTGCTGCATTTTCAGAAAGCAGCAAGCTCTGGAGTCACCATGACAGCACTTTCAGCCGTGACATCATTTCTGGTGGGTCCAGGACAAATGGTCTTTCAAAAAAGTGGGTCCCGATGCTAAAATATTTGAGAACCACTCCTGTATAGTGTATTTTCTTCATCTCCGCAACATGCAGGATGTATTCGTAAGTGTTGGATCAATGATGGAGGATGTTGCCAACTTCACATGTTAAAAAAAAATCCCGCAAGTCCATTCCCGTGACCTGTCATTAGCTGAAATCCTTACTCAAGTTAAACTTCACTTTGCATTCTCTGCTGAGTGGTATTTTAAAAAGTATTGATGAATGCTACAAATTCACATTGAAATGCTGTTTTTGGAATGTCTGTTTGCACAACTATGATCCATTGCAGCTGTGGGAGATTTCCAAGACCCGGTAAACCAGAGCCTGGAGTTCCTCCAGTTAAAAATTTGTCTTTGAAAGGAAAGCAAGTAGGGTGAGAAGTCTTCAGAAATCATCAGTCAACTTTCACCAAAGATATTTCACTTTTCCCCCTGTGAAAGACTTGGCTGAGTGTTCAGATGGGAGAATCCTACTACAGCTGTTTTATTCATGTACTAGCTTTTTGTTACCCGGCGTTGCCCGGGTAACAAAATGATCTTCCAGAGTTTATGAGTTTTGCACCCCTTCTCGCCCCCCACGCCAACGGGGGCCGAACCCGAACTCCAACCGCATCAGGAGTGTCGCCGCTCACCTCAGTGACCCCGGAAACTATGGATCCAACGCCAATTTCGTCCATTTTCGACCGTTCTCACATGGGGGCCCCCGTGCACCCCCACCCCCGGGGGCGCTAGGGGGTCCTGACCCCCGCAGTGTTTGTCACCAGGCCGCAAGGTGTACGCGTGCCAAGTTTCATGTCGATCGGTCCAGGCGTTCCAGCAGGGCATGGCGGACGTTTTGTTTCACACCCCTTCTCGCACCCCACGCCAAGAGGGGGCCGAACCCAGACTCGAATGGCGTCGGGAGTGTCGCCGCTCATCCCGGCGACCCTGGAATCTATGGATTCGATGCCGATTTTGGCCATTTTCAACCATTTTCACACGGGGACCCCTGTGCACCCCCACCCCTGGGGGTGCTAGGGGCCCCCGCCCCCTGCAGTGTTTGTGGCCAGGCCGCTAGGCTTCCGCATGCCGAGTTTGACGCCAATCGGTCCAGGAGTTCCAGCAGGGCATGGCGGATGTTGTGTTTCGCACCCCTTCTGGCCCCCACGGCGAGGGGGGGCTGAACCCGGACTCCAAAGGCATCGGGAGCATCACCGCTCATCTCGGCGACCCCGGAAACTGTGGATTTGACACCGATATTGGCCATTTTTGACCGTTTTCACGCGGGGACCCCCGCGTACCCCCACCCCTGGGGGTGCTAGGGGGCCCCAACCCCCGCAGTGTTTGTGGCCAGACCGCTAGGCTTCTGCATGCCGAGTTTGGTGCCAATCGGTCCAGGTGTTCCAGCGGGGCATGCGGACATTTTGTTTCGCACCCCTTCTTGCCCCCCATGTCGAGGGGGGGGGCTGAACCCGGACTCCAATGGCATCGGGAGCATCACCGCTCATCTCGGTGCCACTGGAAACTGTGAATCTGACGCCGATTTTGGCCGTTTTTGACCGTTTTCATGTGTGGACCCCCGTGGACCCCCACCCCCAGGGGTGCTAGGGCCCCCCGACCCCCACAGTGTTTGTCGCCAGGCCGCAAGGTGTATGCGTGCCGAGTTTCGTGCCGATCGCTCCAGGCGTTGAGGAGCCTATGCGAGACACACACACACACACACACACACACACACACACACACACACACACA
>JAJKFI010000002.1:39341542-39520860 GCA_029204185.1 Lerista edwardsae | reverse complement strand
GAGAGAGAGAGAGAGAGAGAGAGAGAGAGAGAGAGAGAGAGAGAGAGGCGCGTAACTTAACTATGGGGCCCCATGGCACAAGCCATGGGGTGCTGGGCAGCGGTGGGGCGCCATTGCACGTGGTCCGGGAGAGATCGCGCGTTTTCTGGCCCTCCCACCCACCCACGCCTCCCTTACGCTCCAAAATAGAGCGTTTCTGGGGTAAGGGAGGCGTGTCTGCATGACGCGCGGGGGCAGGGCGACGTGGGAGGGGCATGGTTTCAGCGCCTGCCATAGCCTCCGAGCGCACCTGCACACACACACACACACACACACACACACAGAGAGAGAGAGAGAGAGAGAGAGAGAGAGAGAGAGAGAGAACTAGTAGTCATGAACTCCTTTAGTGTGCAGATGGCTATTTTCAGGCTGAGTTCCTTCCACCTCTCTCAGGATGCTCAGCTAGACAGGCAGGCTCTCTGTCCCTTTCACACTCCTATCCAATTACAGAGTTCCTTCAATAAAGTTTTTCCTTTCTTTAGAACCACAAACCTGGCAACGATCGCCTTAACAGAGAACTCCCAAAACTCCGCTGCATTAAACCAAGTGTGGGTGCATTTTTTTTAGCTTCTAGCACTAGAAGTTCTAGAAAGCTGGGGTGTTTTTTAGGTTCCAGCATGCTAGGGGCATGTTCTTTTTTTTTAAGCTTCTAGCATGCTAGCCATGCTAGAGTTTCTAAAAGCGATATCAGAGCTAGGAAAGATGGCTGCCTCCATACCTACTTCACTTTTGCCTATTTTCCTATCTAAAGGAAGATGTCAGGAACATGGTGGCCTCCATAGGTATAGTAACAATATGGCGACCTCCATAGAATTTATTTTAATGATGGGACACCATTTTTAAATTGACTGCACTTGAAGCATGCTAGCAGCATGCTGGTAACATCACTTCCACATTTTTTTAAGTGAAAAAAAACTCAGCCAACAATCCCAAGGCATTGTGGGAGTTAAAAAAATGGCTGATAGCCAGCGAGGGCCATTGTCTTTTTCTGTTGAGGCTGCCATTTTAAAGTTTAAAAAGGTAAAGATTTCCCCACGACCAAATGGTCTAGTTGTGACCGACTGTAGGGCGTGGTGCTCATCTCCGTTTCTAAGCCTGTAGAGGACAAGCTTCCGTGATCATGTGGCCAGCATGACTATACGCCATAGCGTATAGTCCGTGGAACACCATTACCTTCCCACTGAAGTGGTACCTATTTATCTACTGGCATTTTTACGTGCTTTCAAACTGCTAGGTTGTCAGGAGCTGGGACAAGCAATGGGAACTCACTCCGTTGCGTGGTCTCAAACTCCCAACCTTCCAGTCAGAAAGCCCAGCAGCAGCGGTTTAACCCGCAGTGCCACCACCACCAAAGTTTAGAGATGCCTAAATTGGAAACCTGGGAATTGCTTGGGATTTTGGCTCTCTGCTTTTGCCTTTTCTTGATTGTCATCCATCCTGCCCTGGCATCACCCCTGTAAGAGTCAAGCTCAGCTCCCGCCTTTGCTCCCGCTCCCAGCTGTTTCACAATTGATTGGCACTTTCTCTGGCAGCTCTTATCAAGCCTGAAAGGAAGACTTCACGAGTGCATTAAAGGTGCACAGCCTCCTGTGTTGTTTACAGCTCCCTACATCAGGTGCGCATAATAGTATGCTATTTTTATGTTCTGGAATCAGTGATGATGTTTGAGCTGACTTTAGATGTTTGGCAGTAAGTTAATGAATAGATTAGCATCCCATTAGAAAGAAATTGAACCTGTTATTGAGATGGAGTTAAACGTAGGTCATGTACAGTGCAATCCTATGCATCTCTACTCAGAAGTAAGCTCCACCATGGGGCTTACTTCTGGTAAGTATGGATAGATACGCAGCCTTCTGCTGCAATCCCAAACACACTTGAGGCAGTCTTCTACCTTGAATAATGCCCTTACTTGTTTTTTGTGTATTTATTGTTTATCACGTATGTGTAGCATTATGTATGTATGTAGCCGGAAGCCAAATCAAATTCCGAGTGTGGTTTTCATACTTGGTCAATAAAATTATTCAATTATTCAATTCAATTCAATTCACACTTACTGGAGAATAAGTCCTACTGAATTCAATAGAGCAAACTTCTGAGTAAATGCATGTAGGCCTGTGCTGCATATGTATTACTTTCTTCTACATGACTCTCTTTTTGTCTTTTCGTGGATTGCTGGCAATATAAGGATGTCCATGATTACATTCATGGTGTAGGGTGGGAGAGGCGAGTGTGGTGGGTGCTGGCTGCAGTAAAACCTATGCGCTTCCCACCCCCACCCTCCTTTGCGCACAGATCACTCCTAAATGGAGCAATTCTGGGCCCAGGGACATTTGGCTGGGCAACGCAGAGGGTAGGGTGGTAGCACTGGGGGGTGAGGTGACATCGCCCTGCCCCTGGCACACTGTGAGCCAAGCATGGCTCTGCACACTTATCTTTCTGTCGTTTGTTCATGATGCACATTTGTTTTTCCCCTTCGGTTCAGCAGCATTATCAATATTGATTCTCAAGTAGCTGTTTTCTGGGGAGACGCAGCTGAGGGCACAATCCTAAACTGCGTTAGGCCGGCATAAGCTAAGCCAGCAAAGTTTGGCCAGCACAAGGACCACCATAAAGTAAGTTTGGACCACTCTCAGAGTCAGAGAGGCTAACACAGAGACATGCACCATCCTCCCTGATTCTGAGAGTAGTTCAAAAACGTTTTATGGTGGCCCTTGCGCTAGCCTAACTTTGCTGGCCATCTTATGCTGGCCTAACTCCAGTTTAGGATTTGAATCTGTTTTTCATTTTAAAATCTGTTCTGAATCTGTTTTTCATTTCAAACTGATGGAACCTTGCTAGAACATAGTCACCCACATACCAAACAAGTGTCCATCTGCTCGTATCTTAATTAGTTCAATGTGTTTTGTACATCGTGAACATTATGATGAATAACTTTCCTGGATCTGGCATTAACAGAACCAATCCTTCCAAATATTTAATATTATATTATTGAAAACCACTCTGACACATACCTTCATCAATACCAGCACAAAGCCCTAGTGCATGTAAAAACATTGATTCTCATGCTTTGGACTGCTTGAATTTTCAGTAACCACATAAAGGCCTCCTAACCCCTTGGAGAGGGGTCTTTAACTTGTGTGGTTCATAAACATGCCAAGAATGTGAGGTGGGTAGCTGCTCAGAAGATTACTTTCTCAGCAGTGGCATCCCTAACTGTAGCATTTTCTCCAAGAAGCCACCAAAGTGACAGCTTTGGTGTCCTTCCAGCACTGGACCAAGTGCTTTGGTGTCCTTCCAGCACTGGACCAAGACCTTTTCATTTGCTCAGTTGTTGAATTCTTCACTGAATGGTTTTAATGTTGCTCTTACCTCTTGCTCTTTCAAACATTGTTTTATTATGATTTTGCATTCTATCTTATGCAGTGATGTCATCCGGGCCTGCCAGGAACCGGAACGCCCGGATGATTGGCAGCCGTCCGCCCCTATGGCGGAGGCCAGCCACGCCTTCCCGCGCCTCCCTGCGCCTGGAATTGCTCCATTTCAGAGCGATTTGGACGCACGGGAGGGCAGGCGGGCCCAGAAACAGCGCGCCCGTCCTCGGGAGAGGTGGCGCGGCCTGGGCCTGTCCGCAGAGCTAGCGGAACGGCGTACTGGCCCGTTCCACCAGGATGCCACCGCTGATCTTATTATATTTTTATTGAAGTAATATTTTTATTGAAGAGTAGCGTATAAACAATCAACACATAAAATAAAGGTGGTGGTGTTTTTTTAAAAAAAAGACCTTTCACATTTTATACAGAAGCTTTTCCAGTATTGTTTTATTGCTGTTTACATTGACATTTATGCAATCACTACGTCTTTTACTGCCCTACTGTTTTATTGGATTTTAAGTGTTGGCTTCATTTTGATTGTTTTAATATCCTTGTAACTCACCCTGGCAGTGACTTACACAGATGGGTGGGATAGATATATTTCTAAATAAATACATTTCTGAGGGTGCACTGGGCCGTAAGTCCCTTAAGCCAGCTCAGTACTGTCGCAAACGCACCATAAAGCACATATGTGCCAACCCGTGAGTCAGCTGGGTTGGCGCGAGAAGGTGCACCTGCCCGCGGTAGCCACATCCAGCCTCTGCACTGCCCCAGGTAAGCGGGGAAGTGCAAGTCAAGTGCTGGTAAGTGAGGGAAGTGCTGGCTTGGGAGGACTAGGGCAGGGGGAGGGTTGGCCTGTGGACTGGGGAAAGGGGTGGAGCCAGATCTGGCACTTAGGTGGCCTGGCTTCATTCTGGGCTGCTCAGGTTTGTACCACCGATTCTGGTGGCGCAGATCCAAGTAGCACCATTCAAGCCTCTGCTGTGTTACCCAGAAATAATTCCCATTGCCCCAGGTTGTGCAGCAGCCAGCCCCAACCCTGTGGTGGATACAGTGCAGGCCAGCTGGCCTGTCTGTTCCAGTGCAGGATAGGATTGGGCTGAATGATGGAACAACCCCATCACCAAACTGGTGCTCTTGGTATATGAGAACACTTTAGAAAACATTAACCTAGTTCGTGATAGAACAAGAAGTTTGCATAGAGTCGCTTGGATCACACTGAAGCAGAATAGACTATAGCAGTGGTTCCCAATTTTATCCTGGTCACAGCATAAGAATACGGAGATGGCCATCCTTAGTCCCCAGATATCTCGCCAGATTTCATGTGGTCTTGGCCCGGCTAAGGTGGCGGCACCCGGGAGAGCCAGGACCAATGATGTCATCTAAGGGGCGAACAACCGGAACGCTCTGTGGGCAGCCCCGCCCACCCGTCGCCATTTGCCACCGCTCCGTGATGGACGCGGCGCTGCGAGGCGCTCCCAGCCTTGGAGGGGGCGCCTGCTCGCCGGTGGGGATGGGTGGGGAGCACGCCGGGTGCCTGAGTCTTGCCTGGCACCCGGTGCACCCCCCAATTCTAACCTGGAGTTAGGCCAGCACAGTTAGGCCAGCAAAGTTTGGCCGGCACAAGGGCCATCGTAAAACACGTTTGGACCACTCTCTGAGTCAGGGAGGATGGTGCACGTCTGTATGCTGGCCTCTCTGACTCAGAGAGTGATCCTAACATACTTTATGTGCTGGTGCTGGCCAAATGTTGCTGGCCTAACTGTGTTGGCCTAACTCCAGGTTAGGATTGCGCCCTTATTAATTTCAGTAATATTACTTCTTCTTATTCTTATTCTTATTCTTATTCTTATACTTATTATTATTATTATTACTAGCTTTTTGTGACCCGGCATTGCCCGGGGGGACAAATTGTCCCCAGGGTCTATTAGGAGAAGGAATGAGTTTGTTCTGCAGTGTACCACGCTTGGTCCACAACGTTCCAGGCGTTCCTGAGTAATGGTGGAACATACACACAAATATACAAACATCCCTCAAAAGTATGAAATAGTTAGATCCATATATAGAAATATAGAACTCGTCCCTGAGATAAGAAAGTATTGAAGACCTGGAACCCGAAATGCACACTATCACTGTGAAGTGAATGAGGAAACAGGGACACAATCAAGTAAAAGAGCCAAATGAAACAGTCATACTCACTGACCAAGGTCAGTGTGGCAGGATAGCCCTGAAGTATGAGAAAGTGGAAGAGGTGGGCAGCTAGCTCTCTGGGAATAGGCCCCTCTCAGATCCGAGTGGGTGCTGGAACTCTCTGGATCCTTTGCAACTCTGTGCAACTCAGGCAGTGCAAAGCAGTTTCACTTTCGGTTTGGCTTAGTCCCTGTGTAACCTGCAGAATCGTTTGTGACCACAGGGTGGCAGCAGACCTGTAGTCCAATGCAATCCCCTTGGTCCCTGACGATCTGGCCCCCCTCCCCGAAAAACGGGGGGCTGTAGGGGGGTCTGACCCCCGCAGTGTTCTTTGCCAGGCTGCAAGGTACGTGTGTGCAAAGTTTCGTGGCAGTGGGTCAAGGCGTGGAGAAGCCTATCCATAACATACATACATACATACATACATACATACATACACAGACACCCACATACCCATGTCCGTTTATATATATATAGATTATTATTATTATTATTATTATTATTATTATTATTATTATTTTCAGTAATAGCTATGACATGAAATGAATAATAATAAGGACCAGAGAAGAAGCAAAGCATCTTTTGCTCCATCAACACCACCATTTTGGGGCACCCCCAAGAAACTGCAGGGGAGGGGTGTCTCATAGCTTCCAAGTCACAAGACGTTGCTCTTCCACTTTATTCTGCATTACTCCACATTGGTGTGACCTCACCTGGAGTACTGTGTTCAGTTCTGGGCATCTCAGTTCAAAAAGGATGCAGCCAAACTGGAGCAGGTTCAGAGAAGAGCAACGAAGGTGATCAGAGGTCTGGAAAACAAGTCCTATGAGGAAAGGTTGAGGGAACTTGGTATGTTTAGCTTGGAGAAGAGAAGACTGAGAGAGGATATGATAGCACTCTTCAACTATCTTAAGGGCTGTCATAAGGAAGGAGGGACAAATTTGTTCTCATCTGCCTTTGACAGTAGAACTAGACCAATGAGTACAAACTGCAAAAGAGGAGATTCCGGTTGGAGCTTAGGAAGAATTTTTTTATGATAAGGGCAGGTCGACAGTCGAATAGTTTGCCAAGGGAGGTGGTGAATTCTCCCACACTGGAGACCTTCAAGTAGAGGCTTGACAGGCACCTGCTGGAGATGCTTGAGGGGGATTTCCTTCTACAGGCAGGGGGTTGGACTAGATGACTTTGTAGGTCCCTTCCAACTATATGATGCTATGAAATCCTTCTTGCTCATAGACACACTTGCAAACTAAATTTGTAAGTGTTGTTTGGCACTTTAAAAGTGAAAGTATCCTTTTAACATGATTTCCAGTTTGCTTAAATCTCTGTGGGTCTCTTGGCTAGCAATATGCAAAGCACACCTCTCCCCAGAGAGAATGTCTAATCCTTAATTTTGTGCTTAAAGCAAAAGTCTTAAAACCAGTTAAGATGCTTGTAATTTGCAAAACAAGACAGTTCTGCCAAACTGCATCAATTTATTACTGTAACTTTGTACTCCCTTACACCACCCCAATATGAGTCAGACTTAACTACTTTTAACAACTTCTCCTAACACTCCAGTACTACAGTTTGATCCCTCCAGGCATGTTAATACACCCACATGGTCCCCTATTCATTGCAGTTGGGCTATACCTAGCAATAATGGTCCCCTTGTACAGGTCATGTTGCAGTAATTGGCAAATTGTACACTTTGGGTTAATTGTGCTTCAGTGCTTTGTAACCTTCTTTTTTCAATTCTTGTTTGACAGTGCTATCAAAAACATGGATACAATCCAGGCTGGACCATGATTCAGCTGATTCAGGAAGCACTTAGAACAACTTGCTCCAGCCATGTTCTTGCTCCAACCAGTGCTAATCCTCAAGAGGCTATGAAAACCCTGATCAGGAGGGCAAGTAATTTCAGCTGGGCACAGCTTGCATGTGGAATGCAGAGCACAAACCAAACACAGCCTTCTAGCAGGCCAACATGCCACACCGTTCACCATCACAGCCCCTCTCTCCGTCTGCTGAGTGTGTCTGCTGGTGCAAAGATCAGGAGACCACACATTGGCAGCAATGCCATGCCGATCGGACATCAACTGAGGGCGCAATCCTAAACTGAATTAGATTGGTTTAAGCTAAGCCAGCAAAGTTTGGCCAGCACAAGGGCCACCATAAAATATGTTTCGACCAGTCTTGGAGTCAGAGAGGCCAGCACACAGATGTGAGCCATCCTCCCTGACTCCAAGAGTAGTCCAAACATGCTTTATGGTGGCCCTTGTGCTGGCCAAACTTTGCTGGCTTAGTTTATGCTGGCCTAACTCCAATTTAGGATTGCGCTTTGAGATACGTTGGTGCAGGGGCAGATTGGGGGAACTGGGATGGGGATTAGGTCAGGTTTGGGGCAGATCTTGAAAGCAACATCATCCATGGGATCCAGAGTCCCTGGCCCAGTCTGAACACGCCCCCGTGCTAACAGATCTATGCCAGCGAAAGAGCTGGCATGGATATAACCCAAGGGGAACACAGAGTGGCTAGAGAGGCAAGATAATTTTTATTTACTTACCTGTCCTGGCCAACCTGGTCCCCAGCTGGCCTGTGGGATGCAGTGCACAAAGCATCAATGGCCCTGTACCCTGCAGGCTGGCTGAGGACAGGATTGGGCCTTAAGTAACGATGTCTCACCTCCCACAGTTTATCAAGACATTTGCTTGAATAATACAACATAAGCCATCAGGTGACTAACCTGAGATACAGGGTAGACTGTCAGATCTCAGGAATCAGTGGGGGTGCATTATTCTCCCCTAGCTTTCCTGGCTGCTACTGTCTATATGTCCATTTTCACAGGATGCTTCTAAAATCTTTTAGACCTTCAGAGTGAAGAAAATACTATTTCAGGCTATCTTAGCAAGTCCACAAGTGGAACAAGTTCTGGAACTACACCTGGGAAGCCTATGGTTGTTATGGCAAAAATGGGAAGTACCAGTCAGAGGCCTCCAGGAGGGGGTGTGTGTGTGGGGGGGGGGTATGAGGTGTGTGAAAATGTTTTGTGCCCCCAGGTGTCAGATGCCTTAGATATGCTACTGCTATGCTACTGCCCGACTGAGAATGAAGATGAGATGTCTGATCTGGCAGGGTGCTTCTTGTGCTCTTAAGATACGTGAGGCTGCCATCCTATGCGTCCTTACTTGGAAGCAAGTCCTGCTAAATTCAGTGAAACTTACTTCTGAGTAAACATGCACATGATTAGGCTTCAAATGTACACAACAGCATTCCATGTAGATCAATGGTTCCCAAATGTTGTAGCACTGGGTCCCACTTTTTAAAATGATATACCATCGGGACCTACCTAGATTTATGAGGCTTAGAGCCCAATCCTATCCAAATTTCCATCACTGATGCAGCCATGCCATTTGTTCCCTTACCTTGAGGATGCACTGTGGCTACACCCACACTGGAAGGTTGGATAGGATTGGGCCCTAAAAAAGTTTCCGTTTACCAGCTTCTCAAGCCTTTGTTTTTATCCTTTTTTATGATGGGGGGAGGGGAAAGAATCATCTTCTGGAGCATTTGTTAAAACTTCACATTCATAGGCTCAGGACCATTCTGGGTGGCCTTGTGTTCTATTTTGCCTGGCCTACTCGCACGTATATGTAAACAAGCAGCTCAGTTTCATTTTCAATAGGACTTAGTATATTTTTCCTTGTCAGCTGTCTGTTTCACAACCCACCAACAATTAGGTTGCGACCCACTGGTGAGTCCCAACCCACAGCTTGGGAAACACGGACGTAGATAATTTGAAATGAGAGCTGATCCCTGACTTTGCTGGCCACATAGCCAGTGATGTCATCCGAGCGCGCCAACTACCGGAACGCTCGGATGATTGACAGCCCTCCGCCCCTATGGCGGAGGGCCGCCACGCCTCCCCAAGCCTCACTGCGCCGGAACCGCTCCATTTTAGAGCGATTCCGGACACAAGGGACGGCAGGCGGGCCCAGCAGCAGCTCGCCCGTCCTCCGAAGCAGCGGCGCGGCCCGGGAGCTCCGCGGAACTAGCGGAACGGAGTACCAGGCCGTTCTGCCTGAATGACGCCTCTGCACATAGCCAATTAAAGGCTTCAATCCTATGCATCCTTATCTGGTCTAATTGAACTCACTGAGACTTCTGTTTGAGTAGGCGCACCTAGCCTTGCGCTGTTAGTCCTCCTTCGCCATGGCATATGGTGATGAACAGCAGTTAACATCTAAATACCAAACCTCCTTTAAAAAGTCAACCCTCTGCAGTCAAAGCATTAATTGACTCTCTCCCAGCATTACCATGGAAACCACTCATAATTTCTAGCCCCCAACAAGCAGCATACTCTGTACTCAATACATAGATAAAGTAAACAGTCAGCTGTCCTTAAAGAACTGCATTTCTGCATGCCTCGTCTAATTCTAACTTTGTATCAGCAGAGCAACTTGAAAGGAAGGGTGAGGGAGGTCTGGCTGCCACAGTCACCACTGCTGCTTAATGACTGTGTGGTATGGGTAGAGCTCGCCTGGATTTTTGGAAAGCAACAACTTCATAGATAGAGTGAAGACACCCAGCTCTGTGTTTGGTTATCTGCCATTCCAGGAACAGCAGCTTCATCATTGAATCAATGTCTGGAAACAGTGATCAACTGGGATAAACAGAAGGAGGGCACAATCCTCACCTGGAGTTAGGCCAGCACAGTTAGGCCAGCAAAGTTTGGCCGGCACAAGGGAACACCATAAAGTATGTTTGGACCACTCTCGGAGTCAAGAGGCCAGGACACAGACGTGCGCCATCCTCCCTGACTCCAAGAGTGATCCAAATGCGCTTTACGGTGACCCTTCTGCCGGCCAAACTGTGCCAGCCTAATTCCAGGTGAGGACTGAGCCCTGAAACTGATTCTGGCAAGATGAAGGGTGCAAATCCAAGGCACCCATTGGGCTGACGCATGTGTCTTGCATCTGCCCAAGGCTATAGCAAACGTGCCATAAAGCACACCTGCGTCAGCTGAAGCACTTGCATCGACCCAAGTGTGCCAGCAGAGGCAGCCAGTAAACCGCTCCTGTATTAAAGTTGGTAAAAAAAAACAAACCAGGACTTTTCTAGGCAGGAGTTGGCGGAACATGGTGTGGGGACGGCATTCCTGAAGGTGGGGTGGCCGGGGGAAGGGGATGGAGTTCAGATGCGGCCATTAGGGTTGTTTATTTACTCTTCAATAAAAATATTACTTGCAAGCTATAAGACAGAATGCAAAATCATAACAAAGCGATGTTCGAAAGAGCAAGAGGTAAGAGCAACATTAAAACCATTCAGTGAAGAATTCAACAACTGAGCAAATAAAAACTGCCCCGTAAAGTAGCTTAGGTTGAGAAATAATGACTGTCCCAGAATCATCCAATAAGCTTTATGACTGAGTAGGAATTGGCAGCCAGGTCTTCCCAGCCCTAATGCAGCACTATATCCAATATACCATACTGGACTGTAGTCTGGAAGTGCCCCTTGGCCCGACAATGTTCTGGGGGGAGTCAACTGAGTAACTGACAGCCATTGCAAGGAGTGCTTCTTACCAGTCTCTCCTGATGCACTTTCTTTACCTTTTCCTGCTATCTTCATTTTATGTCCGAAGTTCAAACATCCATTATTCCAACTCTCTTTAAGTGGAGTTCCAGTTGGAGACTGTTTGGAAGTTGCATATGATCTAGAATGCTGCAGTAAGTCCCTTCATGGCCGGGCAGGTGCTGGGTACTTGCAACCTGTATTTCACCGACTTCCCAGGCTACCTGTTGGTTTCTTGGCACTATTGAGGTGTTTATTTTGACTGGAGATAGGACAATTTCCCCAGGCTTACGACTGAATGATAGCGCCATCCTATAGATGGTGCAGCATTGACGCAACATCATTGCGTTGACGCTATGCCCTTAACACTGATGCAGGGGCGCTGGCCGGCATCTTCTGCGCTAGCCAAACCCGGCTGATGCTGATGTGGGATGAGGTGGGCAGGAGGGAGGGAGTGGGCAGGGAGGGCATTCCTGGGTGAATGATGGACAGGCTGGCCATAAGGCCAAATCCTAAGCTCTATCCCCAGGCTGCGCGGCCCTGATTCAGGTCATGCGGTCTCCTTGGATCTGCTCCTGTTTAGCAGGCACAGATCGGAGGAGCCCATATGGGAGGCTCCGGCCTCTGGATACAGCGCAGGCCCACCCATCTGCCTGTTCCAGCGCAGTATAGGTTTGCACTCTGAATGAGATGAGAAAAGAAGCCCATTGCTTCACCGAAATAGAAGGCAGTCAATCCTTTTTATATGTGCCCTTGCCATCTGCAAGGGGCAGAATTGCTACTTACCTTGTTATCTGCGCCTCTGCCCTTGTTATCCACTACGCAGAGACCTTCCAAAGGATCTTCATTATGGCACCTGCAACCAGCACTGGCCCCTTTAAAATGGCTGGAAGAAGCATCTGCCGGCCATGTTTAAGGGGACCATGCTGGTCACAGGTGCCATGCTGAAGATCTTTGCAGCCTCTGGAAGGTCTCTGCAGCATTCAGAGTTCTTTTGGCACATCCTGTTGCACTCTGCTGGCTTCCTGAGGGTCTCTGCTAGATTCTGCTGATGGCAGCTAAGGTACCTGCATCTAACCCCGTTGATCCCATAGGATCAATGGTTTGTTACCTGCGAATTCGCTATCTGCGAGGATTTCCAGGAATTTAACCCTAGCAGTTACTCGGTTCCTGGAAATCCACGCAGACTGACTGGAAGGTAAAGGTTTCCCCATGACTGAATGGTCTAGTTGTGACCGACTGTAGGGCGCGGTACTCATCTCCATTTCTAAGCCAGTAGAGCCAGCATTTGACCTGAGGACAGTTTCTGTGGTCATGTGGCCGGCATGACTATATGCCGTAGCGCACGGAACACCGTTACCTTCCCACCAAAGTGGCACCTATTTATCTACTTGCATTTTTAGTGCTTTCGAACTGCTAGGTTGGCAGGAGCTGGGACAAGCAAGAGGAGCTCCCTCCATTGCATGGTCTTGAACTCCCAACCTTCCGGTCAGAAAGCCTAGCAGCAGTGGTTTAACCCGCAGCAGCACCATGTCCACTGTACGTCCACCACGTACAGATTTAACCTTAATTCCCCAGACAATCTAATGTCAAAAAAGTCACCCATTTCTCAAAGCCCCTTCTCACTGACCAATTGAATTCATTCCCCAAATATACTCCCCCATCCCATGTATCAGGCTGGTGCGCACTCCAGTAAGAGAGGAGGACAGAAGGTTTTCCCCCCATCTACTGTCCTGCCCTAGAAAATACAGATCTCACAAGGACTACTGAAATGTCAGTAAAAATGGGAGAGGGAAAAAGACTCCCTCCGTACTATGGCTTACCATCCTTATCAAAAACCTGAGTCACACCCCAAGCCTACCTAAACTGTGCTGGTGGAATGCATGTTCTGCTGCCACAGGCTTCTGCAGAGCACTTTTGTGGCAGTACAAGTTGCTGGCACACCAGCCAAAAGGCCAGAGCCTTCACCACGTACCCTGGTAGAGTAACAGAGACTTGTTGGCAGAGATAAGCCCATACAAGGGGGAGGGGGAGGGAGGGGGTTGAATGGTACGAAGCAGGCCAGAATAGAGGCAAGGGATGCATTGGCCCTGGGAGGGGGCAGGATGGGGGGGTGGCACTCATTGAAACCTGAGCCCCTTCCCAGGCCTGTCCCACCTGAACAGATCAACTCAGGCTTGTACCAATGATATTGCTGGTGAAGATCCAAGTGGGTCCATAGCAGCTTCTGGGGTTTACCCCAGAGCAAGGAAGCAAGTGTCACCCCAAGGAGACTGTAACAGTGAAAGTCCCTTATCAGATTCAGCAGAAACCACGCTGAAGGGGCGCTGCATCACCATGTGGTTGAGAGCGCAATCTTAACTTGGAGTTAGGCCAGCAAAGTTTGGCCGGCACAAGGGACATTGCGAAGTGTATTTGAACCACTCTTGGAGTCAGAGAGGCCAGCACACAGATGTGTGCCATCCTCCCTGACTCCAAGAGTGGTCCAAACGCGCTTTACGGTGTCCCTTGTGCCAGCCAAACTTTGCTGGCCTAACTGTGCTGGCCTAAGGATTGTGCCCTGTGTTGGGTAGGATTGGGTGTCATAGAGCCACCTAACCCCAAGCCAAAGAAGAATTCAAGAATCCTAATGCTTGCCTCTTTTTTTTAATGATCATTATAGACTTTTGAAACTCTGAGCCTCGTCTCTGAGCATCTCAAGTTTTAACCTGTAGATTCTTCGGTCATGCACACCTTGGACAATGCTTATTCTCATGTGTTTCCCCAGCCTATTAAGAATGGCGGTACAACCTTTTTTCACGTACCATCTTTGAAAAGCACAAAACCTTGGAATAGGGCTTTTCAGCAGTTGCCTTCTGCTCCGGGGTGAAGTCCTTAGCCATATTAGCCAGTGATCAATCCTATAGGAATCGAGGAAGCTTGCAAACCCTTCCTGTTTCAGCGAGACTTCATGAATGGACCTTCGCACCATACACCTGACCTCAAACTGTTCTAATGAAAGGCTCTGGGCAGCAATCTCATAGCAACCACATGCCCGTGTTTCCTTTCCTTTGGCTGCTACGAGCAGTCTTGCTTTCTTATTCTTGCTCGCTTTTGTTCTGACCTCATTTTCTTTGACATTCTATTTCCAGTGCGGTGCATTTGAAAGCAGCAATCCATTTCCTACCCCCCAAAAAACACTTTCAAGCTAGGCTGTGCGGGAGGGGCCCCCAAGGCTGATCAGGATCTGGGAGAGGTCAGCTTCAAGTCTTTTGGAGCCACATTTGCCAGAAGATCAGCAGCTAATGTTCTTTACGCTCATGATTATGGCACACCGAGCACCCAGATCGCTAAAGGTGTTTTAACATTTTTTGTTTGTGCCAATAGTGACATCAAAGAATGCCATGCGAGGAGGGAACTTCAAGGTTCCCCCGGAATATTTAGGTCTCTTATAAATTCATTTTGCTGCCTAGATTTCCTTTTGCTACTCAGTGTGTAGCTGTTGCTGGAAGCAAGCCACAGCCTTAACTAAACCTGGAAGTGAGGATTTTCTTTCAGGCTAAAATATAATTGCCATGATGAAGTGTAAAATTAAGGAGGAAGGAGTTTTAATGGAGCAGGGAACGTCACGTTGATAATCCTGTAGTCTCATTTCTCCCTCGCGCATTCCCTAAATACAAGCGGAAGCATACACATGCACATGATGCCCCTCTGCAGCTCAGAGTCCCCTGCAGGTGTTAGATACGGAGCGTAATCCTAACCTGGAGTTAGGCCGGCCTAAATACAATCGGAAGCACACACTCGCACATGATGCCCCTCTGCAGCTCAGAGTCCCTTGCAGGTGTTAGACACAGAGCGTAATCCTAACCTGGAGTTAGGCCGGCACAGTTAGGCCAGCAAACTTTACAGAGGCACAAGGGCCACTGTAAAGTACCTTTGGGCTACTCTTGAAGTCAGAGAGGCCAGCACACAGACGTACACCATCCTCCCTGACTCCGAGAATGGTCCAAACGTGCTTTACAGTGTCCCTTGTGCCAGCCAAACTTTGCTGGCCTAACAGTGCTGGCCTAACTCCAGGTTAGGATTGCACTCACAGTGGGGGCCATGCGCTGGTCCACTGAATTACACCCTGCCACCCGACATCTTTAACAAACTCCCTTTTTCTCAGTTGTGGAAGAAGAGCAGAGAGAAGCTAACTGGAGAGCCAGGACAAAGAGCAGCTGAAGTATGAGGGCCCAATCCTATATCCCTTGGCACCAGCTTTATGCTCGTACCACTGGCGCTAGTATCATGAAAGTGCCCTAAGGCACTTCCAGCACCAGTGGTATACCAATGGTGCTAGGCCAGCACGAGTAGGCACTTAGCCCTAGCACCAGAAGGACCCAGCATGGAGTCGTCCAACAGGAAATGCTACCAGAGGCAGAGGGAGGGTGAAGAAAGACTGCAGCGTTTGGGGCTCTTCAGTCTACAAAAAGGCGCCTTAGGGGGGACTTGATTGAGACATACAAAATTATGCATGGGAGGGATAGAGTCGATAGAGGGATGTTCTTTTTCCTCTCTCACAACACCAGAACCAGGGGCATCCACTGAAATTGAGTGTTGGGAGAGTTAGAACAGATAAAAGGAAAAACTGGTTAACCTAGTGGGTAATTAATCTGTGGACTCCTTGCCACAGGAAGTGGTGATGGCATCTGGCCTAGGTGCCTTTAAAAGGGGATTGGACAAATTTCTGGAGGAAAGGTCCATTGTGGGCTATAGGCCATGATGGGTGTTACAACCTCCTTACATTAGTAGTAGGCTACTTCAGAATGCCAGCTGCTGGAGAGTAGCAGCGAGATACAAGTATCTTTTTGTCTTGTGTGCTCCCTGAGGCATCTGGTGGGCCACTGTGAGTTGCAGGAAGCTGGACTAGATGGGACTTTAGCCTGATCCAGCAAGGCTGTTATGAGGGTGCTTCAGAGGAGGCAAGTATTGTGGGCACCGACTGTGGTGAGGTGCAGTAGCGTGGAAAAACCTGCATGTTTTGGCTGGGAACTCACCTTCCCAGCTGTGCTAACCTAGGAAACAATAAAATGGGCAGAACCTGGAAACAGGACGCTTTCAAGTAGCATAAGAAAGTACATTTGCTAAATGGAGCTTCCTTGTGAGTAATCATTGTTGAAGGATTCTGCATTGCCAGGGAATGCTGGTTGATGATTAGCATCAGGGCCGGCCTTAAGCCGATGTGACCAGTGTCGTCACATTGGGCCCCGCACTTTGGGAGGCCCCGCACCAGTGCAATGAGCAGTTTGCTGCCTCCTGCAGACAGGATCTCTATGGGCTGTAGGCAGTAGTGTCATCTTACCGGTACGCTGGGCGGGTCTTCTGGGTGATCGGCAGCGCGCTCGCTGCGTTCCATTGCGTAATGGCGAAAGGCTTTAGAAGACCCGCCCAGCGTACCGGTAAGATGACACTACTGGCTGTAGCAGAACCACTTTACCTTGGGCCCTCCCACCTGCCCCTTCCTCCAGATGTCTCAAAATGGGCCTCCTGGAAGCAGTTAGCGGTGATGTCATCATGTCACCACCAAGGTGCCACACGCAGCATTTCTTGGTGTGTGGGGGCCCCGCAGGGAGGGTGAGGGGGCCCACAGGAATGCCCCACATTGGGCCCTGCCACTCCTGGAGTCGGCCCTGATTAGCATGGTGGAAATAACTCAAATATTCAAAGTTAATAACTCCAGTTAAATAGCAATAACAATATTTATTAAGGTAAATAAACTCCCAGATGGAGGACCAGTACTTATAGTTCACTTTGGGTCATTCTGAATAGCAAGAAATGTTGTGCAGTATTCTCTGGAAAAGTAACACTGCATTAATGGGGTGGGGGGAGCTACTTGGCTCTCTGGTTATGTAAAATTTGACAAGTTTGTGTTAGACGTTTTCAAATGAGATCTTGTGGGGGTAAAGTGGTAGCCTGCTGTGTTTATAATGGCTCATTATGGAAAGTTTAAGAAAAATACCATAGTAGACTAAAAGAAATCCATTATTGGTTTGTTGGAAGCAAAGAATATTTCTTCATCTATAATCAACACTATAATGAGTATGAAATTAAGCTCGATTCTTGAAATAGTGTATCCTTCCATAACAATTCACTCTACTACCATGAGATCCAAGATGTAGATATTGTTTTCCTTTGTAGATAATACAGTAGTACTATCCTCTGTAGATAATGTATACATATATATATTATATTCAATATAATACTGTGATTTTGTTTACATGAGAGATTCCTTTTTAAAGGAATTACTGGCAAATGGTGCAAGATGTGACAAGGGTATATGAATGAAAACTCCTAATCATAAGGCATAATCACATTATTCAGACACATTCTTGACAACACCATTGGAATTATGGCTGCAATTACTTTCCTCGAATATTATTAGAAACAATAGTTCTTTATCTCTTTTCTTTTGAACTTGAATTTTATTGAAAGATTTTCTAGATACAAACAGTAGCGTAACAAAACTGCAAGAAACCCAAACAACTTTGGCTTCCAAGACATTGTGCAAGAGTCATAATTGTTTCTACCTTCATTTGAAAGTACAATGTATCCTTGAGCGCAATCCTAACCTGGAGTTTGGCCAACACAGTTAGGCCAGCAAAGGTTGGCTGGCATAAGGGCCACGGTAAAGTGCCCCTTTACCGGTAAAGTGCGTTTGGACCACTCTCTGAGTCAGGGAGGATGGCACACGTCTATGTGCTGGTCCCTCTGACTCCGAGAGTGGTCCAAACATGCTTTACAGTGGTCCTTGTGCCAGCCAAACTTTGCTGGCCTAACTCTGCCTGCCTAACTCCAGGTTAGGATTGTGCTCCTCTTTGGGGGATACACGGATAAATGAAATTGGTATTGATTGATAGAAACCATTTGTAATAAATCAAATGTCTGAATGTATTTTTGGTTTGGGTATAGAACTTTTATGTTCCGTGTGTTGAAGATAAATTGTGTCCAGGCCATTAAGGGTCCAATCTTATTTGAATGTTGTGCAGGTGTTGCATAGATGCCAGTGTGACACTTGACATGTCCTAAGCCCATTCAGGAAATGCCATGCCGGAGCAGCTCTCCCAGTAATGCCGAGATAGTCTTGCCCAGGAATCCCAACAGCATCCATGGGCACAATACGTTACCCATAGAGCAGCATCTTTACATCAGCAAGTCATTGACACAACAGTGGTGCTATGTCCGTGCACCATTCGTTATATTTTGCAGTACGAAATCACTTGGATTTCATGTCTGTTTTTTGAACTATAAAAATTTTTACAGTTACATTTATTTCCTTTTTGCCATTTGTAAAGTTTTACTTAATGTTTTTTTTTTTTTGAGGGGGGATAGCTTTCACAGGGCGGCAAATCCCTTCATAGGAGAGGTAGAATAGCAAGCAGGGGGCAGGGGAGTGTGGTCTGACCTGGGATGCAATCCTGACCTGGAGTTAGGCTGGCACAGTTAGGCCAGCAAAGTTTGGCCGGCACAAGGGACACCATAAAGTGTGTTTGGAAGAATGGTAGGTGCAACACCCAAACCCCCACCAAGTGGAAGACTGTCCTGTATTTGGTGGTGGATAGCTCCTCCCAAAACTCTGAATGCAATTCAGCAGTGCATGCGATGGCGTCATCACATCACCACCAAGTTGCTTCCAGGTGCTATGCCTTACTCCAGGCAAGTACTATTTGGGGGGGGGGGAGTTGCATGCTGTGGGGGAGGTGATGCCCACTCCAGATAGTGCCCATGATGGGAACACCACCGCATAGAGGCTGCAGTGTGGGACAGGCAGGCCTGCTGCTATCATGAGGCCAAATAGGCAACCACCTAGGGCACATATATCAGAGGGGAGCAGTTCTGACCTGTGTGAGGGGCATTTTTATACAGATCGGTTTTTGTAACCCTTGTAAAAAATGCCACTGACAATTTATATATTTTTTATTTAAGATAAATACCACAACATACATAAAAATGCACTTAAGTTTTAGAGTGCAATCCTAACCTGGAGTTAGGCTGGCAAAGTTAGGCCAGCAATGTTTGGCTGGCACAAGGGACACAATAAAGTATGTTTGGACCACTCTCTGAGTCAGAGTTGCCAGCACACAGATATATGCGCCATCCTCCCTGACTCCGAGAATGGTCGAAATGCACTTTACGGTGGCCCTTGTGCCAGCCAAACTTTGCTAGCCTAACTGTGCTGGCCTAACTCCAGGTTAGGATTGTGCTCTTAATCTTACAGTCACATTTTGCAAGTCTCGCTTAGAACGCATAATGGCCTGCCATTGGCCCTGCAGACAAGGGGCTATGGCACGCGACAGGAGGACAGAATCCTCTCTATATGCTGAGAAGGCACTGCTGCAAAGAACGAAACAGTATAATGTTCAGCATTGATTGTATTTCAGGACTACTGAGAAATTGGCTGTCCAGAAGAGAAGCTGCAAAAGCTGATTACTCAATGACAGCAGGAATCTGATATGCTGTGAAATTGTGACATCTGAGTTACAGATGTTGAAAATATCTGGATTTCCCACTCAGGATGCTCTTAAAATGGTTACAGCCCCATCATCAGTTTGTCTTCGACAAGCCTTGTCGGATGACTTTCAGCCCCAGCATATTAGGATTTCGAGCAACATGTGCTAAATTCACTTTTCAACTCCTAATCTTGTCCTGTGGCTATCTTTTGACTTTGAAAAATACTAAACACTTTTGATTTTGCTGCTGGCTGGCGGAGAGGCTCAGAAGAGCAGCGATGCTATACAGGATGGGCAGCGCAATCCTACCTGCCCTCTTGCGTCGACGCGACGTCATCGTGTCAACGCAAGAGGCGGAGCGCCGACACAGAGGCGCCAATCGCCACCTCTGCGTCGGCGCTCCTCTGTCAGGCCGACATTACGAGTGGTGTCCAAAGGCGTTGGCCAAACGCCTGTGTTGGCCAAAGGCAGCTGGTGCAGGGGACGCTCCGTGGCGAAGCAGCACAGGGATTGGGTGAGGGAGGGAGAGGGAAGGCAGGATGTGGGCGGGCTTGGAAGGCCAATCCTAAGCCTGTTCCGGAGGCCACGTGACTCCGATTCAGGCCACCCGGTCTTCTCAGATCTGCGCTCGCTCTTTAGCAGGCGCAGATCTGTGGAGCGCATAGGGGAGGCTGGAGTCTCCCCTATGGTAAGGGAGTGCACACTCCCTTGCCTCCGGAGGCTCCAGCCTCCCCCCACCCAGCACCGGATATGGCACTGGCCGGCCGGCCTTGCCATTCCGGCACTGGGTAGGATTGCGCCCTTAATTGCCATTCAGGATGCCTTTCTGCAGTTGCTTGATAGCAGGCAGTTTGCCAACATGAGCTTCTTCTTGTGCTCCAGGACAGAATTCCTAGTGTAATAATAAGAACATGGGTCTAATGTGTCATTTGAGTCACATCATGCATCACCTTCAACTTCCAATCCTGCATTTGAAATTAGAGCAATTGGGGAGGAAAAACTTACCTAATCCCTGTGATGCATTATCTCTGGCGCATGTCCCCATTGAACTGTGCAGGTGGATCTGGTCCAGAAAGGTAGTTTGGATACGGGGTATGCTGGTGCCACCAATCCCAAACCCTCCTGGGCCCAAACCACTCACCCAACCCCATCACCACCACATTCCACCATCTGTTCAAAACCTTCCCACACTCTCCTGTCTCTGCGCTGGACTTACCTGCTCCAGCAGGTCTACCACTGGCACCAGCGGGAAGACTCTGGTCTTCCCGCCAGCACACCTGGGCCTTGCGCTGTCACAAAGCACTTTCCAATGCTTTTGCAACAGCACTGCTGATGAAGCACATCTTCTGCCAGCTCAGGCCCTCGCTAGGATTAGGAGCACAATCCTAGGCATGTCTACAAGTTTTATTGCCTTCAATGGGGCTTACTCCCAATAAAGCATGCATAGGATATACAGCCTAAGCCAATAGTTGCAGTCACTTGGAAGATGAACAAACATTTTGAACACCCTTCTGTGATGCTCTGAAGAATCTTTCATACGGAATGAATAATGTACCTTGTTTTTTTCCAGATGTTGCAATTTGCTGGTTTATTACTGACATGCATTGTGGTTTCCACTAGAAAACATAATTGCTTATGTGTAATTTGCTGTCAATCATTTTTTTTATTCCAAACTGCCTTCCAGGTATAATCTCAACAGCCTAGAATTTCATCATAGATGTCAAACCGTCTCAGAATAACATCAAGAGTGCAAACTGATGGTGCAATCCTAACCTGCCTCTCTGTTGGCTGAGGGTGTCACAAATATGCTGTAAAATATTTGTGGCACCTGGAGTGTAAGCAATGCCAGCAGGGTGGCATTGTGCTGGGAGGTGGCTGGAAGGGTGGATTGGAGGCAGGGAGGGGGCTTTTCTGGGAGAGTAGAGGGCTGAACCAGGGGTGGATCCTTCCCAGGAGGAGGGCAGGATCAGTAAAGGAGGTCACCACTGTATCCTATCCTTCCTCCGGAGCCTGAGCACTCTGCACAGGGCAGCTTGGATTTGTGCTTGCTGTTTAGGAGACTCAGCAATAGGAGAATCTGTGGTCTATTTTTGGATGGGAGACAGAATGCCAGGCTGTGACATGCTGCAGTGCCTGTTGTGGCAGAACGGAGTCACTGTGGAGCTGATTAGCCAGTGTGGGAATGTTGTGAGAAGGCCAGCCAGCAAAAGAACGGAGTCCAACCTTGAGGACCTGTCCAGGCTGAACTTATGAACACCTGCTGAAGCTCAGTGTCACATGGCCAGAGGTGAGAACCAACCACACTGTGAAGGCTACATCTGGGACTGAGGAGTCAGTGAATCGCAGAATACTGTATAGTTGTAAAAACCCCATTGAAAATGGTGGTTTGGATTAGCCTGCCCATGTAAGTCGCCTTGGGCATTTGCTTCGGCATGGGAAAAGCGGCGTATAAATGCTTCAAAATAAATAAAAATAAAAATAAATAGCAGGTGCAGATCCAAGTAGCCCCATAGAGCAGGCTGGGGCATTACTCGGCATAAGTGGAAAGACACCCATAGTTGATCTCCAGCCTGTTCCTGACAAGCTTTGCATACAGCGGAGGCCATGTGGCCCCACTGCGCCAGCGCTAGTCAGAACTGGGCTGTGAGTCTCAGGGTGAGATTCTGATGCACCCTTGGGACAATGCATGTTGCTTGCGTCGGCTCAGTGTTGTTGCGAACATGCCATGAGGCACACCTGCACCAGGGTGGAAGCGCACAGGGCCAGCCCAGGGAGTCTCACAGACCCAGACTCCACGCTGTGGAGAGGCCCAGGTAAGCCTGAGTGTGGCCAATGCTGAGGCTTCATGAGAGTGGAGGGAAGGCAGGAGAGGGCAGAACAGGAGGGAGGGAGGGAGGCCAGAGAGCAGGCTGGCCTGTGGGTGGGCTAGCCTGGGGAGGGAGGCGGAGCCATTAGGCCGAATCCCAACCCCCAACCCCGGGCCGGGCAGACACAGTCCAGCCACTTGGATTTGACCCAGCAATTCTGCTGGCGCAGATGTGAAGAGCCCCATAGGGCTGGCTTGGGCTTACCCTGGGGTAAGAGGAAAATATCCCCTTACCCCGAGGTGAGCTCCAGCCACCTCCTACACTGTGCTGGATACTGTGCTGGATACAGTGCAGGACTGCACACTGCATGGATCCACGTTAGTATTGTTGGCGCAAATCTGAACCACCACGTGGTTCAGGGGAAAAGGCACTCAAGGGGTATTAGAATATGGTAAAGGCCCCCTCTGCTGCCCCTGCCCCTGCCTAGTCACGAGCCACCCCATCCCAATCCTACCCCTTAATGCCTCCCCCTGCTGGCCAGTGGTCTAGCTGCTCTGGTGGGCACAGGCCTGTCCGCCTGCACCAGGCTGCTCTGCACTGCCCCAAAGATGTCTTACAACCTGTTTGCCACAGTCCTTGGCACGCTGTGGCCAGCATAGGATTGGACTGTTAGAATCCGGAATTTTCAAAGAACCCACTGAGAAATCCAGAAGTCATGCAAATCAACTCATATGACCGTTCGGAATGACAACACTCTGAGAACGTTTGTTATGATAGAAAGGTTAAGATAAAACAAGGTGGGGGGAAAATAACAACAAAAGGCTCTGAAAAAAGATGCCGTTTGAAAGGCAATGAATTTTAAAAAGTAGGACACTGTGTTCAGAGAAAAAGATAAATAGAAGATCTGAGAGGAAATTCAAAGTGGTTACGTGGTTTGTGCATAAAGCATTCATGTTCTTCCTGAGATACGTTTTTGGACAAAACACTGACTGCAGGTTAGCTCATTGTTGTGTCCTAGTACAGGTGGGTTGTTCCTATGGTCCTGCCACATGAAATGCCCGCAGTGCCAGCCCTGCGTCAGCACAACATAGTCATGATCCTGTGATCTCCAAGCAGCAAAATTAAAATGCAGTCGCTGCATTGGAAATGAGAGCTGGCATATCAACATTCACAGCTACTCCCCGGCAACTCACAGTCCCTGGCAACTGTGCCAACACCCACCAATCATGACGGTACTCGCTGACAAACACATGCACAAAGGCACTCATCAGCATGCGGCAATGTGCATGTCCTTCACCTGTTCATGGTTAATTTTGCTTGTGTGTGTTTGTCCTAAATGCTCTCTTTCTGCAAGGTGCCTTTTCACCAAATTCCTATCAACTGTGCTTCTGTGCTCATCGTTTCAGAGCAGGCCCCATAATATGTGCCTCTCATGAAGCTCACCCACCATCAACCAATCAATCACTGGCATTACACCTAGGCCTTGATACGCTGCTTGCCTAAGGTAGAGAACCAAGGAATGGCCAAATCACCTGGCTAGCCACAGGGTACTTAGCCAGTCAGCTATACAGGTAGATGATCCCTTATCCGGACATCTGAAAGCCAAACATCTTTGTCCAAGACTTTTAAAAAGTCTTTTTAAAAACTTTCTATTGAAAAAAGGTCGTGTGCTCATTACGCCTGCACCCATCAATAACATGCCAGACTGCAGCTTGGGTTTAACAAGGACCACTTTATTAAGGTAAACATCATTTGCAACAGGGCAGAGTGAAGAAGTATACTCACACACCCCCCGGGACGAACGGAGGCCCGAGCGCGCCCATGGCAGGTGACGAAACCGTGCCCCCAGGACGTCGCCCCGCCCCTGTGCGTCATCCAGCCACGCCTCCTTGCACCCAGAATAGCTCAATTTTGGAGCGTAATGGAGGTGAGGGAGGGCAGGCAGGCCGAACAGCGTGCGGTTTCCTCTGCGGACTCCGTGCAATGGCGCCCCGCCGCTGCCCAGTGCCCATGGCTTGCGCCACCCTGGGCTACATGGTAAATACACTTCTGCCCCCCCCCCCACATACACACTAGTGTGCAGGGTTCTGATCAGAGAGACAGATCTAACTGTCTACTTCCCCATGTCTTTGGGCGAAAAAATCTGACTTTAGGCCATAATCAGGGGTATCCCGATTCAGCCTTTCATTGTCACCCCCAAAGGGTCAAGGCAGCTGAACTGCATGGCCCAAAGGGCGAACCCTTCTGGGCCTTGCCAGTCTAGTCAAGCCGGTTAGGCATCATCCGAGCGGTCCTGGCTTGCACCCTGACCTTGCTGCCTTGGATGCACACCGTGTCTTCCTACCTACGCTTACCCTGCACTCTTCATGCCTAAAGTGGCCAATTAACTAATACATAAAAGGTGTGATGGTTAAACTATAGTATCCCAACTCCCTTGTACCAGTCTGGGATAGGCAAAAAAACTGCCAACCAAGGTCAATCAGGGTGACAGCAAAAAATTCCTACCCGGCCCTCAAAAGAGCGACCAGCTAATCTCAGACTAGATTAAGGGTGGGAGGGAGGGGTCGCTGCTCCAGGCCAGCATGAGCTCAGATGGGTGCCATGCACCTGCCTGAGCTCATGCTCCCACCTAACCTGAGGCTTGAACTGCCCAATGGGAGGACAGCAGCAGCAGCCCTGCCTCATGCAATGGGGCGGGGCAACCCTCCATTAGCGCACAAGGTGCTAATGGTCTTTCCCACATAAGTGTAAGTTATGTGTAACTTCTACTATAAGTTCCGTGTTCTACTCTCTGCTCTTTGGTGCCTATACAGACATTGTTGACAAAATGTCAAAGGGACCAGCAGACACCCAAATGGGTGACAGTGAAAAGAGGAAAAGGGAGCATTTCTCATATTTATGCAATTATTCCGAAATCCAGAAAAATCCAAAATCCAGACACCTTTCCATCCCAAGCAGTCCAGATAAGGGATAATCAAGCTGGATAAGCTGTATTCAACTTTGCAGGTCATAAGTTGTGCAGGCCTGTTCTATGCAGGGCTGTAGTCAGTGATGTTATCCAGGAGGAACGCGCCGGAATGGCCGTTCCTGATGCTAATCAGGGCTGGCTTTGCCCACTCGCCGCCGGCTCCGTGATGGACGCAGCACTGCGAGGTGCTCCTGGCCTCGGAGGGGGCGCCTGCTCGCTGGGGGGGGGGACGGGGTGGTGGTGGGGCGCCTGAGCCAGCGACAGTGGGGCGCGTCCACCGTGGAACTGAAGGGACGGGCTGCGGGGCGCGGCCGGGCTGCTTTGAACGGTCCCGACACGTGCCAATCAACGGTGAGTCCCGGTCATCGTTCTGGTTCCTAGCTCATCTAGATCCCACCACTGGCTGTAGTCCTATGTAAAAGCTGTGTTGCCTAGTGGCACTTGGACATAGTGTTTATGCAGGGACTGGGGCATTCGTATGTTAGTTGGAATCCTCTGATGGAGCTGGGAGGCCAGAATGAGAAACCTGATTGCCCGAGGTTCGCCATTAATTCCAATGGAAGCATTTATGCTATTTCATTTCCTATTTATTAATATAGCACCATCAGTGTACAGTGATGGATGCTTTTCTTAGAGTAAAAACTTAGGACAGATCTTTGTCTTTCGATCTAGAAATTGGCACAAGGAGACAACAGAGGAAAGTGAGGGCAGGGGAAATGGGGGCGGGCGGGAATATATAACGCACAGGACCAAGGCAGCATTCAAGAGAGTGGTTGGCAGAACATGGCCCAGCCAGCAAACCCTCGTTCTACTCCTTTGCAGGGCAGAGCTTCACTTCAGCTGCCCTGTGCATCCAGGGCACCATCCACCACCCTCTGTCTCAGCCAGCCATTTCTGCTCCAGGTTAGGTCTGCACTCTCAATGTTCTGAAGCTATTCCTTGCCTTCCAAACTCAGGTAAAATTCATGGCTTTCAGTAGTGATTTTTTCCTCCTTCTTCCCCAGCGTGTGCTAGAACTCCTAAGTGAAACATGGTTGGAAAAGGTTCCGGGACCTGCTCTCCAAGAATAGTACGGTCTCATTATAAGTAGCTCATGGCCCGGCTTCATCATGGTGAGATGCTGATCCCGAATCTCGTATTTCTTTGTGTCTCTGTGTGAATCATTTTAATGCTTGCTCAATATCGAATTTCTGAAGCAAACACATAAGCAAACATGCTTCACATTTGAAGTTCTTGTTGAAATGAATAAAACACACAATTGTTATCTTGCTGCTTTCAGCAACCATTAATGTAATCATTAATGCTGCACATCCTTGCTTAAATTGTTTTGTCTTTGACTTCCGTTGATTCTTTCCCCTCATTATTTTTTTCCTGTTTTCTATACTGAGAAAAATGATCTATTGTTCAGGGGCCCCCACTGAAAACTGTGAGATTTGGAATTGGTTTCCTCCACAACCTTCAAGTTTATCTTGGGCGAATTATTTTATCTAGTTATAGCTTAGGGGTGTTCCCACGACCCACTGATGCAGGGTGAATAAAAGAGAAACTAGACATGATGTTGGAGGTCTGTGTTCAAGACATCAGGCAATTTTTCATAAGCATTAACAGCAGCCACAGAGACTGTTTTGATCAGGGGGCGTTTACCACCCCTCCCTTGGTCAGTCTCCCAGTCCAAATGGAATTGAGGAGCACCTATATCTACTATGGGATGTGGTGGCACTGAGTCGCTGCTAAGCGTTAAACCGCTACTGCTGAGCTTGCTGACCGGAAGATTGGCAGTTTAAGACCACGCGGCGGAGTGAGCTCCCATCACTTGTTCCAGCTCTTGCCAACCTAGCAGTTTGAAAGCACGTAAAAATGCAAGTAGATAAATAGGCACCACTTTGGTGGGAAGGTAACGGCGTTCTGTGCGCCTTGGCGTATAGTCATGCTGGCCACATGACTACAGAAACTGTCCTTGGACAAACGCCGGCTCTGGCTTAGAAACGGAGATGAGCACTGCCCCCTACAGTCGGCCATGACTAGACCATTCGGTCATGGGGAAACCTTTAACCTTTTAATATCTACTATTAAGGCTATTAACACTACTAACAACTTATAAAACACCATTTTTTTTTGATATTTCACGTAAGATTGAGACTGGCTCTCACTCTTCCCATTTTTAGTGACAGTTTTGACAATCACTTGTCAAATTAATTACTGACAGTGCAACCCTAACCCAGTGTTGCACTAGTGCAGCACTCTTGCACTGGCCCAGTTCTGTTGCAAATGTGCCATAAGCCATGGCTATGCTGTGGATTTGGGCACTGGGCCAGCGCAGGCAGTAGCACCAGCTCACGGATGCTGCACTACCCTTCAGCTGCGCTGGCCAAGCACCATCGGCGTTATGCCGGTGTGGGCCTGTGCCGAGGGCATGCCGGAGGCAGGTGGGAAGAATAACAGGGCGGAGGGAGGGCGGACCCATAGACAGGCCAGCCCGGGGAGGTGGAGACAGGACACAACTGCTAGGCTGTATCCGAACCCCTGTCCCGGGGCTGGGAGCCCCCGATCTGGGCCACTCCTGGCTGCTTGGACTTGCACCTGCTATTTTGCTGGCACAGATCTGAACTTCCTGATAGGGCTGGTTGGGACTTAAACTGGAGAAAGGGAAAAAATATTTCCTTTCCCCAAAGTGAGCTCCAGCTGCTTCCCAGCCTGAGTTAGGATACAGCGCAGGCTAGGATTGGGCTAGGTTAGGATTGGGCTGTGAGATGACATGCAGCCCAATTCTACCAGTGGTGTCATTCAAATGATTTAGGAACAGGAACTCACTTTTGATTGGCACTTGTCGGGAACCCGGAACCAGCCACAGAGCCCGTTAGGATCCGGAATGCCCCGTTCTGGTCCGTTTCCCCTGAATGACATCACTGCCTTCGCCCCCCTAGGAATCCAGAGGCGCTCCCTTTAACCTTCTGAGTCCCGGCCAACCAAGAAGAAAAGCTCTTTGCAGAGGAATTGGGAGGGGGGAGGGGGGAGAGTGAAGTGGGCGGAGTCAGCCCTAATTTTAACTAGTGGAACTGAGTTCCCCCGCGTTCCCCCTGCATGACATCACTGAATTCTACCCCCCGCCAGCCCACAGTAGAGTACACAGCTCTGCTGACAAGAGTGTGAGCAGCATACTATAGTAGTGGGAAGAGGTCGACCAGATGGCCCTGGGGAGAGAGAAGCCCAATCTTGAGTTGCCTGCCTGTCACTGGCGCAGTGGTAGCCAAATGGCTACCGCTACATCCAGTGGAAACCAGGTAGCCACCAGAGGCTCCTCGGAGGAGGAGGACATTCTTCCCTTCCCCCAAATAACCCTAGAGATCTGATAATGGGTCTCCCCGAATCTAGGCGGGCTATATAGCCGGCGCAGCTGCAAGGGCCACCATGTGGGGGCACATGGCCCGACACAGAAGTCCAGATCTTGTGGTGAAGGTCGCTGCAGGTCCCACCCCCGTTCACCCCTCCCCCCGCCCATGAATGCCCACCCACCATGCCTGGAAGGAGTGCAATGGTAGCGGCAGTAAAACGTACCGCTTTCTGGCATCACTTTTCCACCTCCGGGCATGCGGGGCCAGCGCTGGAACAACATGGGTGCCTGCGTTAGACATGTCTCACCGTTTGCAACACTGGCTCAGGATTGGGCCCCAAGTAAAAATCTGTCTTCCAGTGGGTCTCTTTGGACCTGCGCCAGCAATTCAGGCGTGGAGGCATGGAGCCCAGGCCAGACTGATGTTCCTTTTGACCAAGGTTGATGCTAGCAGGCTTCAAACCACATTTAAAAGAACAACTTTTTTTCCCCACTCCTGCCCCCTCCTCTTGTTTACATAGAGGAAGCTCATGGAAAATTCCTGTCCTTACCCCAAACCATCTTATGTGCCTTGAAAAATATTGGCACAATCTTGGAGTTTCCTGCCCTCTAGGAAAAATGAACTGTTCAGATTATAAACTATTGAAGCTCTAGCCATTGACACATCGACAGAGCCACTGACTCTGTTTGTTTTACTGTATTTTGGAACTTTGCCTGTCAAGCTCTATTACTGAATTTGATGGTCTTTTTTTCCTTGTTCTGTTTCAATTTCCAAATACTGCACATCTTTTCCTTTGATCTGATTATAACAACCCTCCCAATTCAGAGCAAGGGACCTCCCATCTCTGATGTCTCACACAGCCTTGCATGCTACACAGAAAAGACCTGAGTGTTAGTGTCATTGTTTGGGGATGTGAGGATGAAAGAGAGAAGACAGGAAGCAAGGTCAGCCAAGTCACCCCCATCCTTCTCCCTCCTTGGGGAACGCAGCATGAGGGCTGTCGGTTTCCAGGAAGACCTCCAGCAGGGTGAAGGGGTGGAAATATGACACTTATCCTGCATTTCTAGTTGCAGTGAAATCTACCCCGTAAGTACAGTCTGTGCATGTTTCTACATGTGGTTTTGACGTTATCTCAAGGTGAGAAGAACCACTAGATTTCTCTCCCGGCTTGTGGTCCTTCTTGGTGCTACCCTGGAAATTGCCACAGAAGACCACCTTGTTGTTCTGCTTTCTTCCTCTTTGCTGCTTTTGAAGGAACCCGTGTGTTTCGAGTCACTGGACTAAATTAGGGACCAGCCAGATGCAAGGGAGTCATGACAGGATACAGGTAACTTGTTGTCCTCTCTCTGAGGCTTCTGATGGGCAACCATGAGATACAGGAAGCTGGACTAGATTCTTTAGCTTACTATCTAGTTTGATTTTTATTTTTGGGTTGGTAGGTACTAATAAGGGACGTGGTGGTGCAGCTGGCTAAACCGCTGCTGCTGGGCTTTCTGACCGGAAGGTTGGGAGTTCAAGACTGCGCAACGGAGTGAGCTCCCAATGCTTGTCCCAATTCCTGCCAACCTAGCAGTTCAAAAGCACCTAAAAATGCAAGTAGATAAATAGGGACCACTTCGGTGGGAAGGTAACGGCGTTCCGTGCGCTACGGCGTAGAGTCACGCCGGCCACATGACCACGGAAGCTTGTCCTAGGACAAAACACTGGCTCTACCAGCTTTGAAACGGAGATGAGCACCACCCCCTACAGTCGGTCACGACATTTGGTTGTGGGGAAACCATTACCTTTAGGTACTAATAAAGTCATGACCTTTCTATAGATTTTTCTTCTAAGGACATAATCCAAACGTGCCCTTAGGCCAACATTTGTCACTTGCTCTGATTGCCAACCTTTGGCCCAGCTCTATCGCCAACATGCCATAAGACATGTCTGCGCCAACCAGGAGGGCGCTGGGCCAACCCAGCGACACTGCAAAGGATGCCCAGTAAGCTGCCCCTGCATCGGCTGAGTTCAGCCAACATGGGGGCTTGGGAGGGTGAGGGACAGGCAGGAGGGAGGCAGGATGGGGCCGAGTGAAGGCAGAGAGGGCATCCTCATGGGTGGGCTGGCCTGGGGAGCAGGTAGAATGAGGATCTGGCTGTTAGGCTGGAAGCAACCCCCCTCCCAATACCCTGGCCGATTGGCCCCAATCCAGGCTGTTCAGATTTGCACCAGTTTCCCCTTACCCCGAGGTGAGCTCCAGCTATTTCCCAGCTTGCATAGGATGCAATGCAGGCCGGCTTGCCTTCCTGCTCCAACGGAGGTTAGGATTGGGCTGCCTAAGACTAACATGGCCACTTACAGTTTTGTGATTTTTGAGAATTTTCCACTGATATATCAATGAATCAAAAGAAACTTCATCAGCCGCACCAGAAGAAATAGCATACTGTGTATTGGTGCCTTAGTGTTCCTGTGCATGCATTTACATACACATGCACTGCAAATAACATACACCCGACATCCCATTCAGATTTAACTTTACCTGGAGAAGGAGCTGAAATCTAAAACAACTTGCATTAACATTTTCTTAAGCATCCACAAATGTTCCCCATATATGGTGAAGCAGGCACCAGAACACTGGGACCTCCCTAATTAAATAATAACTAGAGCATGTGAAATATGCTCTAGTAGGACAAATATATTAACACTTCCCATGTGCTGGTGTTACAAAATAATTAGGATGAGCATACAACAAATTTAGTAGTCCTTACAAATGTGTTAATGGTGGGTCACAAAATACGGGGATAAATAATGTAATGTCTTCTCAAAAGAACACAAACCAGCAGACCTTCACACAGCCAATTAGTGCATGTCTGTCAGCAGGTAACTAAACATTCTGAAATGACGCTTTCAACATGTTCCCAACTTGGAGTTCCTTCCTCCCACATTAGTACAAAGTTCCCCATGACTTTTCATTTCAGTTGCTTCGGAACAATTGAGTTTGATTGACTCAGTACAAAAGAATCCACAATTCCATACTCAACAGTTCTGTGGTATGTCACAGCAAATTACTATCCAGTCCTCATTTCTACCCAGTGAGATGCCGTTTAATGCAGGAAGCTATTTACATCTTGCTGTGGATTAAATTATCTCTTGAAAATGTCTGCTAAAATTCTTCTGCTGGTGACTGTAAATGCAGGCTTTGAAGGCTGGTAGGCTCATTCACTTACAGAAGTTTTGTCAAGTGCAAAATGTTCTTTCCTATTGGGATGTAGCCAGTGGTGAAATTCAGCCAGTTCTCACCAGTTCTGCAGAACCGGTTGCTAATTTATGGATATACAAAAAGTAGTGCTGTAGTAAGAAGCAGTACAAAGAAAGGAGGACATAGAACCGGTGGTTAATTGATTTGAATCCCACCACTGGATGTAGCCAAAGACAGCTAATCATGACTAACAGCCCAATTCTATGCCAGGGCAGCACCAGCGGTTGGTGTGCTACCCCAGCACTGGCTGTTGCAAAAGTGCCGTAAGGCAGCACAGCCACAGCACAGGCGGAGAGGCCAGGGCCAGTCAGCACTGGGTCTCTGTATCGCCCTGACACCCAGGGGAAGATCAGAACAATGTTTCCAAAGAAAAGGGGGTGGGGGAGGAGAGTGCTAAACTGTGGGCCTCAGGCCTGCTACCGTTCCTGGAAAAGGATGCACATGCAACAGAATGGGGTGGTACAGCAATTTTATTTTATTATTTATACTTTGAAGCATTTATACTCTGCCTTTCCCACGCCGAAGCAAATGCCCAAGGCGGCTTACATTGGCAGGCTCGTCTAAACCACCATTTTTCAATGGGTTTTTTACAACTATACAGTATTGTGCGGTTCACTGAACCCTCAGTCCCAGATGTAGCCTTTGCAGTGTGGTTCTCTCCTCTGGCCGTGTGCCATCGAGCTTCAGCAGGTGATCCTAAGTCCAGCCTGGATAGGTCCTCAAGGTTAGACTCCGTTCTTTTGCTGGCTGGCCTTCACACAACATTCCCACACTGGCTCATCAGCTCCACGATGACTCTGTTCTGCCACAAGAGGTACTTACGCAGCTTGTCACAGCCTGGCATTCTGTCTCCCATCCAAAAATAGACCATGGATTCTTCTGCTTAGCTTCAGGCAATACCAGCAGCTCAACCATCAGTCCACACCTCCTGCAATAGACTGGTTAAGTTGATAGTCTCATTTTCAACTGCAGATAGGTAGCCAATGTGTTCTCTGCAAAGAAAAGAAATCAGCATAGCTGTCAAAACAGCTGGGAACTTCTCTCTGCTGGTGCTAAGTGTGTGTGTGTGTGTGTGTACTTGGAGGTTATTCAAAACTGAAATTCATCACCTGCAGTCTTAAGTAGTGCCATTTATTCTGACATCCCAACTTTCTGGCATCTCATTCCCTCCTATTGTTTTCTGCATGTAGACCAGGCTACTTTCATCATTTAAGGAGGTTAGTTATGTATCAGCACTACTTAAATATTTCATTGAGCTCACAGTAAAGTTGATAGAAAGGATAACTTTTCTGATGGTAAAAAGAAGAGGTTTTAAAGTATGCACTGCCCACTGCACATGTAACTCTTATATATAAAATTTCACTTTGGTGTGTGTAAATAATTGCCATGTTAAAATTTCTGTCCAGTGATAGGTGAGGGGGGGCTGCACTATTGACCTATATTGACATGTTTTTTATATTTTGATAAAATGTCAATTTTACATGTTGACATAAAATTGTCAACATAAGGTAAAGGTTTCCCCACGACCGAATGGTCTAGTCATGACCGACTGTAGGGGGTGGTGTTCATCTCAGTTTCTAAGCTGAAGAGCCAGCGTTTGTCTGAAGACAAGCTTCCACGGTCACGTGGCAAACATGACTATATGCCAACGTGCACAGAACGCTGTTACCTTCCCACCAAAGTGGTACCTTAGGATTAAGGTTAGGATTGTGCTCTAAATGTCTGTACTCCCAGCTCCCGAGGTACGTAAGTTTTTCAAGGCATCTTTCAGAATACAAAATGAATTCCTGTTTACTTTGGGGTCCCAAAAATTATGAAATGCAAGACTGTTACTGAATTCACTGACATGTAGTGTCGTGTAGTGACAGTGACTGTCAAGAGAAAGCTGGAATCAGTATGATTATGCACAGTATGAAGTTCAAAGACTTTTGTGTTAGCTATTCCATATCACATTTTCTGTTCTGATGATAAAATACAAAAGACACATAAGTACCAGCCTGAGCTGCTTGAATCAATAAAAAACATATGGGGGAAAACACACACACACACACACACACACACACACCATTTGTATTATCTTGATGTCCTCCTTAAAATAAGTTTTTTATAATCCTCATATTATAGCAGAGAGCTCAGGCTAAGTGGCTTTCCTAAGGCAGACCTAGTGAGTACATAGCAGAGGCAAGATTCAAATCAGGAAAGTCTCAATTCACAGCTCTTTCCCACTATGCTAAACCCAAACACAACAGCACAACCACTCAGCCAGTCAAGTCTCTACCTGGAGAAGCAAAGCCTTGACTTGCTTCTGAAAATACAGCAGGGAAAGAGACCATGTAAGGGTATTCTTAATATGAATACCGCCATGGCGGTCACCACCATTAAAACATTCCAGAGCATTGGGGCTGGAGTAGGAAAGGACCAGCTCTTCATGGACACTAACTTGACCTTTGTATGAGATGGAATTAGAACCAGGCCTCGCTTGCAGGTCCTTGAGGGCACAATCCTAACCTGTGCTGGAACAGGCAGGCCATCTGGCCAGGACTGTATCCAACACTGATTGGGAGCAGGCTGAGCCTCCACAGGGCAAGAGGACAAATGTCTCCTTACCCAGAGGCGGAGCGTGGGTGTAGCCCGGGGTGGCGTGAGCCATGGGCGCCGGCAGCAGTGGGGGGCCATTGCGCGGAGTAACCGCGTGCTAACCCGCGCTGTTTGGCCCGCCCACCCTTCCTGGTTCCGTTTTGCTCTAAAATGGAGCTATTCCGGATGCAGGGAGGCGTGGTGTGGCGACGCTCGGGGGCAGGGCAATGTACGGGGGCATGGTTTCATCGCCATGGGCGCATTCGGCGCTCAGTTTGTCTCTGTCCTTACCCCAGGGTAGGCGCCAGCCGCCCTGATGGGGCTATTTGGATATCTGCCTGCTGTTTAGCAGGTATAGGTCTGAGCACACAGCAGCAGCCTGAATCAGGGTCATGCGGCCCGGGGATGGGGGTTTGGTTGTGGCCTAATGACCACATCCAGGCTTCACCTCCCTTCCTGGGGTGCCTCGCCCACCAGAACCAGACTCCCCCCTGCCCTGTTCCACCTTCCCCCCACCCCAAATAGCCCCTGCACCAGCTGAACTCGGCAGGCGCAGGAGCAGCTTACTGGGGACTTGCTCCAACGTTGCAGGGCCAATTCAACTGCCTGAGTTGGCCCTGTGGCAGAAGTGCTGGCACAAACATGCTTCATGGCACGTTCGCAACAGCACTTGGCCGATGCAAGTGGCTTGCGTTGGCCAAGGGGGGTTTGGTTGGTTTGTGCTCTGAATTGCACCCAGAATCAAATTGGCAGCGAGTGCAGCATGACTTGAACCTGTCAGTAGGTGGCCAGCCGTCTTTTGTGGTGATTTCCAAACCATTTTCAAAGGCAGCTGTGAATGGAGCACATCACAGTAATGGAGCCTGGAAGTCACTATAGCACGACTGACAGGGCTTCCAGCCGCCGGTATAACTGGCCTCAAAGCTGAAACTGGTGAAATAGCTTTTAAGCAGCCCTCGAGCCCCTAGGGAACTGATTAAGGATGTTCCCAGTTACCTATTCTGAGCTTGATAACTACTGGGTTATCCCTTGAGCATGAGAGAGATAGTTAAGAGTTATGTATTTTTGTATGACTGAAATGCCAAGAGAAAGCCCAGCACTGAAACTTCGCTAAGCCAAAAAAAAAAAAAAAGTAAAAAAGGTGATGGTGGTGCTCAAATATTTGTGCAAAATCCTTTTTAACAAGACTTGTGACTTTCAGAGTCAGACCACTGGATCTGTGATTTGTGACCACTGAATTTCAGATCAGGAATTGGGAAAGGGTGGGCTGTTTGCTATCAAGCCAATATGGTGTTAATTTGTATTGTTAGTGGCATGAAGTATTCACAGGGGAAAATCCTTCTGGAAGGTGTGCACAAAGCTAACAAATTGACAGACCAATCCAAACCCCAGGCTGGAATAGGCAGGCTGATATGCCTGCCCCATATCCAGCCTGGGGCTTGGAGGTGCTGCCATGCTACTTGGGGAAAGGGAAAAATATTCCCTTTCCCCCAAGTAGTGCCCAGCAGCCCAGAACTAAGGGTGCAATCCTAACTATCTTTCCAACACCTTAGTAAAGGCAATGCAGCTCCAAGGTAAGGAAACAAACATTCCCTTACCTTGAGGAGGCCTTCCTGACTTCTACTCCACTGCTGGATGCAGCACATGCCCCATTGGCACAGCTTTGTTACTGCTGGAAAGTTGGTTAGGATCGTGCCCTAAGCTCCACATCACCTCTCTGGCCAAATTGCCAGCTACTATCTCTGTGAAGACAAAAAGGTCATGTCGTAACAACTCAAGAAACCACCAATGGTCTTAGAAAGTCCAGCTGAGGTGACAACTCCCAGGCATGTTAAAAGATATGTAGGCCCTGAGATGGAGACAGAGAGCTGTATCCCCTGAGTGAAAGGCAGGAGGTAAGACACTGGGTGAAGGAAGGTATACCTGAAGACACGAGCAACAGCCAGAGGGAATTCAGATGGGAGGCATAGACCCTCTTTTAAAAACCGGGAATAAAAAACGAGAGGAGAAACCCTGGCCTGACAGCCTGTCATGATTCAGGAATAGAGATAATTCTACTGTTTTGTTTTTTACTATGTATCTTTCATACGTTATGTAGGGGTCTCCAAACAATGGTCCGGGGGCCACATCCTGCCAGCCACAATATTTTATCCAGTCCACAGCAACTTGTGGTTTGTTTCTGGTCAGAGCATTTGCTAATGTTTGACATGTTACTCATTATATATAATTTCTAAGCTTAAGCACAGCGTTGTTTCTTTGTAATTGTCACATTTCCCTTTTGTTCTAAAAAATCATATAATGCTGATTACAAAAAAAGATCCAAGTAAACCTTATTCATCCATTAACATTTCAGGGCCCAATCCTATCCAAGTTTCTAGTGCTGAGACAGCTGCAATGCAGCCCCAAGGTAAGTGGGGGGGGGAACATTCCCTAACCTTGAGGAGGCTTCCATGACTTCCTCAACACCACAGAATGCAGTGCATACCCCACTGGGACTGCTACAATTGGATAGGATTTGACCCTCATTCGTTTACAAAAGTGATTTTCTTTGGCCCATAAAAATGTGGAAAAGATATAATATGGCTCTTGTATGAAAGGTTTGGAAACCCGTTTTAAAGTATTTACAGACGGTAAACCATAGTGAGTGCAGAAAAGCAATATACAGCCCTAGAGCACTGCTAAAGGGCACAAACAAGAACCTTTCTGAAGTTAAGCAAGTCTGGGTCTGGCTAGCACCAAGAAACTCTTGTGCCTTCGGAGCTCCATGACAGAAGAAAGTCCTTTAAGACAGGCCCTGCCCAAAGGAAGACATTCTTGACAGTCAGGGCGGTTTGGCAGTGGAACAGATTATCCAGGAAGATTGTTATGTGGATTCTCCCTCCTTGGAGATCTTCAAGCAGAGGCTTGACAGGCACCTGCTGGAGATGATGGGGTTGGACTAGATGACCTTGTACGTAACATTGTAGGTTACTTCCTACAAAGTCCCTTGTAGTTATGATTCTATGACATGAGTCCCCCACAGAGGCATTTCTACAGGGATGGCAAAGCTCTAAGTTTTGCAAGAAGCCTTCCCCTGTCATGTAAATCCCTCCTCTCCCTTGCTGCTGTAGCCAGTAAGCAACGCCAAGATGTTGCTGTTCCCTGTGAGGATTGGCTAAAACGGTGCACGAGAGGAGTGAGTTCCACTGCAAGCTTTGCCATCCCTGTAGAAATGCCACTGGTCCCCCATCATTGCCACCACTGCTCTCATGCAGTGTATATACCGCAACCTACTTTAGAAGCAGATGAGAGGTGATGACAATTGTGGTGGCCACTGCCTCTTCCTGAGTGAGATGGGCTACCACTATCCTGGCAGGAGGGCTAAGAAGCCACCATCATAATCTCTCCCCTTCTCCTTGCTAGCAGAGAATAAGAACAAGTAAATGGGATTAGGTCAGGGGGCTACAGATGCAATTGATGGGTGCAGGGTGCCAGATCCATACGCCACCTGAGATAGCCCACCTCACCTGCTTTCAGGTCCTAGCGAGCCTAATGGTGATTTATCCCTCCCTTGAAACCTCCTTGCTTTTCCTCCAGTATGACAAAAGAGCACACCAGCTTCCCTGGAGGAAAGTCCAAGCAATTTCATGAATGCATATTTCCAGGCCATGTCACCCATGGTTAGCCTTTTAAGCTGCCCCAGGAGACAGCTGGTTTTGCAAGTGTGGAAGCACTATAAGTACGTGTAGGGGAGGGGCTTTGACAGGAATGCAATCCTCAGTATAGTGCAACTGCAAGGGCAGAAGGTTTAAAACAAAACAAAAAAAACCGTTGCCACTGCATGCCAGTCTCTGGGGGTATGTGGGGAGCCCCACAGACGCCTCTGCAGAGTTCCACAAGCCTCTTGAACAGTAATAAATAAATAATCACTTCCTGGAAGTGATTTTCAATCACTTTTTTTTTTACTATTCTGGAGGCTTGGGGAGCCCTGCAGAGGCATCTCCCTCAGCCTTCTCCCTCCCCTCTTAAAGGGACAGGGAGAAGTGCTTCCCTGGCTGGTGGGTCACGACCCACCAGTTTGGGAACCACTGTACTAGATAACCCTTATGCACATACCTTGACACTGGGGAGTAAGACCCATTTAATGCAATGGGACTTACTTCTGTGTGGACACACATAGGCTTGTGCTGAGACCACCAGAGCTGACCTGCTGGAATTGTTATGGGCATTGGAAGAACCAGCCACGGGCTTTCAGATTAATGTAAAGCAATAACTGATGATAAATGACAATGAGTACGTCATTATAAACAAGGAATTGTAATTCTTTTTACTCTGTAATTTGGGGGGGGGGAGTCTTTACTCCGATTTACTCCATGAATATTTACTCCAGAGTAGGTCGCATGGTGGGCTTGCTTCCAGGTAAAGCGTTGCGTTGCAGCTCAGCAGTACAATCCTAGCCGCATTTACTCGGAAGCAAGTCCCTCGGTGTGCGATTGGGTCTGAGCCCTGGCGTGCATTTCTCAAAAACGCAGCCGAAGGGGACAGCTTCGATTCCCCCCACCCACTAGTTTACAGCACAATCCTGTGCAGGTCTGCTCAAAAGTAAGCCCCGCTGTGCTCAGTGGCGTTTACTCCCAGGAAAGCGTGCATCGGAGGACTGCAGCCACAGAGGAAAGCTCTGGGCGGGCGGCAGAGCTCCGCACGTGGCCCCTATCCTTCTCCTGCCCCACTGCAAAGACACTGGGAAGTTCTGCCGCTCCTCGCAGGGAGGGAGGGAGGGAGGGGAGGGTGGCGCTTCTGAGCGGGAAGGCGAGGCCTCGAGGAGCGGGCTGGGACCGGCGACATCCTCTCGGGCGGCGGAGGAGGAGGGCCCGGAGGAGGCACCGCCTGGCGGCTTTTGCGCTCTCCTGCTGGCGGGTGGAATAAATGCTGGGTTCGGGGCGGCCGTCCTGCTTAGTAGCCGAAGCGAACGGCGGGAGGAAGCGGAGCTGCTGCGCGGAGGAGCGTCCCAGGCGAGCAGAGGTGAGGGCGCCCTGGACGCTGCGGGTCTCGACCGGGAGCGCGCCGTCTTCTTCCCTCTTGGCTTTCTCCTTCCGACTTCTTCCAGTGGACTTCTTCCCCCTTCCCCGCGCATGCTGCGATCCAGGACCGGGCTATGCATGTGATAATGGGGCGACCCCCTGATCACCCTCCCGCCTCGGCGTGCCCGCGTTTCTCAGCCAAGATCCCGGGCGAGCCCGCGCGCGCCCCCCCCCCCCCCGGCTGCCAGCCACAGTCAGCGCCCCCGGAACGAGCTGCATTGTCTGTACTGCCCAGGGGGTCGATGATAATCGCGTTTCCTTTTGTTGTGCTTCCTCATCCAACTTCTGTATAGTAGCTGGAGGGAGGGCGAGAGCGCGCGTTTGAGTTTGCTTTTGCGGGATGGGAGGAGGAGAGAAGTAACTGTTAGGTCTGTTAAACGGGCGAGTGTGTTTCTGTCGTCTGTAGCTGAACTCGCAAGGACTTGGGAGTAATGCTCTCCTCTTCCCTTCAGTTCAAGGCTTCCTGTCGGCCAAGCTACTAATTGCAAGTGCCGTGTCCTTCATTTACAGAGGCGCTGATTATCCCAGTAACCCCACTCGCAGTCGTTTGGGAAAATTATCCCAACTTCACACCCCGGACAGTGTTGGTGCTTCAGTCATGACGGACCTAGGAGATTCTTTCATCCTGTCCCTCTCTTCCTCACCCTTCTCCGTTGAGTCAGAGCAATCTTGAGAGTAGGTCCAAGCAGGTTACTAACCCACAAATACTAGTCTTATTTTTCTCTCTCCTCCCCGTTGGAAATGACTGTTATCTATTGAGAAAACCTTCCTTATCCGCTTTCCTAGAGGACACGTTTTTGCTGACCCTAATTGAAAAGTACAGTGTAGGCTGAAGCATCTGAGGTGTGTCTAGTAATAGTAGGGAGCAGGTGACTGGTATAAAGCGAAAGTGAGCTCCAGATCTTGTTGGCAGAGTTGGTGAGTCACCTCTTCCTGCCCGGAGCTCTTTCATGAGATGTAGAGCCTAGTATTTGCTTTCTTCCTGTCAGTCACCTGAGTTTGTGGTGGAAGTGGTGTTGCAGACTCACAGGCTGACAGTATCCCCATTGCTTGTTGTGGTGCTGTCCAAATTCTAGGTGTTCCGATTCTCTGAAAACTGTAGTCACTTGCTTTATATCTCCTCTTGCAGCTTTAGTTATACTGGGAAAAGTTGTTCTTGGGGTTATTAAAAAAAGCATTTGCAAATTGTGTCCTAACATGTCTTCCCTTCCCCTATTCTTTTGCTTACCACCTTCCTGATTTGTAAAGTTTGAAGTCTTTTTTAATTTTTTTTTTACTTTTTGGTTGGTTGGTCCTAAATAGAACATTTCCTGACCTTGGGTTGTAGGTTTCACTGTACCATTGAATATTCTTGCCTGTTTCTGTAATGATGATCACAGCCAGAGTAAAGCCATCAGTTTTTCTTGTTCAAGGTAACAAAAATGGCCGTAATCCCATTGAAGCTAATGAAGTTGCATTGGTGTAGGGCATACTTAAAAGTCATCAGCTGAGACACTGTATGAAATTGAAAAGAGGAAAAAGTATGCAGATGAAACTGATACATACAAATTGGGGAGGAAATTATCTATCAGGCTAGTTTATCTTCTGGCATTTAACGGAAGCATTTTGTTTGCTCCCATCTGTGTGAAGAGGAAAGCTTTTTCTCAGTTTTATATTTCAATGATTGGGAACATGCAGTGTTCTTTATTTGTGTGATAATTGTGAAATTGAATTGCTTAGCATTTGGCTTAATCTCATGGTCTTAAATAAGTATGAGCACAATTTAAAACTGTATAATATATAAAATGCTTTGTTTAAGAATGTGGCTGAAATTCCTATCCAGTCATCACAAAACAAATGATAAACAGTTTATGTGCCGTTAATGTAGCAGACGCCCTCTGTTGATGCTCTTCAATCAGTTATTCTTGGAGTTAACATTTCGAGCTTGAAAGAAACCTGTTCTTATCAAATATTCCATGCAGTGTTGAATACCAATGCAGAATAAAGTAGGCTTAAAAAAAGAAATTAAATGTCTTTTTTTTCTAGCCCATTTCTGTTCACAGCTGCTTAACATTCTCAAGGAAAAGTTAAGCATAGTCTTTGGCGGGGGGAATGAACACACAATACTTAGTTTTAAAAGATATGTTAAATGAAAAGTAAATAGGTCATCTGTTTTAGTCTCCCCTGGACTGCAAGGAGATCCAATCGGTCAATCCTACAGGAAGTCAAGCCTAATTGCTCCCTGGAAGGACAAATCCTGAAGCTGAAGCTCCAATACTTTGGCCACCTCATGAGAAGAGAGGACTCTTTAGAAAGGACCCTCATACTGGGAAAGATGGAAGGCAAAAGGAGAAGGGGGTGGCAGAGGGTGAGATGGTTGGACAGTGTCACCGAAGCGATGAACATGAAATTGGGCGAACTCCGGAAGCTAGTGGAGGACAGGGAGGCCTGGCGTGCTGTGGTCCATGCGGTCGCGAAGAGTCGGATACGACTTAGCGACTGAACAACAACAAAATAGGAAGCTTTAACACAAGATTGGACCAGTGGCGTAGCTAAGCCATTTGCTACCTGGTGCAAAGAAGATTTTGTAGCCCCTTGTTCTGAGTCACACAGAACAATTCATACCCAAAGGAGTCCCAGTTTCTCTCCCTCCCACCCTCAGCAGCTGGCAGCATATAGCCCAGTGCAGCTGCTACCTGCTGCCCTTATGTAGTTATGCCACTAGATCAGACTATTTGGGAACTTTTTCATGCAGATTTATAAGCTTAATATTTGACCAGTGTTGTGAAAATACAGAGTGTTCCACAAGCATGTATTACAGACTCATCTGAGGATTTGGCAACTCATGGAACTAGCAGAGGACATGGTTTCCACTTCTGCTGGTCTGGGGCCATGTTGCAATCTGAAGTCTGAAAGGCTTTTCCAGCTATTTCAGTTATGGGCTCTGTTAGTTTAATTTCCAAATACCTCACCAGACTGTTTAGGGGATTGTCCTGCAGTGTTGCATTTGAGTAAAACAAAAGGCAGGTGAATAGTGATTGCATAATTCTTAACTAAAGGTTTGTAGATGGCATTGCAGCCAAGAACAGGTTCTCTGGGAATGTAATGTTCTGGGACTACATCATGAGGGCACAACACTGGTATATATCGCAGGGTTGGTTGTATGCAGTATCCTTGTTGCGTAATGGCTGAAATGACTGTGTGTTCAATCAACCCTTTCTGTTAGCCTACCTGTACTGACTGGAATCCCTTCTCTGTCAGTAGGGAAGCAAAACAATTAATGGGATGAGCTTTTGTTCACTCAGTCCTGGAACTGGAATGTCTTTCCTAGTTAAAGCTTGGCAAGGCGCTTGGCTGTCTAATTTTAACAAGCGGCCACTGACAGCATCTTTTGAGAAATTGCTTTTGAGTGGAGAACTAGGTCAGCCACAAAATGCACGTTTTAGAAAAGCAAAACTTATCTTACCAAAACTGTTGTGTCCACCTTAGCGAGAATTTGAGGATGGACAAATAATGGGCATGAAATATTTTAAAAAGAGCATTTATTTAGAAGTATGTGAGACATTTGACAATATAAGTGCAACTTTTGGTTTGGTCCAAAAGATAATGTGTTTGCATGAGCATCTCTTATCTTTTGAATGTGCCTAGAAGCCATCTTGGGAGATATTCCTGTTTTGTAGTCTGCAACTTGAGTAGCTATATATGTGAAAAAATGACTATTCTTGCATTAAAGTTGTAACCTATTTGTCAGAATTAGCAACCATTTATGGTGAGACTTGTGCTTTGCTAAATGGAACATTATTTTTACTTCAGAGACTAAAAAAATGTTGCTCGCTGTTAACATTAAGGAACTTTGCATTATTTTTCTGAAAATCTGGACTGGTTTTGTTCTCAAATTGCTATTTACTGCAACACACTATAATTCATAAGCAATTGTGTTCCAAAACTCAAGCCTTCAATTTTGGAACAGTGGTCGGCTGCTTTGTTCTTGAGAAAAAGGTAAGTGTGTACAGTACTTGGTGTTTTACAAATAAAATGTCACTGCTTCTTCAGTGGTAGTGAACAGATCAAAACAAAGTGATATGGTGATACGGTTAGTGTAGGAAGAGGTAGTTTTGAATTATCAAAGTTGAGCACAGAGTTGCCATGTAAAATGCTGCATTGCACAAAATAGAGCACAATTGACCAAAGCATCACGATAGAACCCATTTTGGGTGACCAATGGTGACAGGTAGCCAGTTGAGTGACCAATGGTGACAGGTATCAGGCTTAAGGTTACTTCTGAATCTGTCTAGGCACAGGATGCAAGCATCTTGTTGTCTCATGCCTCCCTGGGGCACCTGGTGAGCCGCTGTGAGATATAGGAAGCTGGACTAGATGGGCCTTTGGCTTGATCCAGCAGGGCTCTTCTTATGTTCTGAAAGGCCTTAACTTTGTGTACTTGCAGATGGTGACAGTGTGGGTTGCTTCCAGTTAGGCATGTATATTGGCACAAGCCCAAGGGCTCTTCCCAACTGCAGCCCCTGCCCTTGAGGGATGGATGACCTCAGGATTGGCATGGGATGTGCCACTGGGGGATGCAGGATTCCTTCGTGCAGCCCCCAGTGCTATGCCTGGTGTCATTCCTAGGGTACTCAGGAGTAGCTGTGGGGGAGGGATGAACAGCAGTGGGGAAAATCCCTGGCACTCATCCTATTACACAACCCTAACTGTACATCAAGGTGTGTGTTGCAGGAGAACTGTAGAAGGATGGGGTCAAAACCTTTTTTTTTTAATGAAGGACCTCACCTGTGGAATGTTGTACCAGATTTTTGCTTCAGAACCATCATTTTAGAAATTGCCTTGTTTCTTGTATTCCATCAACTCATTTATTAGCAAAGAAGCATCTTTCAAAATGATGTCATATTTAGCAGGAGAGCAGTATGGCTTTGCGTGTGCGTGTGCGTGCGTGTGTGTGTGTGCGTGTGCGTGTGTCCTTTGAGGACAGGAAACCATTTATTGATTTATTTTACTCTGTAAACCACAGTATATAAATATTCTTAATATGATAATAAGAAGGCAGGCTTTCATATGTGTATAACTTTCTTGATAGCCTGCTTTCAATGATCCTGACTAAACTAACAGAACAGTTTATGGATGTAACAATCCTATCTTATATATATAGGATTCTGCTTATATAGATAGGATTCCTGTTGAAGGAGAAGTAAATTGCCTTTTTAGATTTGAGTATAATAGAATATTGGAATATTCTGTTACAGTGAAGCAAGAATATAGTTTTTTTGTGGGGAAATGTTCCTTGAAATATATTATTGGGTTGTTGTATTGGAAAAGGCAGGAGATACCCTGAGGAGATGGGGAATGATATCAGCAATGGCCCCTTGTCCCAGATAAGCTAGGGATTATAGGGTTAACCCCCAAGGTCTTTGCAAGCCTCTGGAGCACAGCTGCAGGCTGATGTGGCTCCTGGCTAGGAAAAGGTTAGCACAGACACTGATTGGCTGGCCTCAGTATAAAGTGGGAGGCAGGAGCTGGAGTAAATGCCCTCCTCCAGCACCTACCTAGATCCTCATCCAGCACTTTCCCAGGGCATCAGGTAGGTGCTGGCTGGCTGGGGACTGCCTGATGGAGTTCTGGCTGGACTGCCTGCCTGAAGGACGGACGGATTGCTGGACTGGTAAGGTTATTGTGGGGAATAACCATTGGGAATTGTTGTATGGCTGTCACGCCCCTGGAGCCACCAAGTGGAGGAGGCAGTTGTGGTTTAGGCAAGCTGACTGCCTATTGGTGCTAGACTTAGAGTAGTTCGGAGCTAAGCCAGTGATGAAGGCAGTCTGGAGGAGGCTGGCCAGCCAGTGATCCCAAGCAAAGCTGCTGGAAGACAGGAGGCCTAGTGGGTGACTGAACCCCCTCCCTCTTGCCTATCTCTGAGGCTGCTCTGGAGGGGAAACTAGTTAGCCTAGTGTGGACATTTGGGGCCCTTGGGGAGGCCCAGCAGGGAATTTGGCGGAACAGTTGTGTAGACACTTGTATTAAATTGCAGTTCTGTCCAACACAAGTTCTTTAGCTTCTATCTGTGACTACTGATAATTCTGTACTGAGAAATTATGCCATTTTACTGTCGAAGTTTTGGCATATCCTGGCTATAGAGATGAAAACTTCTGTTTTTTATATACCATCTACCAATTTTGAAGGAAATGAGACCTTAAACATCCTGACTCGCAGGATGATGTCCAGTTTAGTCATGCACAATAAATTATGTGGCCCAAGCCTATTTTGGAAAAGTCATTCCATCAAAACAGTTTAGATTTTGTTGGCTTCTAGTTGAAGACACTGAAGAGAAAAAAAAATTGTCTTGAATCGCCTCAATGTTCTGAATGTGTACTATGAGAATTAATCTGCATGCTTAAGGGCACCCTCTGCTGTCTACAAAATGAATAAAGGAATGAATCTTATCTATCTTGTTCTCTGTTCTTGAATGCTGGCTATTTAAAGGTTACTAGAAATGTTCTGTAAGTGGTATAAGTAGCTATTTGCCAATGTAGAATTTGTTAATGAGCTCTCTATATGCACTCTTAATCTATCCAGTTTACCAGAATAAGGTAATGCTGAATATTTACATAGGAAAAAATAGTTGAAATACAGTTATCTGTGCACAAAATATTTCTTGGTTGGTTGGGGCTGAGTTACAGAGACCTGGGCTGGCACCCTTCTTGCACTACAAGATTTATTTCATCTTCTTTTAAAGTCACCTAAACTAGTGTCCGTGAATTAATAATAATTGCAGGCATTCCCCGGTGTCTACTAGGGTTCTGTTTTGGACCCCACTGGATAACAAACCATGGCTATGGGGGATGCCTTTTTAAAGACAGGGGCACATCAGTAGTTTTGCTGCAACCAGGGCTGGCCTTAAGCCAATGTGACCAATGTTGTCACATTGGGCCCCGCACTTTGGGGGCCCCTGCACCAGCATAGCAAGCAGCTCGCCTGCTGCTGCAGCTGGGATCTTATGGACAGTAAGTCACTGGGGTGAGCAGAGCAGCTTTACCGTGGGCCCTCCCACCTGGCCTTGCCTCATAACAGCCCCAAGTGGGCCTCCAGGAAGCAGTACCTGATGATTTCATCATGTCACCACCAACTATTTGTAGTGCCGCATGTGGCATCACAAGCACTTTTCTTGGTGAGTGGGGGCCCCGCAAGTGGGGTGGGGCCCCCCACAGGAATGCTCTGCATTGGGCCCCGTCACGCCTAGAGCCGGCCCTGGCTGCAACAAGGTAAAAAAGAGATTTGTTTAATGTTCCCCTGTCTTTTAAAAAGTCATTCCTGTACCCATTATATCTGCGGATAACTGAAACTGGATATGAAATCAGTGTATACCAGGGCACACCTGTAATTGTGCGCTGAGGGCACAATCCTAACCTGGAGTAAGGCCGGCAGAAGTCCCTTGTGTTCTGAAAAGTGGCCCAGGAGTGCTGAAAATGCACCATAAAGCACATTTGGACCACTCTTGACATCGGGGTGGGGGAATGGCACACATCCAAGTGCCAGCCTCCCCAACTTCGAGTGGTGCAAATGCACTTTGTGATGTGTTCGCAACACTCCTGGGTCAGGGACATGTGCTGGCCTAACTCCAGGTTAGGACTGAGCTCTGATGACACAACTACTTCTTATTGTCTGTCCTAAATCATCTGCCAATTCATTGGTTGGCCTCTGATTCTGGTGCTATATGAGGAGAAAAACTTACCTTTATCCATTTCCCCAGACAATGTGGTGACGCTAGATATTTGAATATGAAATACATAGGTTTAATTTAAATTAGCAGAATATTTAAAATAGCTGCATCCTGCCTTTTCTCTCCTGGAAGGGAGTGCTCAGAGCAGGTCACAACAACTTATTTATGGCTTTATTATTTATGTATTTGTTCCATTTTTATCTTGATTTTTCTCAGATGGCCCCAAAGCAGGTTACAAAGCATATAATATAAAAGATACATAATTAAAACTAAGAACATAAACAATTTATAATTCAGCATTGTTTAAAATGGCTATAAAAAAACCCACAACCAGCAGGATAAGAGTCAAATGTACAAGAATTAGTAATAAAACATATCAAATCCACAAAATATTCCAAAAAAATCAGAAGATTAAGGAGACATGTTTTAGGCCCTCTTGAAATGCTTCTAAAGAGGAAGCAGTTTGTAAATCAAGGAAGAGAATTCAGTACAGTTGGAGCTACTACTACGAAGGAGGCCATGTTTTTTTGCCACTGCTTCTCTTGCCTCCATAGGTGGCAGCACATTCAAAGGGTCTTCTCTGATTGCCAGATTATATGGAAGAAATAGTCCCTCTGATACTGTCTTAAACTGTACAGTATAGGACTTAAAAAGTCAAGTCCAGTACCTTGAATTGGGCCTGTTAATGATCAGGCCGCTAATGCAGCCTCTGGAGCAGCAGTATAACAGAAACGAATTGCTAATCTCTAGTGGCCCCATTATTCTGCACTAATTGGCAGTTTCCACAGTGTCTTCAAGGGGTAGCCCCACATAAAGCACATTGCAGTAGTCTAATTTTGATGTTACCATGGCATGGATCGGTGTAGCCAGGTCCAAGTGATCCAAGTATAGTGAAACCTGGCTTACCGACCAAAAGCTGAGAATCCAGGAACAGCTGAAAATCCAGGAGAACCCCCAAACTGAGGACCTGCTCCTTCAGAGAGAGGGCAACCTCCTTCAGAGTAGGACAATGATCCAATACCTGTATAGTGGATTTCTTAACCAGGACAAGCTCTGTCTTGTCCAGATTTAATCTCAGGTTGTTTGCCCTCATCCAGGGCACCTTTGGAAATACTGAAAACAAATCTTTAAAAATTTGGAAATGTTTTTTGCAGGGCCCTGGGCTCACAGCCAAGGTCTATAGGATTTTAGAAAAATAAATAAAATTTAGTTTAGATTTTATATCTTCGTGGTAGAATAGAAAGCAATCAAAATGTGCACTTAAAAAGTGCTTTTGAGTTAATGGACCAAAATGGATCTAAGCACATTTTAATATAAAATTATTATTTTATAAGCTAATTATTATTTTATAAGCAATAATTAACAAACAAAATGTGTAGATTACCTTAGAAAAGTAAATAGTTTATATATAAAATATAGTAAGGGATTGTATATAATATATATAAAACTTGCAGAGAAATTTTTATGCTGTTGTATAATTAACATTCTATATTCAAGTACAGTAAAAAATAAAGATATAAATAGTATAAACAAACAGTATGGATTTTTAAGAATTTGGAATTAAAATTGTAGGCTGTTCTCTAGAAAACCTGCAGTATAGTGTTAGGTGCCCATTGCAATGTGTTGTGTGTATTTGATTAGATGTCTTGAGTGGAGGGCTAAATTGGGGGAGCATTGTTCCAATTGGCTGAAAGCAGGCCCTGCCAACTGCCTCCTTGACTTCAACAGCCATTATGGTATCTGGAGAGAGAGAGAGAGCTGGGTGCCATCAGCATTCTGACAGCACTCTTCTCCAAATCCTCTGATAACCTTTCCCATTTAGCTGTTAAATAGCATGGGGGACAAGCTTGAGCCTTGTAGTACCCTATACCTAAAGGCCCTGGGTATCAAACAGGGCATCCCCCAGCAACATCATCCAGGAAGAGTGGAACCACTGCAAAATGGTGATGTCCTCAACACTGCAGAATCTCTGCTTTGATGTTCATCCTGGAGATAAAGGATGTAACCGCTCTGAATTCTTAATTTTCTTTTTGGATGATGACCAAGGCCAGAGGATGCCTCCACTTTCTTCTCTCACTTGAGCCTCCATTTTGTGGTGCTTTGGAATCCATCTTGTGAGAAAAGCCTGTGTCCTCTTTGCTAAGTGAAAAAGTGGTAAAGTCTTTGAGAACAGCTGGGCTTTAATAATCCCAGTGAGCTGGGCTTATTAAACTGCTGTGACCTCTCCAGGCCTTGTTTCCTAGCTCCAAGGAAGAGTGGAATAATGTCATGAGAAACACCTCTGTTATCAAGATAAAGTAATTTGGACTTCTGCAAGGCCTGGACTACTAATTAAAAATTGGCTTCAGCTGTGCTCTTCAGGATGAGACTTAGTTGGAACAGGAATACACCAGCCCTTCCAGAAGTTTCAGAATTCCTTGGCCGCTGATTAGTGGGAACCTTCAGGAAGGTGCTCTGAAGGTATAAAAAGTCACCCTAAACGGTCTGCTAATAGTTTCTCATTTTTCCAGACTTCGTGTGGTTGTGCTAAGGGAAGGTGCGTTGCTTAATCTCTGAAACTATACTTCTAAGATGAGATCAGCTAGGTTTAAACTAGGAGTTAGCTGTCATGTTTTCAGCCTGCCTGTTGTAATCCTATAGCATATTTGCTGCAGTCTTTATTCTTCCCCCCCCCTTTTAATGCATTTATATAATCTCTCTCTCTACATTCTGCAGTGTGCTTGCTGATTGGGGAAAATCGTTGTCTTGAGGAATGCTGTGGAGTGTGTGGTGCTGTGGAGCCCAGGTGGTAGGGCAAATGGCATTTCCTTGAACTCCTTCCCCGCCCCCCAAACACAGGACCAGTTGGGAGTTGAGTGAAAGCACCATAATGCCATTGAAAGACAACAGAATCACAGTACCACAGCAGAATCAATGATGAGCTTCTGTTATCACACGTTCTACTGAACACCTCAGAGGTGCCCAGAAGCATAGCCAGAGGGGTGAGGTGCATTTTACCCTGCAGGCCATTGTCTCACTGTCAGAGCCATTCAGGGTAGCACTGGCAAAGTACATGTTGCTGGTGCTGCCCAGAATGGCTCCAACAGCGAGTGGAAGGGGATACTGACACAGTGTGTTGCGGTGCCTGCAGTACTTACTGCGCCCCTCCCCACCCCCCCCGCCCCGGCTTTTTATACCTTCAGAGCACCTTCCTGAAGGTTCCCACTAATCAGCGGCCAAGGAATTCTGAAACTCCTGGAAGGGCTGGTGTATTCCTGTTCCAACTAAGTCTCATCCTGAAGAGCACAGCTGAAGCCAATTTTTGATTAGTAGTCCAGGCCTTGCAGAAGTCCAAATTACTTTTATTTATCTTGATAACAGAGGTGTTTCTCATGACATTATTCCACTCTTCCTTGGAGCTAGGAAACAAGGCCTGGAGAGGTCACAGCAGTTTAATAAGCCCTGTGGTAAATCTTGCACAATATGCCCAGTTCTAGGTCTTCCAAACGGTTCCTCAGGCATCCCACTAAATGCATAACTTGATTCATTTGATTATGTGATAGCAGAGTAACGTATTGTATGTGGAATCTAAAACTCTGCCTACGCCTAAGTTTTCAACGTTACTTTTGAAAAGAGACCTTCTCAGTGGTAGCATCGAGGTTATGAAACTTTCCCCAGTGAGCTTGTTTTTGCTTATCTTGACCACAGCAGCCACAGTGATAGAAGAGGTCACCTGTGAACGCTTCAGGATGTTCTGTCATGTGTATTGATGCAACACATTTAAGAAACAGTATTATAGATCATTTGAGCAACACATTTGAACTTGAGTTCACATACCAATCTAAAACAGCATCCCAATGAAGTCTTGCATGAACAGCTGCTGATAATCTCAAGCTGCTGATAATCTCAACGTGGATACTGCATCATTGCCTGTCATGGTTTTCTATGTCATATATCTTTCAGTACAGAAACATCTACTAGGTCCTAGGAAGATGCATCTTCACACATTTGTCTGGAAACTTTGAGCTGTCCCCTTTCCTTTTACTCCACAGTTCCTCCATGACAAGATCCTTATTTAATGTGTTTCTATTCTAACTTTAAACCTTTCATCATAGGCTAAAGTACTTAATAATGCTTCCTAATTGCCCAGTCACAAGAAAAGGAAACAAGATGTACGTATATTAGAACCCACTTGAACCCAATTTCACTGTGCATTTGTAGATGTAATGCTAAACCATGGTTTCCAATTCTGGTTTATGGGCAAATGTCAGTGAAGAGACAGTGTGGAGCTGTCTTGAAAAATGATTTGGCCATCAAAATCAGGATAGGCCCGAGTCTGGAGGCAGTTGGGAATGTATGAACTATTAAGCCTAGCCAAAATGGCCAGATGTCATAACCACAAAGGTTATGACCACAAAGGTCATCTTTATTAATAATGAATCTAAAATGGGTATAATCACTGTGGTTGTTTACTATGTTCTGGCGTTGTTGTTTTTCACACTTCCTTTCATCCACTCTATCAATTCCATACTTAATTGAAATCTTACTCATACCAAGGCTCTCGGAGTCATTCTGGTACATTCCCTGCCAGCACAACTCAAATGAGTCTCTACTTCTCTCTCATCTCGAGTTCCTTTGTTCTTTCTCTTAATCACATAGTATGCTAAAAATCGCATATGGGTTTTTTAGTACTGTAATTTGTGCCAGGATTATGTCATCTTTCTTCACATTATTACTATTTTTCTGTACACTACGTGACCTCTTTGCAGCTCATCCTCTTACTTTTCACAAGTCAAAGCCCTTGTTGTAGGTTTGTTTTTGAGGGGAAGGTGTCAGGGTGGGAAGTATTCAAGGCCTATTGGTTCTCAAAGGCTGCGAACTAGATCTACAGAATACAGCTAAAAGGCTGAGCTGCTGCTACACTCAGGAAAGCCACCTACAAATGTAGCAGAAACTCTCATGTTGAAACTAGCATCTTAAAAAAAAATGCTGACTTCTTTGGCCTTGAAGATCTAAGGTTTAGTCTGGTAGGCATATGCCACAAACACATGCAAAACCGCATAGCACCAAATCTGCAACTCAGCTTACATCCTGGTGAAACATGAAACTGCATCATAATGGGAAAGGCTTGTGTTAGATGCATATTGATGCGTACTCTTAGATCTTCTGGAGGGGCCCTTTTGACTGTGCCGCCACCAGGAGAAGTGAGAGGGGTGGCGGCCAGGAAGAGGGCCTTCTCGGTGGTGGCCCCCCAACTTTGGAATACCCTCCCCTTAGAATTGAGAACTGCTCCCTCTCTGTTAACATTTCGGCGGGGGCTGAAGACCTTTTTATTTAAAAAAGCTTTTAATTGTTGACAGGTTGACTGGCTGGGCTGTTATACTTTTATGGTCCACTGGGTTTGGTTTTTTAAATTTATTGTTATGTTTTTAATTTTGTTTTGTTTTAATGTTCTTTTATAGTGTTTTTTAATGTTAAATTTTATAGTTTATGTAATGCCGCCTTGAGTGCCTTCAGGCATAAAGGCGGGGTAAAAATCTTTTAAATAAATAAATAATAAATAAATATTGTTCATCTGCGGAAAACCAAGTGGCTCATAGTAGCATGAGAAAAGGTGGCTGGGACTACAGCTAAATGCATCATGGCACAGCCCGCTCTAGCAGTGGTGGTGGGGCTCAATGTGGGGCATTCTTGCAGGGGGCCCCCTCCCCAGGGGCCCCCACTCACCAAGAAGAGCGCTGTTGGTGTTGCGTGCAAAGCATGTCACGTGGAAATAGTTTATGTTATATGATATCGTCGCCATCAACTGCTTCCAGGAGGCCCGTTTTGTGCTGTTCAGAGGCAGGGGCAGGTGGGAAGGACCAAGGTAGAGCTGTTCTGCTCACCCCACTGACTTACAGCCCATAGGGATCCCAGCTGCAGCAGCCAGCAATATTCTCACCCTGCTGGTGCAGGGCCCCCTGAAGTGCGGGGCCCAGTGGCGTTTCTACAGGGAGGGCAAAGCTCTACGTTTTGCAAGAAGCCTTACCTTGCAGTGGAAATCACTCCTCTCCTGCACTGTTTTAGCCAATCCTCACAGGGAACAGCAACATCTTGGCATTGCTTACTGGCTACAGCAGTAAGGGAGAGGAGGGAGTTACATGACAGGGCAAGGCTTCTTCCAACACTTAGAGCTTTGCCCTCCCTGTAGAAACGCCTCTGGCGGGGCCCAATGTGATGACATTGGTCACATTGGCTTAAGGCCAGCCCTGCATCATGGCGAAGGCAGTATACACTCTGCACTAAAATGCCTGAATTTAGGCAATGTAAAGTCTATACACTGCATAAATTATCCAACCTGAGAAAATCTGCATGCTCCTATTTTCAGTTACGCACTCCATTTTTGCTGGACAAGAGGATGGGCAATATATGCCCATCTTTATAGTTCCATCTTTCAATCACTGGATACTTATTCAGTCACCTCTTTGACTTATTAGGCATTGCACATTCAAGCATTACTTCACCATCTTACGGAACTTTCTTTCTTTCTTTCTTTCTTTTAAATGAAAGCCAAGAATTTCAGAAAACTAAATTACAGGTAGATTACCCCTTATCTCGACATCCAAAATCCAGATGATTCTGAAATCCAGTCACTTCTGGCCAAGATGTTTTAAAACAAGCTTTCTGTAGTGTGAACATTAAAAGATCTTGTGCTCATTCCCATGTACAATGTAGATACAGTGTTAGTTCTGTTCTCTGCTCTGTGGTGTGTACTTGTACAGACATGGCTGAAAAATGTCAGAGGCCTTATGGGTAACAGTGAAAAGAGCAAGGGGAAACATTTCTCATTATGCAATTATTCCGAAATCCAGACAAATCCAAAATCCAGACACCTTCCCTTCCCGAGCAGTCCAGATAAGGGATGCGCAACCTTTAGCACAGCACCTTCAAGGTGGACTAAAGAAGTACTTGTTGGAATCCTATAGCCTCTGGCAGTTGGTGTGGGCAGTACTGAGCTACATGGGCCAATGGCCTGGCTTGGTTCAAAGCGGTTTTCCTGTGCACCCAGTTGCTCTTAATGTGCCTTCTGGTGTTGGCATGCGACTCCTTCAAAAAGCCATTGGATGCGTTCAGAATATCGTAAGAGAAATCATGCATGTAGCCTTTTGCCTTCTGAAGTGTTTGTTCCTGATTTATTTTTACTGCGCCCCAGGTGTGCTGGGGGAGGAAGGCTGACAATAATCCCCCTTCCCCAAAGTTTAAAAACAATCAGTATAAAAATAACAGTGCAGACAATAACGCAGAAGCCAAATAAAAGCAGCCAAAATTGAAGTCCTTTTTTTCAGTCCTGGGAAGGTAACTAAACACAGCCATTTGGTTGCTGAGGATGTGTGGGTCAGATTCTTCCCTGCACCTTCTTTTCAAGGGGTGGTCCTTTTATTTCTTTTAATCGATGCATTTTTACTTCATTGCTTTTATCATGTCCTTTCTCGCACTGCCTTGTGTAAACCCGTGTATGGCATATAAGTAAAACAACCCTAATTGTTGCTTTCCGGGCCCGATTCAAAGTGCTAGTTTTGACCTTTAAAGCCCTTTACAGCTTGGGTCTGGGGTATTTGAGGGACCGCCTCGTTCCATATAATTCTACCCGTGCTCTGAGATCATCTGGGGGCCCCCTTTTGACTGTGCCGCCACCAGGAGAGGTGAGAGGGATGGCGGCCAGGAATAGGGCCTTCTCAGTGGTGGCCCCCCAACATTGGAATACCCTCCCCTTAGAACTAAGAACTGTCCCTCTTTTGCAATATTCCGGCGGAGGCTGAAGACCTTTTTATTCCAACACGCTTTTAATTGTTGACAGGCTGGCTGGTTTTTATATTTTTATATTCTTTGTTAGGATCCACGGGGCTGGCTGTTTAAATTTTAATTATTTCAATTACTGTTTTAACTGTTTTTAACTGTCAAATATTGTGTTTTTATTGTATCTTAAATGTTGTAAGCCGCCTTGGGTGCCTTCGGGCAGAAAGGCGGGGTATAAATTAAATAAACAATAATAAATAATAATAATATAGGCAAATTGCACTTCCAAATTTTGTCTAAATACTGTAAACCAGTGGTCCCCAAATTGTGGGTCAGGACCCACCAGTAAGTCAGGAGCCAATTTCAGGTGAGTTGTGAAGCACCTAGAGCAGCCATATTGAAAATATATGGGATGCTGGAAAGGGGGGGGGTCCTGTGTGGTCATTTTGCTTGTGTCAAGGTTGTAAATAGGTGTTTTTCTTTCTGATTCACTTTGCTGTTGGAAAATGGCTGAAAAATGACTCAACGTATTGCTGCATTCCCAGGTAAGCCGCAGGCGCTGGCATCACAATGACGGCATCACTTCTGGCCATGACATCACTTCTGGCGGGACCTGGACAAATTGTCATTCTAAAAAGAGGGTCCCAGTGCTAAAGGTGTTGAGAACCACTCCTATATAACCTTCGAAAGCGAGGCCTTGCTTAAAACTGTCATTGGGGAGCTAGACACTTGCTGTGTCGTAAACAGTAAATTGTGACATTCAAGCAGAGCAGAGTATATCTGACAGCTTTGTGTCTGTGTCAGCCCACTTCACAGTTGCTTTCTAAATGTATAAGGGCATAAATGAGCAGACGAACTACCTATTCTTGAAGGTACTTATTTTTAAGAGGTTGTGGGGTAGGACATGTCTGTCTATTTAGGGTATGTGTATTGAGTTTATGATGTAAGATTACCGTTCTCCCCTGTCCCTCCCTTCTATAGAACACCAATCTTGCTCAATAAAAGGTAAATAAGAAATTTTCAAGCTTTATAATTTACTGGGTATAAACTGAGAGTCAATGGATTAAAAACCAGGTTTCACGTTCATGGTGAGTAAATGTTGTATGTTTAAGGATTTAAATGCTGCTTAAATATTGTGGCTCTCAAACATCTGAAGTTTATTGTAGGTGGCTCTTACGTTACGTTTGGCCACCCCTGTTATATACTGAAAAGCGTCTTGGGGGCTGCTGGATCCCAAACAGTTATGATCCCATGTAGTGGCGATGCTATGTCATACTGTGCCGAAGGATGGAAATCTTTTAATGGAGGGGTGTCTCGTCCCTCTGTAGTCCCTCTCTTCATGTGCTGTAAGCTAACTTTGCTACAGGGTTGAAATCGTATTGGGTGGTGCACGGGATACCTTGCTGCCTGCTACTGTTCAGAATTTGGTCCAGTGGTGAAATTCAGCCAGTTCTCACCAGTTCTGCAGAACCGGTTGCTAATTTTAGGTTGGGAGAGGGAAGAAAGGCAGCGGATGGCACTGAAGGCCCCCCTGACGGACATAGAACCGGTTGTTAATTTATTTGAATCCCACCACTGATTTGGTCCCCGAAGTTTACCTGCATAGTTAAAATGAAAAGTTTAGAAAACAGACTTTATAAACCGTGAAATGTTACGGCACTGTGGAAGAACGAAAGAGATGCAGAAATGTCGCTCTGGAAAGATAAGAAAGGAGGAATTTAGGCATTCAGGTAGAACTAGGCATTCAGGTTAGCATGTGAGCGAGTCTGTGTGGTGGAAACACAGTTCCCACGCAACTATGACTGGGTGTGAAGGACACCTTTGGCTTGCCACTTTGTCAGCAATAATCTCTGTTGAGCAATGCCATGTCAGCAAGGCGCAGGTCCGGCCAGAGTCTTAAGAGAGCCTGAGATTCATGTGTTCTTTTGCCAGAAATGTATGCCACGCTGTTTTGTCATTTTTTCCCCCCTGGTGTTCCACATTGTTGTGAAGAACCCATCTACTCTTGTTTTAAGAAATGTTGGCTTGCCCAGTGAAGAAGTGAGGGGGATAGGCTTTTTTCTAGAGGTGAATCTTGCTTCAGACAAATTTGACAAGGCTGTGCTTTGAAATTTCAAAGATACATTACAAGCATGCTCCGGTATCCACTGGGATTCCATTTCAGACCCCCCTCCCATGGATACCTGAAACTGTGGGTACTGGGGACACCTTTTTAAAAATAGGGGGACATCAGTGGTTTTGCTGCAACAAGGTAAAAAAAAAGATTTGTTTAATGTTCCCCTCCTTTTAATAGGCATCCCAGTATCCATGATATCTATGGTTAATTGAAACTGTGGATACCGGGGCATGCCTGTACTGTACAGGCGTAATTGTAGTGCGTCATCAGAGCTTCCATGCATACCTTGCAGAAGGTGAAGCGGTTCTTTCTGTATCTGTGACAAATAGGCCACCACTCACTGAAATGCAAGAGGAAGGGTCAGAAAAAACTAGTCTTAAGGCATATAATAATCCTAACTTGGAGTTAGGCTGTCATAAGGGACTTTTGTCCACCCAGGAGTGTTGCAAATCCACCTTTGAACCACTTTTGGCATCAGGAAGGGTGGCGCATGTCCATGTGCCGGCCTTCCTTACTCCGAGAGTGGTGCAAACTCGCTTTATGGCACATTTGCAATGCTTCTGAGCCGGCACAAGTCCCTTGTGCCGGTCTAATTCAAAGTTAGGATTGTGCCCTTTCACAGTTGAAGTCTTCACAGTCCTTCCTACCATTTTCTTGCTAGAAGCTTTGTGAGCATGTTAACTGACCAGTTATTCTAGCTCAGTAGAAAACTCAGTTACTCTCAACAAATGAGGGGATCTTCCCTGTTCCAAGCAACCGATTGAACTTCCTTCTACACAGAAGAGTTTACTCTCCGATTTGGTAAAAAGAGCTGGCATTTCTCTTCTTCCATTGGATGCGCTGCAGTCTCTCAGCTGCTTTCTGCTTCTTAAATTGGAAATACAAGGGGATGCACAGTGTATATTATGACTTGGTTCAGTCTATAGATCAAATTGCACAATGGCTCCAACTGCAGTTGCACACCTGCAGTTCTAGAGATCATTGCAGCTTTGAAGAGATTTGGGACAAAAATGGAAATCCCCACTGCTAGAGACTTATTTTGCCCAAACACTCTCACTTTGCTCCACCTTGTGTTTAATTGGGGACTTTAACATTCATGCCGAGGCCCCAGGAACCGCTGTAGCTCAGGAGTTCATGGCCTCCATGGCAACCATGGGTCTGTCTCAAAGAATATCTGCCCCAACACATGATGTGGGACACACGTTGGACCTGGTGTTTACTGCTGGGCAGGCTGATGGTGATCTGGAGGTGGAGGCGATTAAGATCACTCCTTTGTGATGGACAGATCACTTTCTGGTGGGATTTAGACTTGTTGCAGCCTCTCGCCTCCACAATGGCAGGGGATTGAATTGTATGATCAGCCCTCGGAGGCTGATGCATCCAAACAGATTCCTGAGGGCTCTGGGGGATTTTCCTGTTGCCAGAGCTGGAGACCCACCCGGCGCCCTGGTCGACCTCTGGAATAGGGAGATGGCCAGGGCCCTGGATGAGATCGCTCCCGAGCGTCCCCTGCCCAGTCACAGAATCAGAGCGGCTCCTTGGTTTTCTGAGGAGCTGCAAATGATGAAGTGGCAGGACAGACGGCTAGAGCATCAGTGGCGAAACACTTGTGCCGAATCTGACCGTACACAGGCCAGAGCCCAACTAAGATCTTATTCTAGGGCAGTGGTGGCAGCTAAGAGGGCTCACTTCTCTGCCACCATTGCATCTGCAGAGAACCGTCCGGCTGAGCTCTTTCATGTGGTCTGTAGCTTTCTACATCTGGCCCCTTTTCTGGAGGGGAGGAGCACACAGAGGCTCGCTGTGACGAGTTCGCAAAACACTTTGCAGAGAAGGTCAATCATATTTGGCATGACTTGGACACCGCTGTGGGCATATCTAGTCCCCGGGGACCTGTCTATCCTACTATTTGGGATTCTTTCCAGCTTGTAGAACCTGAGGATGTGTCAGGATTCTCTGGAGTGTGAGACCTGCTGCTTGCCCACTCGACCCTTGCCCAGCATGGCTAATTAGAGCTGCCCGGGAAGGGCTGGCCGAGTGGACGGGGAGGGTGGTGAATTCATCCCTGAGGGAGGGGGTGCTCCCACCTGCTTTGAAACAGGCGATGGTTCGCCCCCTCCTGAAGAAACCCTCCCTGGATCCCATTAACTTAAACAACTTTCGGTCAGTCTCAAATATCCCATTCCTGGGCAAAGTGACTGAGCGGGTGGTGGCATCCCAGCTTCAAAGGGTACTGGAGGAAATGGATTATCTGGACCCATTCCAATCTGGCTTCGGGACGGAGACTGCCTTGGTCGCCTTGGTAGATGACCTTTGCCGGGGAATGGACAGGGGGAGTGCGTCCCTGATAGTCCTGCTGGACCTCTCGGCGGCTTTCGACACCATCGACAGTGGTGTCCTTCTGGGTCAGCTGGCCGGGTTGGGGCTTGGGGGCACTGTTCTGCAGTGGTTCTGCTCCTTCCTGGCTGACAGATCCCAGAAGGTAGTGTTGGAGGATGCTTGTTTGGCACCCCAGTCTCTTAAGTTTGGGGTGCCGCAAGGTTCCATCTTATCCCCCATGCTATTTAACATCTACATGAAGCCGCTGGGAGAGGTCATCCAGGGGTTTGGAGTGGGTGGCCATCAATATGCGGATGACACCCAGCTCTCCCCCTGATTCTGAGGAGGCGGTTGAGGTTCTGGATCGTTGTCTGGAGGCAGTTGGGAGCTGGATGTGGGCGAACAAGCTGAAATTAAATCCAGATAAGACAGAGGTGCTTCTGGTTCGGAAATCCACCTCTTGGGTATTGGACTATCGCCCTGCTCTGAATGGGGTTGCACTCCCTCTGAAGGAGCAGGTCTGCAGTTTGGGGGTTCTCCTGGATCCACAGCTGCGCCTGGATTCCCAGGTGACGGTGGTGGCCAGGGGAGACTTTGCTCAGCTTCGGCTGATTTGCCAACTGCAACTATACCTGAGCTGCACGGACCTGGCCACAGTGACCCACGCCCTAGTGACATCCAGATTAGATTATTGCAATGCGCTCTACGTGGGGCTGCCTCTGAAGACGGTCCGGAAATTACAACTAGTACAGAACGTGGCTGCTCGTGTGGTTATTGGGGCACATCGGTTTGACTCTGTCGAGCCATTGCTCCGGCGACTACACTGGCTACCAGTTCCTTTCCGGACCCGATTCAAAGTGCTAGTTTTGACTTTTAAAGCCCTCTATGGCTTTTAAAGCCCTCTATGGCTCACTTCAAAAATGTTTCAGTTTTGAGCTGGAAGGAGGGGATGAGTGAAAGGATGGAAGCCTATGGGCCCAATCCTGAGGCCTGTACCACTGGCTAAATGTGTTGCAAATGTGCCGTAAAGCATGTCTGTGACACCGCACTGCTTGCGCTGGGACCCAATGCAAGTGGACAGAACTGTTGCTAAGTCCATTAGGGGCAGTGGGGAAGACAGTGTGGGGGAAGAACTGAGTGGTGGAGCGGAGGAACCGGCCTATGAGGGGTGGTGGGACATGGTGGTGGCTTCCACCACTGGATTCAAGCCCCCCCCCCGCCTTGAACCAGGCAGCCCAACGTGGGGCTGCTCAATTCACTGCTGGCAAAATAGCTGGCGGTGAGTTGAGGAGCCTCATTGTGGGCAGCGGGCCTTTCCTTGGAGGAAGGGAATAAGCGTCACCTTCCTCCAAGGAGCCTCCAGGGCTGCCTGGCTACCGCTGTGCCCACAGCAGCCTGACAGCTCAGGATTGGGCTGTTACTCTGCTCCAGTGGCAGGAGAAAAAATAGGTGTGAAAACGGACTTCTCTGGCAGACTAGACTGCACCCACCTGCCACTGCTAGATGAGCCAGGAAGCGTAAGAGAAGAGGACCAAGGAATGGCCATCATTGTTGCCTATTTCCCATCTAGGTCTCTTACTTATCGGGAACCGAACCAAATATTGGATTCTGAGAAAAGCCCAGGAATGGGCACAGTTTGTTCAGGAATGTAAAAGCTTTTGCCAGAAGCATAATGTACTGAAGGCAATAAAAGCGTATAACTTCCACTTCTGAGTGCAGTTGAGCCACACAGCACAAGGCAGAAACCCAGCATTTAATTATCATCATGCATCTCACAAGTTGTTCTTTGAGGGTTTTTTTTGGCACAGATGCTGGTAGAATTGTAGCACATGGTTGTGTTTTAATTAATACAGAAACCCAAGTTTAAATGCAAATTACCTGTATGTTGTTAAAAATAGAGAGATTGTTTAGACTGGCATAAGAATGCTTTATCACAGGTGTGTGTTTGGCTAGGGTATCATTTATGGCAACATGTGTATTGCATGGCTGTGTAAAACCTTAAATAATCTTTTCAGGCTTCAGGTCCTGCAATTGAGTCTTGCAACCCTAAATCTACCCATGCCTGGGTTAAGATTGGCATCTTGCCTGCATGATAAAATAGTAGTTAGCTGTATGACTCGGTACACGTCAGTCTTTCCGCTTGTGCTAGGCAGCTGCATGAATTTTGTCCCAGTTGTTGTTCAGTCGCCAAGTCATGTCTGACTCTTCGCGACCCCATGGACCACAGCACACCACACTTCTCTGTCCTCCACTAGCTTCCGGAGTTCACCCCATTTCATGTTCATTGCTTCGGTGACACTATCTAACCATCTCATCCTCTGCTGCCCCTTCTCCTTTTGCCTTCAATCTTTCCCAGCATGGGGGTCTGTTCTAATGAGTCCTCTTTTCTCATGAGGTGGCCAAAGTATTTGAGCTTCAGTATTTGTCCTTCCAAGGAGCAATCAGACTTGACTTCCTGTAAGATGGCCCAGTTTGAACTCCTTGCAGTCCAGGGGACTCTCAAGAGTCTTCTCCAACACCATAATTCAAAAGCATCCAGTCTTCGGTGCTCTGCCTTCCTTATAGTCCAGCTCTCACAGTCCTACATTACTACTGGGAAAACCATAGCTTTGACGATGTGAACCTTTGTTGGCAGGGTGATGTCCTACTGTCCCATGACTTCTCATTGGTAATCAGCATCTACAAAGGAGAGCATCAGAACACTGAAATAGTTTTTGACCATTGTTGAACCGTCTTTTTTTGCTTGTTTCTTCCTTTCTGGTTAGGAACCATGAACTGGCATTTCCCTCTGCTCTTTGTGGCCCTGACTTCGACTGGCTTGTGCTTCCAGCTGAATCCTCTGTCCCTTGAGGAATTGGGCTCAGACATTGGAATTCAAGTTTTCAATCAGCTCGCCAAAACCAGGCCCAAGGATAATATTGTGGTTTCTCCTCATGGCATCGCTTCAGTCCTCGGAATGCTTCAGCTTGGTGCTGATGGCAAGACAAAGAAGGAGCTGACCACCGTGATGAGATACAACGTCAATGGTCAGTCCTTATCTGCCGTTTCAGGGTTTGGGTGCGTGTGGAAAATGGGCGAGATGATTTGGTTTAGAAACTGATCAAAGAGGCACTCCTGTGGGAAGAACAGTAGTTAACTGTGCTTGAGAACACTACCCAGTTATCTGGCTATAAAAGAGGAGGCAGTGATGCTCTATCTCTCGTACCAGAAGGCCTGCTTGGCCACAGCGGTCCACATTGATGTGAAACACAGTGAGCTTAACAAGGACTATCCTCTCACTTCCAAAACAAACAGGATTGATTTTCATTGCCAGGGCTGTGGTGGGAAGGATAAAATGCCCCTCTGTGTGTGCCGGCCAGCCCTTAATAGAAGCCTTCAGATGTTGTTGTTCAATAAAACGTCCCTGTATTTAATGACCAACTAAGCCCACAGCCCCACTTTTTTTGGCTCTTCATAACTTTGGATGCCTTGTTGCTCCTACAGTCTTAAACCTAGTCGCTTTTCCAGGGCTCTCTCTTTGAATAAGGTTCTCACTTCTGTCAGGCGATGCTCTGACATTGGCAGGCATTAGAGTTTCATTCCCCAGCCAGGCGCTTTCCCTTGACGGGTTTTTTGCTAGGCCTGGTTGCTTCCCTCAATATGCCAAATGTGCTTGCAAGCGCCACGAGTCCAACTTCTGAGCATATTTCAGAACGCTGGCATGATTGTAAACATCATTCATTTGACTAAACCTTTTCCCAAAATGAGTATTTCCCTAGACCTGCAGAAATATAACTATTGTATATACTTGTGTATCTCATGGATAAGTTGAGGGCATGTTTTAAGCCAAAAATAATAGAATTTTCTATGACCCATAGATACGTTGAGGGTAAAACTGGGCGTGGGGGTTATGAAATTTTTTGAAAATGACTTACCAGTAATTGCTCTGAGGCCAATCCAAAAATGGAGCCATTTTACTTTCTTTTGAGGCAGCACAGAAATGGTGCTTTTCTCCAAACAAGAAAGAAAAGAGATGAAGGCAGCGTCGGCATTCAGCTGGTATGCTGGGCGGGAGGAATGGGTGAGCGCCCCCGCGGGGGCGGGGAAGACGGCGAAACGAACCGGGACGCTACGGGCGAGCTGCCGCTCACCCGTTCCTCCCGCCCAGCGTACCGGCTGAATGCCGACGCTGGATGAAGGTATTTATGGGAGCTGTAGGCTTTGAGGAATACAGTACCGCACCTCCATAACAGCAGCCCTCATAACTATAATTCCCATAAGCACCTTCACCTCTCTGCCTGTTTGGAGAATAAGGAAAATGGCTACCTGTTTTTTGGTTCCATGGAAAAATTACTGGTAAGTAAAATTGCTTTTTTTCTACACCCCTCCCTCCTTTCTCCTTCTTAGCCTAGCCCCCACCCCCAGCTGCTGTTAGAAGCTTTATTTAACTGTATTGAACTATATATAAGCCGATCCATGTTTTCAGGGTCAATTTTCAGGCATAAATTTTTAGACTTCTACATGAATATATAGGGCAACTTCCTGCAGCACGTTTACTGCCCATTATCACTTTTCTGTTCTGGTTTTAAGCAGCTGACTTGTAAATGGTGAGGTTCCATCTGAGTCCCAGTGGCCTAAATTTTTTAATTGACAACTTGGATTTTCATCATCCTGTTGAAATTATCTGCAAGCATGCTAGTGCATTTAAACTTTTATTTTTCAGATTATCTGATAAAATGTATTCCAAATTGGTATGAGTTATTGTCTCTCTAAGCCACTTTCTTCTAGCCCTCTACACAGCATAACCCGTCCATAGTGGGATTATCAATTGTTCTGGCCAATGTACTGTACATAGAAAGTGTATCAGTCTATCATTTAATGCAACTTGGCATCCAGGAGAGCTAGTTAAGTGTCATGAGCCAGCTCTACCAGTTGTCCACAAGTTTGAGGGCATCTACTTTGATCCCTTGCGACTATGCACAAGCCCTGATGCACAGGCCCTGATAATACTGATGAGCTGTATATACAGTACTGCTAGGGAGGGTTTGAAAGCCTATGTCTATGTGATGCTGTGGCCAAACTGTCTTTGGAAACATGCCTTCAAGTGTAGCATCACTTGGTAGCTGGTCCAAGGCTGTGTACAAGTGGGAAAGAGATATCAAGACGATACCAGCAGAGATATCAAGCAGCCTTGGGCCAAGTCATCAAGTGATGCTGAACTTGGTCATTTAATAATCTCAAAACCACACTTGAATACTAGAAAGGAGGTTGTAATTTTAAAAGATTGTAACTTGAATTTTCCCAATTGGAGAGAACAGTGGTATTCAAACTGTAGGTCGGGACCCACTTCGTGGGTCGCGACCTAGTGTCAGGTGGGTCGCGGAAAGCTGGGAGCAGCCATCTTGGAATCTGCAGACCTTACTCTTGTTACATTTCTTTTGTAAGTGTTAACAGATTGAATTTTCAAATGAGGGTTTCTTTACATTTTGTTTTTAGATCAGTACTTTTCCATAGTATTTTGTCCTAATTTTGCTTTCTGTCAGGGATCTTTCATGGTTGTGCAGTTGCTGCAGTCCAAGAATGCCCATTTGCATTGCAGGAGTGTCATTTTATTATGTTACAGTGAAAAGCACTTACTGATTGAAGATGTTACTTCCTGCCATTACATCACTCCTGGTGGGTCCCAACACAAGTGCCATTTTAAAAAGGGGGTCCCGGTCTAAAAAGTTTGAATACCACTGGCATAGAAGTTTCAGGGTGTCGTATGTTTGGTGTAGTGCAAGATATCTTTATGTTTAGAGACCATATTTTACTGGTTCATGGATCGCCCAAAATGGACTTTATAACTTCCTTTTGAGTCATTGCTTCAGTTTACTTTATTCCACATCTTTCAGTCTTTGCATGCTTACGTTACATGCTTGTGTGTGTATGTGTCATCTATAAAGAAATCTTCTATTTTTTTTTTCAAATAGGAGTTGGTAAAGTACTAAAGAAGATCAACAAAGCCATTGTCTCAAAGAGGAACAAAGATCTTGTGACAATTGCAAATGCAGCCTTTGTAAAAAGTGGCTTGAAAATGGAAGTGCCTTTTGTTTCAAGAAACAAGGATGTGTTTCAGTGCAGTGTCAAGGGTGTGGACTTCAAGGACCAGAATGCTGCTTCTGATTCCATTAATCAGTGGGTAAAAAATAAAACTAATGGTATGTGATCATCAAAAGTTCATTAAGTTTGATCCTTGCTTCTCTATTCCCTTTTTCTGCGGCTCCCAACATTTTAGATTGGTGTTCTTGTGAAACTTTAAGATTATATGTAAAGAAAAACCTACAACACCCAGTCCTTTTTAATGCAACAATAAAAAGAGCTCAGTGTGTAAAAAAACAAACACCATTGTTCTTATATAAATAGCAAAGCCAGTTATTACATATGGGTGATTCATACAATTATTACAATGCCATATTTAAACACATAGGCATGAATCCAGGTGATACCACAGTTTGAAGTTGCTTTGTCAGAAAGTATTCCAGAATCTGTGAGCAAAAATGCTTATTGTGAATCCCCCAATGATGACTACTGAAAGGCAGCTCTATTCATATGCAGTCCTTGATTGAGCTAAAAAAAGCCAATCCTGAATTATTATTACATAGACCTTATGATTTTCAATATCTTTTTCTCAATTTTCTTCTTTATGGTTGATAGTTGTGTGCACATAAATGATAAGTTATCTGTGTTATTTCAGGTATGATCGACAGCATCTTATCTCCAGATGCTATTGACAGTGCTCTGACCAGGCTTGTGCTGGTGAATGCAGTATACTTCAAGGGCTTATGGAAATCGCGTTTTCAACCAGAAAACACTAAGAAGCGTGCTTTTAATGGAGCTGATGGAAAGGTTTATCAAGTACCTATGCTGGCTCAGTTGTCGGTGTTCCGATGTGGTAAGCCCACACATTAACATGCAAATGTACAGGAAATATATACGTTTTTAGAACTCTTTCATGAATTTGGGTAAAATGTTTAATTGCAAATGACAGGCATGACAGGCCTGGCCTTTAAGTGAACAAGATAATGTGCAAATGGCTTTTTAAAAAGTGGAAACTTACACTGAATAACAAGGACTTGAAGTCCAAAAATGTACTTCAGCCCTAAGTGTAGAGGGTTGAGACTTCTGAGAGTGCAATCCTATACTTGTGCCATGCTGGCACTGCGCTCTTGTGCCATGCTGGCACTGCGCTCTTGTGCCAGTCCAGTGCTGTCGCAAAAGTGCTGTCAGGTGTGTCTGCGCCAGCAAATCGGGCACTGGACTGGTGCAAGCAGCAGCGCTGGCGCATGGGCACTGCTGTGGCTGTCGACTGCACTGTTTGTGCTCCGGTCAAACGCTAACAGTGCTCGGTCAGTGCAGGGTGTTCCAGAGGCATGCCGGGGATGTAAGGGGACGGTACAGGGGAAGGGACGGCCAATGGCTGTTGTACTGAATCCTAAGCCCTGTCCCTGGCCAGGGTGCCCCAATTTGCGCCGTTGCTGCACATGTTGACCTGCGCCTGCAAATCAGCAGGCGGAGAGCTGAGCAGCCCCATGCGCTGCTTAGGATTGGGCTCTGCATAGTCCTGCAGATGTCTCAAACCGGAACGTTGCTAGCTTGGGTTCAGTTCTGGCTCATTCCGATGAAGATTTGTGAACAGGATGGTGTTCCTTGTGCATAGTGAGACGTACATTTTCTTCTGTATGAACTGTGTATTCTTATTATAATGCTGAATTGCAGGGTGTGCCTGAGCAGGTTGATCGATCTTATTTGTTTCTCCCAAGCGTTGACTTTGAGTACAGTGAAGCATGCATACAGATAAAAAGAAATCTGCCCAGAAACAGTTACTAATGGTTGATGCCTAACTCTGGAGCTGGATTTATAGTTGGCCCGTAATGCAGATGTACGGGAAGAATAGAGAAGGTTTCAACTGTAGCAGCTGGGGAGGGGCTGGCTGATGCAGCATGTAAGCTTCTCCACCTTACAGAAATTGTCCTCAGCCTGGCTGTTGAGTTTCATAACCTGGTTTACAGTACTTTACACAGCCTACATTGCAGGCCTTGGGGCAGTGGTTTCCAAACTGTGAGCCATGGAAACCAGCCAGGGGAGCCATGGAATCGTCATGAAAAACCATTCACCCTATACCAGGGGTAGGCAACGTGGGGCTTGCAAACTACTGGTTGCTCATGGTCCTTTTTGGTTCAGTGAAGCAGCAGTAACTGCTGCCGCTGAACAGCAAGAAAGGATGGGGCAAGAGCGCAGAGCCGGCCAGCTTTTCCCTTCCAGCTACCACCCTGGAGCTTGCAAGCTCCTGGCCTGCATGTGCTCTCGGGAGGAGGCTGCTCCAAGCACAACTGGTGACTGTGGCCAGATGGGGTGGCAGGAGAAGAAGCTTTTCCACCATGGTGAAAGACAGAGAGGCAAAAAGTGGGAAGCCAAAGGAAGGGTAGTGGCAGACAGCTCCTCTCCTTCCCAGACTGTCATGGGTGTGGGACTTTCTTTGAAGTTCTGCTCCCTTCAGAGCATGACCTAGTGACCTGCCCTGCTCCCTTGCTCTGATGATTTTTGTCTACAGTTAAATTTTGGGGTGGGGGGTGGGAGAGAAAACAGAAGGGTAGGATTTATAAATAATCTGCTGCTGCGTACGTGTTGCTTCTTGGAAAGATTCCTTGCCCTGCTGCTCTGGAAACTTTTGTTTTTCTACAGTTATATATGGGAGGGATCACAGTAGCTCTTCACCAGTTAGTTATTCTGTTAAATTGTTCACGTACATCAGTCAATCCACAGGTGCTTATATACCGCTTTTCAACATAAAGCGTTTACAGGCAAATAGCAATAATAAAGTTAAATGGCTCCCTGTCCCAAAGGGGCTCACAAGCTTTAAAAAAAGGCAGAACACCAACAGCAAGAACCACTAGAAAAGACACTGTGCAGGGCTGAAGAGGGACAATTTCTCTCCCCCTGCTAAATATAAGAGGGACACCACTTGAAAAAGTGCCTCTTGCCCAGTTAGCAGGGGTAATCCAATAGTTGCCTACCCTGCCCTATACAATGCATAGGATTGAGCCCTAATGTGGAGCCATAACCAATGGTCCAGTCAAAAAAACTTTGGGAATCACTGACTTAGGCTGTCTGGTGCTTGCAATTTTTTTTAAGGAGGCAAGTTTAAAAATGAATTGGAGAGGCTCCATGTGTATATTAACTACCAAAGCACAAAACCTTCATGGATACTGGCTTTGAGTTCAGAAATAATTTCTAGGAGTTGATGAGTGTACATTATATTATACATACACCTGTTCAACTGTGGCTTGATTTGGGCATTTTGTTCTGCTTTGGATTTTGAGATTTTCAAATAATAGTCTGGAGAAAAAATAATTTTCATTCGTCTATCAAATCAGATTTCACTATATTTTTGGACTGATTTCAGTTGATTTTGCAAAAAAAGATGTTCTTAAGATTGTACCTTTTAGCTAGGGCTCTGAGTTGGGACATTTTGAGAAAGTTCTTGAAAAAGATACTGTCTTTGCTGTGGCAATGTTTTCTGCAACAAAAACATCAAGCCTTATAGAATAAGTGTAAAGGAAAATCCAAACACCATTTTTCTCTCTGTCCTCTGGTACTGGTTTAGGGCGCAATCCTAATCTGGAGTTCGGCCAGCACAGTTCGGCCAGCAAAGTTTGCCCAGCACAAGGGCCACCGTAAAGCGCATTTGGACCACTCTCCGAGTCAGAGGCCAACACGCGGACGTGTTCCATCCTCCCTGACTCCAAGGAGGTCCAAATGCACTTTACGGTGGCCCTTGAGCCGACCAAGCTTTGCTGGCCTAACTGTGCTGGCCAAATTCCAGGTTAGGATTTTGCCCTTAGGCTTATTAGCAGCTGTATTGTAGGTGACTTTAGTACAAGGCTTGGACAGCTGGTTGCCGTTTCTTTATCATCTCAGTGGGGCTTACTCCCAAGTAAGTGTGAATAAGATGTGACAAAGCTATCAGTACAAATTCTGTGTGGTCTTTATGTGAAAATGAAACGCAGTTTATGGGGAACAATTAGGTTAGAGAGATCTTCAAAATTCATTTCTTCAATAAAGGCTGCTCCTAGCTTCCAGTCAAGCTGCTGTAAAATCTGGTAGCTTTTTATGAAATCTCAACACTCTGTACCTGATGTTTTTGGGCTGTTGTGCTGTTTTGTGTGCTGTTTATAACTCAAACAATTCAAAGAAATGAAAGCAAAATTCCTTTATTTGTCCCAGCTTCTATAGAAAACCTGTTTCTAAATGACTGTCTTCCAGGAGTGCATTATGGATACAGCTAAGGTACCTAATTGCAGCATTATCCTGGCAGTACTTGAGAATGGAAGCATTCACGGGAAATGGCCTGTAAGGCTACCTGAAAGGCATTTTGTACACAACAATAGCATTAGCAAAGTTAATTAACCTGCTGTGCAAAGCTTCCTGTGTAAGGACTATTTAAATGTATTTAAGTAACTCAGAGGTAAATGTGAATCCTCTTTTCCCTCAGACATTCATTCTGAAATTTATTCCTCCCAATTACCTTCAAAACAGCCAGTCTTCTCACAGTATTAACACTAATTTTATCCAGACAAGACTTTGCAATGCACTCTTTCTGCAACTCTCTTCTCTCTGCCATTAACTTGTGGTGAAAGGGGACTCCTCTGTTATCTCTGTTGTATTGCCTAAATCTTTACCAGAAACTTGTATCTCTTATCTTCACCAAACAAATTCTTGAACCAGTGTTTCTAGTCGGGACCCACTTGGTAGGTCACGACCTGATGTCAGGTGGGTTGCGGAAAGCTGGGAGCAGCCATCTTGGAAGCTGTAGACTTTAACCCACCTATATTCCTTATGTATGTTAACAGTTTACAATTTCAAGTGAGGGTTTCTTAATTTTGTTTTTAGTTCAGTGTTTTTACATAATATTTTGTCCTAATCTTGCTTTTTGTCAGGGATGTTTCATAGTTGTGCAGTTGCTGCAATCTGAGAATGCCAGTCTGTGATTTTATTATGCCACAATGATGGCATTTCCTGCTTGATTATGTCACTTCTGGCTATGACATCACTTTCAGGTTAATAACATCACTTCTGATGGGTCGTGAGTGCCATTCCAGAAAGTGGGTCCTGGTTGAAACGTTTGAGAACCACTATCTTAAACATAACTGAATTTTGATATGGGACAAACTTAACTTTTCTTTTGCACCAAAGAATCTGCTTTTTATCTCCTGCTCACATGCTTTCGAAAGTATTTTTCTCAACCTAGCCGGAGCTGCTGTTTCTCTGCCACAAAGGGTGAACCGAGCAGTCTTCAGTCCTGCATGTAGCCCTCAGAGTGACCATCTGTTTCCTGCTTCTCTTAAGAAATAAATACAGCTTCCCTTGGATGCTAGCTTTTCTGTTTGCTGCTTCCTCAAGTTTTCCATTGGCTACCTGAAGTCTCTTTGCCAAGTTGGAATCAAAGAGATCCTAGGGTTGTACGTTTTCTTATGGGAACCATTGCTTTTATTGTGTCCGATCTGTCTTTATAAACTCTCCCCTACTGCAGTTTAGAAGCGAGCCACACAAGTATGGCTGGTATGATGCTCGACTGGCTTGGGGAACATTCTTATTTCCTCAGTAATAGTTTCTGTTGTGATTGGTGTGGATAGGTGAAGCCCCATGAGCTTTGCGTCTTCTCTGTGCCTTTGTGTCCTTTCAGCTCTTTTCTGTTGTGGTAGATGCTGATAAGATGAAGTAGCTACTATCTTCTATAGCGTGACTTTTTGGGCAGAGATATTTGCCGACTTCAGTGCTTGGCATCTTTTAATTAGAGTGGAGGCCGACTGAGTCCTATTCAAGCCATCAAGCTAGGCTCCATCTGTGGCAGGTTAGGACAGTAACAAGGTCACCACGGGACTGCTATTAAACTGCCTCCTGTGGCTTAATTCTCCGTGTTACCTGCAGGGTGTGGAAGCACTTTAGTTGGAGAGCTCCCCTGTTGCTTAAGCCTCTGTATTGCTGTTTCATGTCCTGCGAGTAAATGTCCTCTGATGTTAAGTGTGACAGTGATAAAAGAATTGTATGTTAAGTGTGACAGTGATAAAAGAATTGTATATAATAGCCAGTTTGGAGTGCTTGGTCTCCTTTTTTTGGTGCTGCTTAGAGCACTTGTTTAAAAAACAACAACACCACAAAACAACCAGGAGGCAAACAACTGGTTGGGGGTAGGAAGGAGACAGGAGGGAGGGAGAAAATAGGTTTGGAAACATATTAAGTAGCTGATGCTGGAGCCCTTTCCACCCAATCAATTTCATTGGCTTTGAACTGGCGATTATGTGAATTTTATTTATTTTGAAGCATTTATACCCCACCTTTCCCATGCTGAAGCAAATGCCCAAGGCGGCTTACATGGGCAGGCTCGTCTAAACCACCATTTTTCAATGGGTTTTTTTACAACTATACAGTATTCTGTGATTTTCTGAATCCTCAGTCCCAGATGTAGCCTTCAGTGTGGTTCTCTCCTCTGGCCATGTGACATTGAGCTTCGACAGGTGATTATAAGTTCAGCCTGGTTGGACTCTGTTCTTTTGCCGGCTGGCCTTCTCACAATGTTCCCGCACTGGCTAATCAGCTCCACAGTGACCCCATTCTGCCACAACAGGTACTGCAGCTTATCACAGCCTGGCGTTCAGTCTCCCCTCGAAAAATAGACCACAGATTCTCCTGCTTAGCTTCAGGCAGTACCAGCAGCTCAACCATCAGTCCACCCCTCCTGCAATAATACAGGTCAAACTCTGCATTTCTTGGTCATGCCGGACTTCACCAGGGATGTACTAATTCTAATGGCTTTTGGAGATTGGCTTCTCCCTGAAGGCAACATGGAAATGGCCTGGTTTGACTGGTCTTGGCTACCAGACAGACAAGGGAGAGTCTGTTTCAGAAGATATCTTGTATGACAATAGAATTGCTCGCTTGTGAACTTGTTTCTGACCATACTGACTTGGGAGGTGACAATGGGCGCAGTCCTAACCAGCTTTCAGGGTAAGGAAACAAACATTCCCTCACCTTGCGGAGTCCTCTATGACTGCCCCCCCCAACTGCAGGATGCAGCACAAGCCCCATTGGCACAGTTATGTCAATGCTGGTTGGTTAGGATTGTGCCCAACATAGGGAATGGGAATAGTGCTGTTCGGCTTGATCTGCCCAGGGTACAAGCCCCTTCCCCTGACAGTAGTTGGGGCAGAGGACAGTCCCACAAGACTGGAATTTATGGGCTGAAAGTTGTGCATTTGTCCTGGCAGACTAGTCTCGAAACACTTAAGACTAGAGGTTCAGGTGACTTGGCTGTCTACTCCTTTCTTGCCTTCTACACTTAAGATGTGGACCTTCTTTCTCTTCACAATGTGTCCAGCGCTGAAAGATAAGGGGCTGAGCCAAACTTCTTGTAACTGGTTTTGTGTTCATCCCCTGAGCCCAGGAACAGGGTTAAGGGAGGAAAGCAACCAAGCAATTTCAGAACCCGCAAGCAGCCATGTTTGTCTCCCCAATGTCCTTTTACCTACATGGTGAGGAGCAATGAGGACAGAGTGACTGGGGGGGGGAAAGTAGCACTGTGGAGAAGGAAATTAAAATGTGGGTATTGTAGAAGGGCACACAAAAAGGTGGTTCCCCTCTTGTCTTGCTAGTTCCTCCCGTGTTACCTAAAGAGCGGAGCCCGGAAGAAGTGAGCTATGGTGTGGGGAAGCAAGCTGAAACACTGGCCTGCTGGAAGGCATTGTGGCTCTGTGGTCTCCCCAGAACTCACATGGCTTGTACTTAAGTGGTTGCTATAACAGAGACTTGTTACAGTCGCTGCCTTGCTGTGCAATAGAGAATGAAGGCTTTTTGGGGTCTATTTTCTCTCTCTCTCTCTTTGTTTAGGCACAACAAGCACTCCTAACGACCTGTGGTACAATATCATTGAATTGCCATACCATGGTGAAAGTGTCAGCATGTTGATTGCTCTGCCCACGGAAAGTACAACTCCTTTGTCCGCTATTATTCCTCACATTAGCACAAAAACGATACAGAGCTGGATGACAACCATGGTACAAAAGAGAGTACAGGTTATTTTACCGAAGTAAGTACCGTGTTCCTCATTTGTTTTTGTACAAGAACTCCCCTAGTGAAAAAGCTTCTACAATTAAAAGTATTTTTAGCCCAGATAAAATGCTCTCTAGCTTTTAGATGCTCTCTCTGTTTTACACTTACAGGTTTACAACAGAAGCGGAAACGGATTTAAAGGAATCTCTCAAAGAGCTTGGCATTCGAGATATGTTTGATCAGTCAAAAGCAAACTTTGCAAAGATAACACGTGAGCTATCTTCAGAGTCTTTACATACCTTTCTGTATCATACAATTAGTTATGCTAAATTGAGCCACTTACACAGAAACTTGTCTTTGGAACTGACTGATGGAATGCAAAGCAACCTCACGATTTGTGGCAGATTTTGTGTTGGTGGATTTTGTCCTAGGTGCGGTGCTACTGAGAGACAGTCGACTTGCACTTGGCATTAGGCATGTGCTTGATGCAGGAACTGCATTGGAACTTCTGCTGAGCAGGAAGGGGCTGTGCTGAGAAGGGGGCTTTATCTGTTCCCTATAAGTAAGAGACCTGGATGGGGAAGAGATTTGCTTTGGAAGGGAAGTTCCTGTTGGATTGACCGGGAGCTTTTGGCTTGGCCAAAATACCTTCTAGCCAAAGTCTTGCACTGTAGGGGTAGTGCTGACCAAAAGGCATTGTAATTGAGTTGCCCTGATCTTTGCTGCAGTTGGTTCTCCAACCTATATCTTGAAATAGGCTTAAAAAAATCTGACTGGTTTCAAAGACATAGGAAGAATGATTCTGGGGGTGTGTTTAACGGCACAGTCTTCTACATATCGACCCAGCCGGTCCCAGTGACTTAGTGGAACTTGCTCTCAAGTAAGCAGGTATAAGGTTGCAGTCTGAAGAGAGTAGCTGCATTACAGTGAGCATCCTTATGGATCACTGCCGGTTCAGTGCCTGTCGCAGTACAGGGTGTGGGGAGGGATGTGTGTCCTAAAATGCACACCTTGCACCTGAAATATTCAGCAAGTGCTTTATGTTACAACCATTTCCTGTTAAATCCAGGATCCTCACACACTTGAGGGAGAGAAGCACCGAAATCCTTCTGAAATGGCAGTGTTTCTGGTTTTAAAGTTGTGTGGAGAACTCGTCTCAAGCGCTGCCCTTTCAGATTTATCTTTCAAGTAAAGTAGCTTCATGAGCACAGACCCTTCTCCTAAGATAATTCCCCCCCCCCAAAAAAGGACAGCTCTCTGGGTATACTGAGACTGACCCAGGAAGCAGCCTGTCCTATTCTCCATTCTGACCAGAGCTGAAGGTCTCCTATCACAGAGCTTCCTCTGTCAGGTGTAAATTGGAGTCCCATGATCACCAGAGAATGGTAACCTTGACCAAAACCTAGCTCACACCTAGATATTGGTCTGGTTGTCCACCAGACTTGGAGGCGGGAAATGTGGGTGGAGTTAACTTAAAACCAGCTTGTCAGAGCTGGTTCCCAGAAAGAGAGCTGCTCAGTTGGGTTGGGGGAGCTGGAGTAGAGAGCAGCTGAGCCAGAGAGAGCAGTATGTGAGTGGGCTTTGCAAGCTGTTCATTTAGGAAGGAGTTAACTCCTAGGAAGGTCTTTCTCTCTGGTGCCAGGAGGATGCTGCAGTTGTAAGTGGACTTTTTCAGTCCAGGAAGTAGAGTTTGAAGCCTGTGTTAACTTTTAGTTTTGAACTTTGCCTCTTCATCATGGTAAAAAGAATTTGATTGTCTGTGTTTTTCCCTTGTTCCATTTTTAATCCCCAATAAATCTTTCCCTTTGATTTGATTAAAGCAAACCTCCCTGGTGCTGTAATGCACAGTGAGATTGATTTCCCATCTCAGCCTTGCATGCTGCCCAGGGAGGGAGGGGGAGAGATTGTATGGGGACCTGTTGATTAAAAAGGGGGAGAAGTAGGGATGTCTGCCAACTTGCTCCCGACCCATTGTCCTCTTCAGGGGATTCGGTGTGTGCATAAGTGCTTGTCAACTGACGTACAGACACCCTCCCCTGCTGGGTGAAGCGGTGGAAACATGACCCTTATCCGGCATGTCATATTTCAGTGAAATCTATCCCATGTGTGCAGCCTATGTATGACTGCTGCATGTGGCTTTGTTGTGACAGCAGGGTGAGGAGGAGCACCAGGCTTCCCGGAGGGCACCGTGGTCCTACTGCAGATCACCACAAGTAGCAAAAAAGAAACGTGGTTGTATAAGTTTTTGTCGTGGTGAAATTTTTTGCCTGCAGCAATTTAAACAAGGCTTTTTCTATAACTTGTGTGTGTGTGTGTGTGTGTGATAAAGTGAGTGCTGCTAATTCTGCAGCAGTTAATAGGAACTGGCTAGAAAACCCATTGCCCTTCTACAGCTCATGTTCTCTGAATTCAAAGCGTGACTGTTCCTATTGTACTTCTGAAGAGGTGCCTTATTAAAAGCATTACTTCCCATTTTCCTTTCTGCTGCATTGGTCTCTGTTCTTGCACAAGCAATGCTCATTTGGCCTTTCATGCCTCCAGCCTTGATTCTGCTGTTGGCTGGGGACCTACAGCATTATTGCTTAAATTCTCTAGTAATCTTGTGCATTTTAACATTTGAGCTATTTCCTTGATCAGCACTTGCACTGTGGGCTCGATCCTCACCAACCTTCGAGCACTGGGGAAAGGGCAATGCAGTTCCGAGGTAAGGAAACAAGCATTCCCATAAGGTATGATGCAGCTCAGGCCCCATTGGCATGGCTTTGTCAGTGCTGGAAAGATGGTCAGGATTACACCGTGTGGAACATTTTGGGATACAGTCAGGGCCAGCCCATCCATGAGGAGCCTGCCTTCAGGGCTCATCCTCCCTCACTCCCTGGTTCGGAAGAGGGTGGTGGTGAAGAAGTGTGGAGAAGAATAGAGTGGTGGGCTAAAGCATAGAGACACTCTAGCCTACTCTTCTCTTCTTTGACTCTGTTTCTTCCACTTCCTGGACTGGAACAGAGGACTAAAGCCTGGCATATCAGCAGATAAGAGAGGCAAGTGTTGGCATGCCACTTCAGGTGCTTGGCCCCTGGGTACAGCTTGATAGCAATAACAGCAGATGCAGGATTATGTCTTGCACCAAATCTTATTGAACTCTTGTGCAACTATAAGGAAATGGCTTCTCCATGGAATGGAACACGAGTGTACATATCAGCCTGTGTGTGTTGTGTTTTTTAACTCTTTAACAGGAACAGAAAGTCTTCATGTATCTCAGATCCTACAGAAAGCAAAGATTGAAGTTAGTGAAGATGGAACCAAAGCTTCTGCAGCCACAAGTAAGCTCATTTTTTTTTGTTCCAACCAAAACAAAGTAATAGTTGGCATTTCTACATTTATTCTTTTAGTAGCTCTACGGATCTTGAAGCACATCTGCGGGATGCAGTTACAGTCAGACCTCTTTATATGCAAACCCGCTATGTGCAGATTCACTTATCTGCAAGGGGCAGAATTGCTATGGTCTCTCTTTCCCTGTGCCTCTGTTATCTGCTAGCAGAAACCTTCTGGAGGCTGCAGGGATCAGTGCAGATTCCTTTTAAAATAGTTGGTGGAAATAGCCATCAGCCCTGTTTGAGGGGTCTGCGCTGGCTGTGGGTGCCATTCTGAAGGTCCTTGCAGCCTCTGGAAGGTGTCTGCAGTATTCAGCTATCTTTAGGCACTTCCTGCTGCACTCTGTTGGTTTCCTGAGGGTCTCCACTGGATTCTTCTGATGGCCGATGAGGTACCCCTTACACTTAACCTCAATCATTCCAGAGGCTCAGTGGTTCGTTATCTGTAAATTCACTTTTCTTGAGGATTTCCCGGAACCTAACCCTAGCAGATAATGAGGGCTGACTGTAATCTGATATACTTGGAAAAAAGCAGCCTTGAGTGTCTTGTCAAAAGATAATGGAAGCCTTTTGCCACAAGACAAATGTGAATTTCAAGCAGTGGCACTTGGGTCTTGTCCCATTTCTTAGGTAGCTATTTGACTACAGTGTTTCCTAACACTTGAGTTGTTTGTCTAGAACAACATATAGTTTATGGGCCATGTGTTCCGGCTGGCTAGCAAGGGACGCACTTGTTCTCTCTAAAATGCTACCCCAAGAAAGTAAACATAGCAAACGCCTCATCCGTATTTCTGTACAAATATCTCTGTATAGCCATTGAGTGACTAATCATTCTGTTGTTGGTTCCAGCGGCAATTTTAATAGCCAGGTCATCGCCTCCTTGGTTTGTGGTTGACAGACCATTTGTATTCTTCATACGGCACAATCCTACAGGTAAGCGGTTCTACGTGGCCTGGTTGGTTTTCCTGGTGAACGCAAACACCATTCCTCAGGAGACGGACTCCTGACGCCAAGACCGCCAAAGCAAACACTTTCAGATCCGCTAAAATGAGGTTGCAAAAAACTTCTGTGTTGTGCACCGGAGGTTTTGTCTCCCGGAGGCAAGCTCAATCTGCAGCTGTGGGTGGGGGTGGGGGTGAGGGTTTTCAGCACCCGAAGGGTTGTTGCCAAGGACTCGCGATTCCTCTGTTCCAGCGGCATGGTTATTAACTCATCTACATCCATGGTGTGTGTGGGAGGTGGAAGTGCCAGGGCTGTGGAAGAGCAGACTTCTGGCACCCGTCCCCAGCCGTAGGCAGCTTAAGCCATCAAAGGCACATTATGCGATTCTGAAGAGGAGCACTGGCCAGTTGTCAAAACGCACATCCCCTCTCTTTGCTCCACTTCCCTTCTCTGTTTCTCTTCTCATTGCTATTCTAGGCTCAGCAGAGGCTAGCTGTGCAGAGAAAACATCCCCCCCTTTTCCCGCCTCCAGAAACTGGGAGATGAAGTACTAGGATATCACATTGGCAAAGCAATGCTTCAGTCTAGTCTTACTACTTCTCCCCCCATCCCCCCCCCAAAAAAACCCCATTGCCCTAATCGCAGACAAGGTGAACCATCTTTTGGCAGGATCTTAAGACTTTTTTTTCAATTTTAAAAAGCTTTTAGTTGCTGACATGCTGGCTGGCGTTTTTAACTCTAACTGTAGGCCTGTTTGTTTTTTAAAAATTTTTAGCTTTACATTTGTGACGGTTTCATTGTTACAGTTTTAATTTTTATCTTTTTATTGTTTATCTGAGTTTATTGTTTATAATTTTAATATAGTAAGCCGCCTTGGGTGCCCCAATATGGGGAAGAAAAGTGGGGTAAAAATCCAATAAATAGATAAATCTGCTTCAAAAGAGTAACTAAGCCCATTTGTGTGGAAGTGTCGGACTGATTGCAGTGGAACTTGCAAGGAAGTGGTGCTTTGGGGTGGCAGCCGTGGGTTCATAAATGCCATTTACCCCTGCTAACTGGGCAAGAGGCACTTTTTCAAGTGCTGACCTCTTATATTTAGCAGGGGGAGAGCAATTGTCCCTCTTCACCCCAGCACGGTGTCTTTCTTGTGGCTGTTGCTGGTGGTGTTCTCCATTCTTTTAGATTGTGAGCCCTTTTGGGACAGGGAGCCATTTAACTTTAATGTTATTATTTGCCTGTAAACCGCTTTGTGAACTTTGTGTTGAAAAGCGGTATATAAATACTAGTGATTGATTGATTGATTAAAGCTGCACCAGGGTGGGGAGTTGTGTTTAGCTTCGCTCTGCTTCCCTGAAAGATGCATCACATCTTGTGTGTGTCTACATAGAGTGGTATGCTAGCATACTTTGCAGCAGTCCCATCATGCTCAGTAAAAGGTACCCTTGGCATTTAATTTCTAAATTGTTGACAGGCTGTGTTATATTTTATATCTTATGATCCACAGGGCTTGTTTTTAAATTCTATTTTTGTTTTAATTTTGTTTTTATTATATTGTTTTAATATTGTTTTTGTGTTTTTTGATGTTAAATTTTATATTTTTTGTAATGCCGCCTTGGGTGCCTTCGGGCATAAAGGCGGGATAAAAATCTAATTAATAATAATAATAATAATAAATCAGAAAGGAATCCTTATCAGTTTTCTCAGAAATAGGGTATTACTTGGTAGAGTGGCATGAAAGTTAGAATCTTCAGTACTTGGTATTTATCTCTGTATTTCAGTGGATATTGTTTGACATCTTGGCCTCTCTGATGTGGGCTAGGGGAGATCAGGTTCTATCAATCAAGAAAAGCAGAGCTGTGGTTTCTAGGGTAGTCTAAACACACCTTAATATCCCCTCAGAATTCCAATCAGGTACACGGTTGCATGCAGATTTAAAAAAATCCTTACAATTTGTCTGGCTTATAATTAATTTAGGCATTTAAATTTGCATATTCAAACACTTTTGAAGATCAAAATTTTGTAAGCAAACTTTACCACTTCTTTTTTTTTTTTTTTGAAGTACCATTATTTAAAAATCCCTGTTTATAACAACGCATCATAATAACCTGAAAAAGCAAACCTTTCTAGCAGCCTATCCTAACCTGTGCTGGAACAGGCAGGCCAACTGGACTGCATTGTATCCACCCCAGAGTAGGTGGTAGCTGCCGCACAACTTGAGTAAGGGAATTTACTTACCCAATGTGCAACCACCCAATGGGGCTACTCAGATCTGTGCCAGTGGAACGCTAGCGCAGATCTGAGCTTCCTGGTGTAATGCCGGGTTGGAGGAGGGGTTAGGATCCAGCCTGTCACAAAGGCCCATCCCAACCCCTCCCAGGCCTGGTCTGCCCTCCAGTCCTTCCTCCCGCCACCCTGATACGCCCTCATTCTGCCCTCCCTCCTGCCCTCTCTAAGCCCCATCGCTGGCCTGAATCTGGTGCCAGGAGACCAGCGCAGGTTCTCGTGCCAGCCTCCCCAACTCTGGAGTCGTTTAAGATGCGTCTTACAGCACATTTGCTACCTTCCTGGGCCAGTATAACCAGAGGCGTTTCTACAGGGATGGCAATGCTCTAAGTGTTGCAAGAAGCCTTACCCTGTCATGGAAATCCCTCCTCTCCTTTGCTGCTGTAGCCAGTAAGCAACGCCAAGATGTTGCTGTTCCCTGTGAGGATTGGCTAAAACGGTGCAGGAGAGGAGTGATTTCCACTGCAAAGTAAGGCTTCTTGCAAAACTTAGAGCTTTGCCATCCCTATAGAAACGCCACTGAGTATAACAGACTTAGCCAGTTAGGATGGTGCTCTCTCAGACCAAAAATTGGCACCCAAAGAGTTGTCAGTTCTATAAATGATCCATAAAGTTGAAGCCTAATGAAAAGTGTTCTCACTTAGGATTTTACTAACCAGTAAGCTTTTCAAGATGAGATATTTGTGAATTAATACAAATAACACAATTATCTTGCAATTTTTTCTTCTGCAGGTGCAGTTTTGTTTATGGGACAAATCAACAAACCTTGAACATGGGAGGAGAGTTTTTCCCTTCTGCAATTGATGCCCTTGTTAGTTCTGTTAAATATTTTTGTATAACTATTAGTTGGCTACAAACTAGCTCAGATGTGGTTGGTCAACTAGGTTTGGAAAGGAGTCTGAAATAGCTGGGATTTGTGTGTGTGTGTGTGTGTGTGAAAATTAAAACACCTTTTCAAAACAACATAAAGACTCTTTAAAAACTACTGATTAGTTCCCGATGCTAACAACTCTTGAAATTCTGTTTGGTCTAAGTATTTTGTATTGTGATTTGACTTTAACCAGAGTTGGGTCAGAAAAGACAGCTTCTATATACAGTCTTTTTTTGGTTTGGTTTGTATCTGCCCTACCTACTACTTCTGTTGTCCATTGAGTGGTTTGATGGGGCATCCTTGTTTAGAAATAAATTTTTAAAGTGTTAGCCATTTTTATTCTATATTGTGCATGTTTTGCTGAGTCTTAAAACAACTAATGTCCCAGTTAATGCCTTTTATTGTATTGGTGTAATGTAAACTTGTCATTGCTAGTTATACACTTTCTATGGATTTAAATTTTATATTTTTTTGTACAAAGGGGAAAAAAAATAAAAGCATTATGAACATCTGAAAACAATGTAGTGTCTGAGTGATGGAAGGAATGTATTAGTTGTGCTTATGGTTGCTGCATATAAAATTGATCTGCTATAAGGAAGTTAGGGACGTGGTGGCGCTGGGGGTTAAACCGTTGCTGCTGAGCTTGGTGACTGGAAGGTTGCTTGTTCGAGACCACATGACAGAGTGAGCTCCCGTCTCTTGTCCCAGCTCCTGCCAACCTAGCAGTTCGAAAGCACATCAAAATGCAAGTAGATAAATAGGTATCACTTTGGTGGGAAGGTAACGGCGTTCCGTGCACCACGGTGTATAATCATGCCAGCCACATGACCATGGAAGCTTGTCCTCGGATAAACGCCGACGCTTTGGCTTAGAAATGGAGATGAGCACTGCCCCCTACAATCGGTCATGACTAGACCATTCGGTTGTGGGGAAACCTTTACCTTTTTTTAAAGGAAGTTAGCACAGGCTTAGATTCTGCCATTTCCCAGGTCTGACAGAACCTTGCTGTTCTATCAGATGTGTTAACAGCCCATCCAAGAATTGCCTGTGCAGTAAACATTTTGAAATTACTTAGATCAGCAGTTCCCAACCTGTGGCTCTGTGGCCCACCAGTGTGCCATCACACAATTTTTGTGTATGTTGTAAATCTGACAAGGCAGATCAGGCTATATGTATCAACGATTAAACAACCTGCTGCCCAATCACCCTTATAGCCACAGAGGTTTGAGCGGCTGGTAAAGTGAAACTTTGTTTTAGGTGAGTGTTGATGCTAAAAAGTTTGGGAACCACTGACTTCGATGGTATGCAGGCAACATAAAATAAAACTGATGAAAGATTGTGTCTGCTGTCTCTGTAAGAGGAGTTAACCTTTTTTTTAAAAAAAAAACATTTTGCATTTTTGCAGTGCATACAAAGATGCTTTCTTGGATTACAGCATAACTTCTCCCTTAGGTGTTACATTAAGCAGCACAAAAGTATATTATATGGGTTCTGTAGTCTGTCAGAGCCAGCTCAAGGTTCAAGTGGCCCCTTAGCAAAATGCTTTGCTGAATTGCTCTGAAATTAGAGGAGTCTTACCTTGGGGGAAGGGGCAGTGGTGCTCACCTGGAGCATTTCCTGATGGTCACATCACTGACCCCTCTGCTTTTGGTGGGGTGGTGGCCAAGAGACTGAGCTGTGAATCAGCGCATGCCCAGTTTGAATCTTGCATCTTCCATGAATTCACTAGGTAGCCTGAAGCAAGCTGCTCTTTCTCAGCTCCCCAGCTGCAATATGAGGGGTACAGGGTCACAACCTTACAGGTGAGAATATCAAGATAATGCATGTGAAGAAAGCACTATACAAATGTTAAGTACAGTATCGTTACTTGAAAACAGCAATGCAAGCCTTCTGTCTTATTGCTGCAGGACAATGATATACCAATTGGTTCAGACATTTGGGACAATGGTCCCCTTATGCTGAACAGATCTTATATTTCTTAAACAGATTAGGTGGAAGCTTGATATTGCTGACTGCAGCTTGTGATTAACTGCATCATTGAAAGGCTGAACATTCTCTTGGTGGAAATGGGTTTGGGGACCTATACAAAGTTACATAACTTGTAATGCTCTTCTGTAGCATTACAACTCAGGTCAGCAAAATATACGGAATAACGTCTTGCAGAGGTTGGTATCCAGTGGTATTTTCTTAATGTGGTTACAGCACCCTCTTGTGGACAGATAATGGAAGTCCAATACTAGAACACAGCATTCTAGGTTGAAATGGTGGGGCGGGGGGGGGGGAAAGAAAGAGAACCTCTAGCCATAGGGAAGAGTTGGAGAAGGCTTGGCTAACAAGGTTGCTTTTTAAAACTTAAATGTGCTGTTATAGGGATTGGAGCACAAACTGTAAAGCCAAATTAATAAAGACTTGTTTTGCACAAAATAGCAAAATTCACTGCAACGTTGTGTATTCCAAAAATTGCAAGAATGTACATGTAATAAAGCCACTCTTTTTATATTTGTGTGATAGATGTGCATGTGGAAAAATGTAATTGCTATCTAATTTGGGAATGAGAATCTCACACTGCAATCCTATGCATGGCTTCAGAAATTACATCAGGTTCATTGGGACTTACTCCCAGACTTACTCATTGGAACTTACTTTCCTAACCTGGAGTTAGGCTGGCACAGTTAGGCCAGCAAAGTTTGGCTAGCACAAGGACCATCACAAAGTGCATTTGGACCACTCTCTGAATCAGAGAGGCCAGCGCACAGATGTGCTCAATCCTCTCTGACTCCAAGAGTGGTTTAAACATACGTTACAGTAGTCCTTGTGTCAGCCAAACCATGCTGCCCTAACTTCAGGTTAGGATTGTGCTCCCAGATGAGAATTTAGAATTGCAGTCTTAATGCCTCAATTGGCAATCACTGGAGAAATGCAGGAGAACAGCAGGAATACATCTTGAGAAATACTGGATAAAAAAATCCAGTTTTCCACTTCTGTAAGTTATATTGCTGTTCTTTTAATGCTCAAGCTGCACGTTTAATTTTATTAGTTCCAACTAATATTAATCTACTGTACTTCCATGATGGAAATGAGTGTAATCAAAGGGCATTTTATCACTCTTCTGATCCTAGGTATAATTTTCAGAAAATTCTGACATCTGCCTTTGCATTTCTCCTTAAGAAGCTCAGAAATACTGGTAAATAGTAAATGTCAATCCTTGCCAAGTTTCTGGCAATGACCTTAATTCTAACTGGTAAAGTATAGAACATGTTTTTTGTTGTCTTAGCTGTGAGAAGTTGACAAGCAATACAGTATACACCAGTGGTCTTCAACATTTTTCATGCCATGACCCCGATAAAAAACTGAAGTATGGGACTGAAGACCCATCGCCAATCCCACATCCTGCCTGGGACCTGATCTCCTCCCATTGCCACCTGCCCCATTTCCCCCTACCTTTTGCATCTTCACAATAAGCTGGGGACAGTAGCAGCCTGAGCAGGAGCTTAGCAGCTGCAGGGCAAGACAGCAAGAAGTGGCTGTGCAGGATTATATCAAGGACTTAGTTCTAATAAGGCAGTACTATGATTGGACTGGATCCAAGCCCTCTCTTGCGCAGGTTCTGAAAGTTTGCTGTGACCCCCAATGCTTTGGGACCTCATTAGGGTCCTGACCCACAGTTTGAAGAACACTGGTATGCACCATTGTATTTACAGCACCACCCCAGTGACCTGGGGTAAGGATATCGTTCAGTAGTAGCACTTACGATTTACAAGCAAAAAGTTTCAAGTTCAACCTTATTAACCTGGTGTCTCATAAGACTGGGGAAGGTAAGCACTGGGAGTTGCTGTTAGCCTGGCTAGCCAATGCCAAGCTAGATGGCTCAATAGCTGGACTTGGAAAGGATACCTCATATGTGCACATAACCTCCTATGTATCTACTCAGAAGCAAAGGGATGGATTCTATAGGCTTGCACCTTAGCACACCTATATAAGCTAAACCTCAGGTATAGTGCCTGAAATTCGGTTTTGGCTCCTGCTACACTAAAGCAATGAAGACAACACAGCCTTGTATGTATGAAAGGCCTTTGTAACTGCTCCTTTAGTCTGTGGTTTATATTATGCGAGTTTCCAGCTGCAAAACTTTTGAGCACCGCTACTTCGGTAATTACGGCAGAGCCCTCTTTGCCTAGAGCTAGAAAACAACAAGAGTGCCACACCAACACCCGCCGACCACGGTCCCCAACGGGCGGGGGCGCTATATAGACTAAATGGCATTTTCCGAAAGGACCTGCGTGTGCACAAGCGCCTCTGTTGGCTGCAAGGAGGTTTCCTTGGTTGGCTGCTACTGTGCCTGGGTGAGTGGCTGCGAAGCTTCTCCCCAATCACCGCTACGCCGACGCTCTAGTCGCCTCTGCGGATTTCTATGGGCTCCTGCCACTTCCGCTTCCCTCACGGGTTTCCAATCCAGGCCCGGACATAGAGTTATTATACATAGAGAGGGCATGACGTCACAAACTTGAAGCTTCCGGGTATAACCCCGCCCCTTTTTCCCCTTTCCCATCCCTCCTCCCTCCTCCTAGGGTCCAATCAGCGAGCGCCTTGTGATTGGGCCACGCCCCCTTCCTTCCCTCAGTCCCCTTCACAGCCGCTGGTATGTTCAGTAATATAATTCTGCGGAATTAAACCTTGGAATTGCATATTAACTCATAATATGGTTACCACTGATGTTTCTCCACGATCACACGTTGTTATTTTGGTAAGTTTTTGCTTCAGGAGTAAACGATTCAGCCCGAAACATCATGCGAAAACCCATTGGAAATCATTGGAATCAGCATTGTTGTGGGTATATTTACGTCACAGCTAACCCCGCCCCCTGGATTCACTCGCTGGCCTATCTAGTTAATGGGATGGCCACCCTTTGGGCCCGGAAGGTCGAGCCCATCTCTGCTTCCCGCTACTTCCGGGGGTGGGCCAATACTCCAGATATTACGGAAGATGGCCGGGCGCTGATTCCTTCCGGCGGCGGCGCTACAGCCGCTATTACGGCCCGCTCTCCTCCTCCTCCTCCGGGGTCTGCGCTTCGGCGCCCGCGTCCGAGCCTGCGAGATGGCGGCCGAGATCCACTCGCGGCCCCAGAGCAGCCGGCCTGTGCTGCTCAGCAAGATCGAGGGGCACCAGGACGCCGTCAGCGCCGCCCTCATCATCCCCAAGGAGGACGGCATCATCACCGCCGGCGAGGACAGGTGCGCGGCGGTGGGGAGGAGCAGCAGCCCCGGGCTGTGCGCGCTGCAGGGCTGCTCGGTGCGGGGGCGTGCGCGGCTTCTCCGGCCACGCAGCTCCCGAAGGACCCTTCGCTCTCGCCCGTTCTCCCAGCGCAGCCTTATGCCTGCCTGCTTGCTCGGAAGCGGGTCTCTATGAGTTTTAGCGGAACGGACTCCCGGGCGAGAGCGCGCAGGGTTGCATCCTCCCTCCTGTCCGGGGAGGACCGTCCCTCTGGCAGTGGGGCGCCTCCAAGGGTCCTTCCTCAGAGGCATGCCAACAAACACGGAGTTTTTCAGGGGGGTTAGCTCCTGGGGAACGCGGCCCCGCCCCCTCGTCTCCACAGCCATTCGCGGCTCCCGAGAGCCACGAATGGCTGTGAAGACGAGGAGAAGGGGCCGCGTTCCCCTGGAGCTAACCCCCCTGTAAAACTTCGTATTTGGCTCCCCCTTCTAGGAACGCCACTGTCCGTCCTTCGTGCCCACGCCTATCTCGAGAGCCGCGAACGGCTGTGAAGGCGAGGGGGAGGGGCCACTTTCCCCAGGAGCTAAACCTGCAAAACTTCATATTTGGCTCTACTCCCCCTTCTCGGAACAACACTGTGCCTCCGTCCTTCGTGCCCACTCCAATGTTGTTTCCAATCTCGAGAGCCGCGAATGGCTGTGAAGACGAGGGGGCGGGGTCCGCGTTCCGAAGGAGCTCAGGTGCCTGCAAAACTTGGCCCCCTTTCTAGGAACGCCCCTGCCCCTCCGTCCTTCACGCCCACTCTAATCTAGTTGCAGGTCTCCCCTTCTCTTTCCACCCACGCGGGGGGGGGGGACTCGTCCCGTTTAGCTCCGCCTACGCATAAGACCCATTAAAAGGCTCAGGGGCTTCGTGGGCCAGAGCCCGCTTTGCCCTGGCCGTGAGGTTCTCCTCTCTGCAGGCAGCGTTGCGCCTGATGGGGTCTAGCCAGGAAAAATCGGGACGAGGCTGCAACTCGGGGGAAAGAGCACTTACTGGCCGTGCACGCAGAAGGTGCCGGTTTCAACCCTGAGACCTCCGGGGACTGCTCCCAAAGGCCTCTGGCGGAAACCCGGGAGAGCTGCTGCTGATACTGAGCGGGACTGTGTACAAGGCAGCCCCCCCCCCATGTTTTGAATAGCGAAGCAAAAAGGCTGCGAAATGCAAGATGACTTGCATTGATGCCTTTCTGTGGACATCTCCCCTTGCCTATGTTACTAGTGCGAGAGGTTGAAATCCTGTTAGGACCCTAGGCAGCAAGGGGGAAGCACTCTGTACATGCACAGAGGCACTGTTTCATATATTGCTGCTTTCCATATTCTGAGGATGAGGTCTGGTTGTGAAAGTAGGTCCTGAGACGAAACCCGGGTGAGGTGGGGCTCAAGGGAGTTGTCTCTTTCTCTCTCCCCCCCCCTTTTGCCTTGCCCACAACAAGAACTCCCACAGGCTAGAGATACAGAAAAATGAAAACATCATGTCCTCTTGGCCAGTTCTGCTTGGAAGCTGGGTGGGATGGGACGCCGACACACCCCTTTCTCGCTAGTTTGACTTGACCCCTTGTCTAACACAGCAGTGGGGGCGAAAGGCAAAAGAATAATAAATTCCCTCCTCCCGTTTGTAGAGCAGACACATGTGGGCTGGATAGCCCCACCCTGCACTAGAAGCAGGACTATTTGCATAACCCTCCCTGATGATAGATTGTGCTTCCCGATCTTTATATATCTGAGGCATCCAAGCAAAAAAGTGTTCCTTTTTCTTCTTTCCTGCCCCCATATTTTGCATCTCCATGTGGCTACTCCAGTAAATATCCCATGTGTCCTGGAAGTGCACATGTGCGCAAGCCATTTTGGCTTCATGGTGGTGTGGGTGTGCATGTAGTTTGCTAAGTCGTAGTCTGTTGCCCAGTGCTTACTGGAAGAACATCCTGCTCCTTCCTGTTGAAGAGCTCATGGAGTGGAAGCTCCTATATAGGCAGGCAAACAAACAAACCCTTTCTTCCTCTGTTCATCACTTGCAAAGTTCTGGGCTCCTGATGCCCTCTGACATTGGCTTGATAGGGATACAATCGGCTGTACAGGCCAATGGCTCTTTGACCCATTCGTTCCCTGCATCAAAAAGCTGTGTCCCTTTGTGGCCTGTGAATTTGCCCTTTAAACTTTTCTTTGACTACTTCATATGCAATGCCAGTAAAATGCATGGCCAGTTCCAGCTCTGAAGGGCGGAACATCTGTTTTTTAGATCAGCTGCTGTAACCTTTGCTCTTGGTGCAATTGCCATATAGTCAAGCTCATGAGTCATCAGCTTTGGGCTGAAGGCTGTCGACTGCTAGCCAGATCACAACATTCTGGCAAGGGAGGCAGTGTGGCTCGGTGGAAGGAGCCTTCTGCAGATGCTCAAGTTCAGTCTCCAGGTAGAGCAGAGAAAAATTCCAGTCTGGGACTCTGGAGAGCTGCTGTCAATAGTGTAGACAACAGTGAGCTTGATGGACCACTGGTCTGGTAGAGAGCGTTCCACGTTAGCTACAGTTGTGATGGAGCAGAATTCACCAGAGCAGTGTTATTCAAACTGTGAGTCGGGATTCACTTGGTGGGTCGCAACCTGATCTCAGGTGAGTCGTGGAAAGTTAGGAGCAGCCATTTTGGGAACTGCAGAGCTTACTCTTGCTGTATTCACTCCTTACTCACTCCTTTTGTGAGTGTTAACAGTTTGAATTTTCCAGTGAGGGCTTAAAAAAATTTTTTTTAGTTCAGTGCTTTTACATCATATTTTGTCCTAATCTTTCTTTCTGACAGGGATGTTTCATGGTTGTACAATTGCTGCAGTGCAAGAATGCCAGGAGTTCATGTTATTATGTTACAATGACAGCACTTCCTGCTTGATGATGTCACTTCCGACTATGACATCACTTCCAGATTAATGACCACTCCCAGTGGGTCCTGGCACAAGTGCCATTCTAAAAAGTGGGTCCCGATTTTAAAAGTTTGAATACCATTGCATCAGGGGAATGCAAGAGATAGTGTACAGGAATGGTTTCTCAAGGCTGTGCCTAAATCAGATTATCAATCTGTTTCATGCCGCCAAAGGGTTAATTGTCACTCATCCAGGAGAGTCTTTGGGGATTACGGCATCTGCTCCATTGGATTATGTTGTAGCTAAGAGAAGCATGCTAGTTTTCCTTGAAGTGGCTGAACTGGTGTCTCGAAGCAGATCTCAAGAGTACAACATGGAGCATGTGATTTTTTGGCTCCCCAGCAATGTCTCGTGAGTTGTGGAGGTTGTGTTGGCTACATCCCTTGGGCTCGGTGTGCAGGGGCAGGCCCCGTGGCATCTTTAGGGGAGTGGGGCTTTATGACTTCTCAAGTGCTATTTTCCGTTCAGTACTTAAGCTCTTACGTCACACTGCTTTAAAACTTTGTGGAATAACGTGTAAATTCCGTGTGTAGAATGATTTGGATCTTAAACTTAAAATGAAGAAAGATAGAGATGTGTGCTGCACTCAGTGGAATTGTTTAAAATAAGAGTCTGCTTTGCAAGCACTTAAAACTGCTTGTCAAAATATTTTCTTGCAAGAAGTCTTCAACCTCACGTGCCTCACTGTTTTCTACCCCATCACACTTTCACAGCTTTTCTTCTTGCTCAACCCCTTTGCCTTGAATGAACAGATACTACTAGAGCGCTTTCATCCTCCTGCTTGTAATCCTCCTGTTAAGGAAAACAGCAAGTTTAAGAGCTTGCCGACTTACAATACTACTTTCAGATAGAGTATAAGGGCTGTTAATGTGTCCAAGGCCAATCGTGAGCTTTGTGGTAGTGTGTCTTTTGAGTATCTTTTCCACAACCATGTATAATACTGCAGATGCTGTGCTTTAAGTTCTTGGGATTTGTCTTCCTGCACTGTATGATACTGTACAGTGAAAACAGATCCGTAACTCAAGTGCAGGACACTTTCTGCACTCATCTGATTCCTGTACTATCCTTTTATGAGAATGCATGGATACCTCTCAGATCAGAAATTGGTCTTTAAATTCCTCCTTTTTTAGGACAGGTTTAGATCAGATAGAACCGGGTTATCCAACATGTGGCCCAAGGATTGCATGCAGCCCTGAGGCCCTTTTTGATGACCCCTGAAAGCTTTGTCTCAGTCTTCCCGCTTCAGAAGCTTTTTGGTCTCCTTGCCACACCTTTCTAGCTTCTCCTCCTCCCTGCAGCAGGGACATCCAAAAGCCTTGCCACGCCCACCTGCATAATACATTCAGCAGGTTCAGAACATGGAAGAAATAGGCGGTGGAAGTATTTGGTGGTGATGTCATCACATCACTGCCAATTAATTCTGGGTCAGCCCAGCCAGGGGTCATGCAGTCCCCCATGGCCAAAAGTTGGACCGCCTGAAATAGATGGACTGGCTATGTGTGTGTTGTGGACTTGATCCCTGTCTTCTAGACCAGCATGGCATAGCATCCATTGAAGCCATCTTGTGGAAAAACTAGTTGCCTGCGTAATCACTTACGGGGTGTATCATGCAGCTCTTTTACTGCTGTTTATACTCTTGCACGCATAGGAAAAAAAATCCATTGTGTATCATGAGAACTATATCAATGAATGCGCAGGGAAAAAACTGAAGGAGAGCATGCAGGAAAAGGTTGGATAGAGTCACTGAAACCAGTTATAGATTGCTGGAATAATAGATTAGATAAGATAATTTTATTGGCCAAGAATGTAAACCGTACCTGGAATTTGATACGGCTACTGGCTACATACATACAGTACTACACATACATAATGAACAATAAATACACAAAACAAATAGGTGCATTATTCAGAATAAAACACTGCCTCAAACTCCAAGTCACCTCAGCATAATTACAAATTCAACAGTTTAATGGCACTGGGGGAAAAAGACTATTTTTGTGCCTAGATGTTTTGGTGTACAGAGTCCTATATCGACGACCAAAAGGAAGAAGGTCGAACAAATAATAAGGCTTATTATAAAGTCTTATAATAAGACTTTTATTCCTATTAGGTGTGCTTCTCTACATTGTGGAATTGTCTTATGACTTTGTTCTGTACTCTGATAATTATACAGAAAAGAGGAGGAAATAAAAAATTAATGCCTTAATTTATGCGGCTCTTACTAATAGAGAGACTTACTTGACAGTTCTTGAAAAAAAAGGTGATATTTTTAATGCCTGAAGTTTTGTCAGAGTGTGATTTCTCCTATAGGAGTGCCTAAGCTTATTTTTCTCCTCTAATGTTTGCAGGACGATTAGAGTATGGCTGAAGCGGGACAGTGGGCAGTACTGGCCCAGCATTTACCACACAATGTCATGTAAGTAAGTATGGCTGCTGTTTTGCTATGGTTGAGTATCTCTCCCATGTGAACTTGGGACAAGAGGTTTTCTCTATTACTGGTTCCTTGGTATGTGCTCGAAAAGACGTACTTGCATTCTTTCTATCTTGACGATGTGCATGTCTTTTCTGCATTAGTGAAAGGAAATTGAGTGAACTTGCCTTCACTGTTCAGCATGAAGCTGCAACCTTATGCCCATGATATCTAACTTGGGATGTGTCTACACCAGCTTCTTCTTGTGCAATCAGATCCTATAAATAGCTTCTGGAGCAGTCTGCATGCCACTCGGTATCGTGTCATTAATTTGAAGAGATTCAAACTAATCGTGGGGTTGTGCTGGCACAAGACCTCATGATGATTAATTATACTTGATATTGCATACATGCATTAATTAAATGTATACATGTGCCTTGTTTCTTTTGCTGAGTGGTGAAGGGCAGATACTGTGTTTCAGCATTACTTATATTGGCTTTGAACAGTTTGTATGGATCTGTTTTCACAATGCATACTTCAGGTGCACCACTGGCATGTATATGGTACTTATCATAGTGCAGACCATAAACAACTCTTAACTACCATATATTTTTAAGTATAAATTGATCTCACAGATAAGTCGAGGGCAAGTTTTGAACATGGAATTATTTATGACCCCCCAGGTAACTCAGGGGGATAAAACTTGGGGGGGGCAGTTTCTGACTATATTTTTGTCTGAATTTACCTCTGTTGTTTCTCCCACACTGACAAGGTCAGGAGCCAATCACTGCAGCGTGAGGAGATTGAGGGGAATGGTGCTTCTGAAGAGAGCATAACCCCCTCTCAAAAAAAGTCACAAGACACAGCATTGAATTGATGTGGAAAAAAGATTCAAACTGCAGGAAAAAAAACCCACAGGTTTAAAAACACACCACAGCATAGCAACTTTAGAAAGGGTTGGGAGTTAAGGAGTTAACAGGATGCTCAGAAGACCTCTGGAGCAGAGCAAGGGACAGCTACATGTGTAATTAAAGCTTGGAAACTCTCTGCAAGCATAAAAGATAATCCACACACACTTTGCAGACAATCAACAGGCAGCTGACACCCCAAACTGACCTGACTCCTGACTGACCCTGAGATAATTTACAGCTCATTTATTTGCAAAAAATTCTCGTCTTATCGATAGGTATCTAGTATTCCATGGTTCCATGGAGACTCCTCACTTCACTTTTTGTATATGAAAGATGCACACTCTGAAATACTTGCTTTTCTTAGCACAGATAATCAATCCTTTCCCAAGTTTTGTTTTCCATGCAAATGCTGAGAATAGTTATATTTTTACTTGAGATGCTGTCTTTGAGTAGTAAAAGAATTGGAGGAGGTAGGTCATCAATTAAGAGTAATCTATGTGGGTGCAGCATTGTAGTAAAGAAGCTACTCAGAAACCTTTCCCTGAATGTGACTTCGCTGTTTCACTTCATTCATATCAGTGTAATGACTCTATTGATCCCCATCAGTACATGTCAGTTCAAAGAAAAATACTTTTACTTCTGTTAGTTCTTTGAGCCATTTGTGGTCCCTGTTATTACTCTAGCAGCTCCTTCTAAAGACTCTTCCATTTGGTTTTGAGTGGTGAGATTTGTGTTCTGGTGGCTCCACCATAAGCTTATTTTGGCGGTCAGCATGTGACTGGCAAGACTGTCTTGTGACAAAACTACATCTTTTGGGTTGTTTATAGCTCCGATGATGAAATGGCAGAAATCACCCTTCCCTTCCCTTCCACGGAAGAATGTTAATTTTAGCACTAAAATGGAAACTTTACAGCTGGAGGAAGCTGACAAATGAGTCTGTTCAGTTTCATAAATTGAAACGCTTTGCTTCTGGAGGTCTCAGTTACTTGCCTTATCTGTTGTGCCTTGAGCATTCCTGTCTAACTTGACTACCACAATGACAACTTTTATTTAACCACTTAGTATCGTACCGAGTCCTTTCTCAATTCAAAAGAACAAGGAAGAGAAGAAGGAAAAATGATGGTTGGATTATATTTTTCTTGCAGTGCTGTTTGGAGGCTAAGCTTTCACTTTGCTGGCTCAACTTAATGTAAATGCCATCTAGCAAAAGGTTTTTCTCTTAAGCGACCAGGGTGGTGGGAACTGCCTTAACAGCAGTTCGATCTGCTGAAAATCGGCCAGTGAAAATCGGCCATGTTGGAAAACATGGTTTCTTTGCTTTCTTGTAAAAGCTCAAAAGTTGGTGTCTGTCACTTTCCTTTTTCAGGGCATTCTTAGACAGTCGGGTGCATATACCCAAAAGAAAGCTAAATGCGATTAGTCATTTTCTTCCTGTGCCCAGAAAAATGTCTGGGGTACAACACTACCCCAGAAACAATTGAATTTCCCCATGGGGTAATTTTGTATCCCAGCCAAGCATCATTAGTTTAGCCCTGCTAAGTTAAATTTCTCTACTTCATCTACTTCCTCCACTCCAGCCACACATTTCTGTATGTTAGAAAAATAATCTGGCTGGCTCCTGACTGTCCTTGAAAACACAAACACTGGGAATGTTTGGTCCCCTGGGATCAGCTCTGATTTTTTTAGACTCTATTGAATGCTATAAACCTCAGCTTGAGAGTAAGTCCATCTGAAATCATTAGGACTTACTTCTGAGTAGAAATGCATAGATAGCACCGTGAGTGCACATATGGGGTACAGGCACATGGCACATGTTGCTTTGTATGTTTGTGTTTGCAGAATGTGTGATGGTGTACAGGGTGTATTGTAACACATACAGACTTTTGTCAAATACAATTAATTTTGAGGTACATCTGCAAAATCTATCTGGTTTTAGAGGTGTAATTGCTTACACCTCCAAACAAGAAACATTGTGTTCTCTGATTCTGAATGAGGCTTAAGTATTATCGCTTGATAATATGGAGATAATATAGTTGTTAGACGCATAGGAGCATAAACCAGCAAAAAAGTTGATACCCCTACTTACTGTCAGAAGAATTGGATGGCAAGATACTGTGGTCCAAGCTATGTTCCATTAGATATGGAGTGTGTGTATGTAAAAGTGGGTGATGGCAGACATTAGCTCGAATTAAAACTGCAACAATCCTTCGTGCTGCAGTCCTGATCCATACTGGAGAGGGAGGGGGCGTGGGCATAAGCTGCTGTCTTCCCCAGAAAGTAAGTTCCTGTTGGCGTCAGTGAGATCTTCCTTCCAAGCGGAAATACAAGCTATGGGAGGGAGATCCAAATCCAAATTAGTCCAACATCAGGGAAGGGAGGTTGAAACCTCCCTCACCCCTACCAAAAGGTAACGTTTCCCCACCACCGAATGGTGCAGTAGTGACCGTCTCTAGGGGGCGGTGCTCATCTCCGTTTCTAAGCCGAAGAGCCAGCGTTTGTCCAAGGACACGTTTCCGTGGTCATGTGGCCAGCATGACTATACGCCAAGGCGCACGGAACGCCGTTACCTTCCCACCGAAGTGGTACCTATTTATCTACTTGCATTTTTTACGTGCTTTCAAACTGCTAGGTTGGCAAGAGCTGGGACAAGCGACGGGAGCTCACTCTGTCATGCAGTCTTGAACTTCCAACCTTCCAGTCAACAAGCTCAGCTCAGCGGTTTAACCTGCAGCGCCACCACATCCTACCATAGTCCCACTCTAAATTAGGCCTACGTACAGTGGTGCCTCATTATCTACAAGAGTTCTGTTCCTGGAATCCCCGTGGATGCCAAAAATTTCAGAATGGTGTAGTTCAGGATGCATGTTCAGAATGGTGTATACATATTATATTTCAGGTTGGGGATTTGTCGAATCTGTTTCTCTTTTGCTTGGGAGGTGCATTGATAAATATATGTTTTAAATGGTGAAAAAGATTTCACCATTCCATGCAATGCTTATCCTCCAACTGTTCTCTCTTTGGGCAGCTCCTTGTTCAGCTATGGCGTATCATCACGACAGTAGACGAATATTTGTAGGCCAAGATAATGGAGCCATTATGGTGAGTCTCATCATCTTTGAGTATACTTTTTTGCTTCTATGGAAAATTACTATGACGCTCTTATAGGAGCACATCTGTTTTTCATTATTATTCCTGAGCTTGTGTGCGTGCCACTTTTTCCAAACGTCTCCAAAGGCATTTTGGGCACAGCTGCTCATGAAGATTCTCCCAATACCCTATTGCCCATCTTCGTGTCTCAATAAAGTTCACTCCCTGGCATAAGAGCAGCTTGTGTTATCTGCAGGCTTAGAACTGACCTATGTAGCCTCCCAGTGGGCCAAGCTCATTAAATCTCAACCTCATTAAACCTGCGTCAGGTAAAGTAAGCCTGTTTAAAGGCAAGCCTGCCCTATAAAGATCAGTGTGATTTCTCTTGCACTGCTTATTCCTGCATAAAAGCCAGGGAACAGGCTGGGCTGGCAGCCAGTTTTCTGTGTAGGTAGGATTGTTTTGTATGATGGAGCTTTCAGCCACAAGAGCCTCAACTTGCAGGCTGAAGTGGTACCAGCAAAAGCAGATTTAGCTCCTTCACCGCTATTTGCAAAAAGGAGACCTGCCTCCTGACAGCAGAGGAAGAGTTGGCTTCAGAAATAAATGGTAGTATCTAACCTTGTGGTGGACTTATTTATTCTGAGATCGTACTCTGGGCAGAAAAAATAAAAAATAAAATCCTGTCCTGAGAATATGGAATTCTGGATTTTAAATAAAGTGCCCTTATTGTGAGATAGTTTCGTTTTTCTTGTTCTGAAATAAAACTGATTGGAGTATCCCTTATCAAAAATGCTTGATGCCAGAAGAGTTTAAGATTTTGGAATATTTGCATATACATAATGAGATCTTGGGGGTAGGACCCAAGTTTAAACACCAAATTCATTTGTTTCATATACACCTTATATGCATAGTATGAAGGTAATTTTGTACAATATTTTTTTTAACTTTGTGCATGAAACAAAGCTTGCGTACACTGAACCATCAAAAAGCAAAGGTGTCACTATCTCAGCCACCGATATGGAAAATCTGTGGTTGTTCTGGATTTTGGAGCATTTTGGATTTTTGTATTAGAGATGCTCAACCTGTATTGCAAACTTTTGAAAGTTACAATCTGTGAATGTGGTCCTCTGGGGAATTTGGTGGCATTTATAGGTTTTTTGTTAAATTATTTGAGAATCCAAAAAGCATAGTTAAGTAGTAAAGATCAGTATTTACTGATTACATTTTTCAGGCTTAAGGACTAAAAGAAGTGCAACTTGTTAAAACAAAAAAAATCATGCATCCCTTTCAGTGAGTTTGAATGAATTAGAATGTCCTAATGTTTTTCACTCCTGAATGTAATCGTTACTTAACAGTTGTTTAAACAATTGTTAAATGAACCTGTGATGGTGGCAGTGAGAATACCAGTCCCCCACTGTTTGTGAGGAACTAGGAAGAGAAGGGGAAATGAAAGAGAAGCTTGAGATTTGAACCTAACTGGGTGCCTGTGACCCACTTTACCCCGGTAGTCAGTCCAGAATGAGACTCACGCAGAACACGTGCAGTATGTCTGTTACATGCCGTTTGGTGTCTTCTGTGTTGATGAAAATCTGGTAAGTAGCTTTCGTTTGTTTGCAATGTGGACACTGTGGAGGAAATAACCCTTATCTTCCTATCCTAATGTGTAGTATACAGTAATATAAGGCTTTCCCTTTCAGTCAGATTGTTTGTAGTTGGGTATATTGACTTCTTGAAGGATTTACTTCTTCAGGATTTACCTAGTTATTTTTACTGGTGATAAAACAGTGTGCAGCCCCCTTCCAAATCTTGTGTCCTTCCCTTTGATCTTGGTACAGGTGTCGATTGGATGCCTCTTGTGATCTTTTATCTGTCCAGGGTTTTTGAGTCGTGTTCTAGGGAGCAGTGCTCTCTGTGCACTGTGGCGGTCGTTTCTGGAAATGAATAATGAAAGTGGAATAATTTCTGGGCCCAGCAGCCTGTTGGACTGTGCAGCTGTCTGGCTGCTGAGAGCACACAGAGAGGGCTATACTACTATTTTTCAGGACTCGTCATTCATGTAGGACCCATTTATGTGAGTAGAAAAGGCACATGGAACAATCCACCTGGGGCTGTGTGACTTCTGATTGCAATTGGGAGAATTGTGTGCTTGAGTGCCCTTGTGTCCAAAATGTCTTGCCGTAGAAAGCTGGCATGTTGGATAGAAGAACTCCCATTCAACTTTCCCCTCAGTGCTAGCTTTCTATGCACAAGGAGTTAAGGGGAAGCTTTTCAGCATGCAATTCCTCACTGTCCCACTTGCATTCCGAAGTTGTGTGATCCTAGGCAGTGTTGTGTCGTCCTTTTCCTGAATGTGCAGACAGGCTTTGGGGTATTTCCAGCAACTCCTGGAAATACAAGTAGCCTTGGTCTGGGTATCCTCTCATTTGTGTGCATTGCTGACTGAGCAGCTAGTTCATTTGAGGTGCTGTGGACTCTTTTTAAAATGGAAAAAAATGCTGCTGTGTGCAATAACTGCAGGGACTTTCCTCTTCTAGTGCTCTTATGGTGGTTCTGTACAGCAGCTCTTATGCTGTCTTTGAGCTTAAATTAAGCAGAATGGATGGCAGTTCAAGGAGCACTTGATTTACTTCAATTCTTCTCATTCAAAGACATGGTTTAAAAAGGCAGAACTTTCTCCATGCAGCTTATGTTCTGTTCTAGCATTTCATATGCTCTTTTTCCAGGTTGTCCAAAGCACCCTGAATAAAATTAAATGCCAAATATTTGAAAGTTGCTGTTGTCAAATCCTTTTTAGGAGACATAACAGGACTACCTGACAAAAGGATGACAATTGGGTCACAGTCCATAAAAAGAGCCACACTGGATCAGGCCAAAGGCCCATCTAGTCCAGCTTCCTGTGTCACACAGAGCGCAATCCTAACCTGAAGTTAAGCCAGCAAAGTTTGGTCGGCACAAGGGCGTGTTCGGACCACTCTCAGAGTCAGGGAGGATGGAATGCATCTGTGTGTCGGCCTCTGACTTTAAGAGTGGTCTGAACATACTTTATGGTATCCCTTGTGTCGGCCAACTTTGCTGGCCTAATTAGGCCAGCCTAACTCAAGTTCGGATTGTGCTCACAGTGGCCCACCAGATGCCTCAGGAAGCATGCATGAAAACAAGATACCTGCATCTCCTTTTTAACTTGTCACCTTTTTAACTTATCACCAAACAGTCTTGTCACTGGAAATTTCCCTGTTTCCAATAACCAAACAAAATGACCGTCAAGGGCCATTTGGTGTTCATTTTGAATTTCCTTGCTCTTGGCAAACGAAGACATTTTTCTCCTACCCTCTAGTGTCTGTTTGATTCTGAGAGAAAATTGCAGTCTCTTTAATAGCTGTATTGTTGCTTGGTTTACAGGAGTTTCATATTTCAGAAGATTTTAATAAGATGAACTTTGTCAAGACTTATCCAGGTAATGCTTTACTTCGCGGGTGAGAGATCTTAAAATAGAAGATGCTGAAGCTGGTGCTTAACCTGCATCAAACGTTCACACAAATTACCCTTCCTGTTGGGAAACACAAGTGATAAGCTGTCCGGAAATAAAAATTATGAAATTATAGATATAATAAATTTGGAGAAGTTAAATAAATGGATAACCGCTGGCACTTCATGTGGTCCTGGAGTCAAAGTGTAAACTTGCAGCAACCCAGGAGAACCCTGATATTTTGAAAATCCAGAAATGATGTTAAGCTAGTTTTAAACATGCTCACTTTTCTGTGTGCCTGTATGTGTAAGCCTGGTACTTTCCTCTCTACTTTTGTCTTGTCCTCTCCGCCATTCTTTATGGGTGGGGGATAGGAGTTGCTTGGTGCAGGTAGTTCACCTACAGATGTCCTTGCCCCATCCATGCTGGGTTTTTAGGTTTTGGCAAGCAGGAAGAGCAATAATGAGAGAGGAGACTAGATGTGCTATTCATTCACATTTATGCTTCATCTTAACTGATCTTACGGCAGCTAAAGAAAATATGTTAATAGCAATAAACATACGTCAATAAAATTAACAGATTCAAATAAACAATGATGGAGACCAAGCAAACAAATAGTAGTATCACGGCACGCAGCTCCTATTCTTACCTAGAGCCCAAGTGCCTAGTGAAACAGATGGGTTTTCAGGAACCCCTTAAAGATCTCGGGGGAGGGGGAGGGCTTCCAAACTACCTATGGCAGAGATTTCCACATCTGGGGGCCTCAACGGAAAAGGTCCTTTCCTACATGCATGGCAATCTGACAACTAGCGATCGCAGGTAACAATAGATTCCCCTAGAAGATATGAGACAGCATTTGCATGTGGCAGAAGTACAGCACTTGAAAAGTAAGAAGCAGAAGCCACCCAGAATCCAATATACTAGTAAGCCAGTGTAACTTCTCAAGGGTAGGAACAAAAGGCTCCCCCGCCATTAGCAATCTGGCACAGCAAATTTTCAACAGTTGTCATTTCTGAATACTGTTCAAGGACAGGCCCAGATTAGAGTCCGTTGCAATAATTCAACTAGGTCTTTTCCTCCCCCCACCCCCCGTCATCCATTATGAGACTGACCACTTGCCACAAAAAAACTAATATCGTTCCTTTGTGCAGTGGACTGTCCCTGCCCCCCCCCACGCGTGCCAACGATCAGAGTCTTGCCGGGCTTGAACTTGCATTCTTCTCCTTTTAGGCACATTGTGATGTCTGCAAACAGGGACATCATTTTCAGTGGCCATGGGAGACAAAGGAAGCAGGAAGAAAGTCTTTTCAGGAGCGGGTTGAAAAGAGATATGTTATGTAGGTCTAGAATAGGCTGGATCAGAAGTTCTCAAACTGTGGTGTCATGCTCTCCCAGCCTGAGAAACCTGTCCCTGCCCCTTTAAGGGGCAGGAGGGGGAAAGCAGTGACCTGATCCCTAGGTAGTGCTGCTGCCTGGGGTGAAAGGGGCTGTTTTCTACTTACTAGTATTGGCACCAGCTTCCGTAGGGTGAAGGGAGCCTCCTGGAAGCCTCTGCAGGGCTCCCCAAGCCTTGGAATATCTAAAAATGCGACCTGGTTTGTGATCACAAAACCAGAAGTGGGTTGTAATAACTTCTTAGACATTCAGAGGCCTGGGAACCCCTGCAGAGGTTTCCATAAGGCTTCCTGCACCCCACAGAGGCTGGTGCTGATATTAGTAATATAAGTAGAAAACAGCCCCTTTCACCCCTGGCAGCAGTGGGATGCAGGGGGTCAGATCACTGCATTTCCCATCTCCCACGAAGACTTAGAGCCCTTTCCAAACTACTGGAGAGATTCTGCAGTATCTCCGGGCTGGATTCTCAGGAACACGTACGTTTATTAGGGAGGGCAGCACAATGTGGTATCTAGAACATTCTTCTCTGCTCATAAGCAGCCCCTTTCTCTTACAAGGCCAAGCTCGTTTGCGCAAAGACGTCTTATGACTCTTTGGCACTCTGCTTCTGAAGGGAATGTTGCTTTTAAAAGAGACCTTGTGTTTTGAAGTGGCAACAGAAGATCTTTTATGCTAAAGCAGACGGAAGCATTCCTTTGGAATGGAACATTGTCGTTCTTCAAACTAATTTTAGAGCAAGCATCCCATTCTCTCCTCCCCCCCCCAGTTCTTAGTCTAACTGCATTATTTCACCACTATAGCGTTCACTTTGTTCTTACTGTGCTTCTGTTTTGTCTCAATGGGCAGAGAGTTTTTGTCGGAATGTATGTCTAACTGCAAGAAGCCATTAACTGCATAGGTTTCTGCCAAATGCAAAATTTCAAATGCACCTTAGTGTAAGGCCAGTCACAGTGATTATGGGTGGATGCCGGGGGACCAAACACGAGGCAGTCTCTGGCACTCCCGGAAGCCACTTCTGGGTCACACCGAGGCCCACGACACCCTCTCTTGGCCCGGGGTTGCCCTAGAATGCATTGTGGAAGCCCTTGGGAAACCGCTTCCATGATTCCTTCTGAAGTGCACCAGTGCCAAGGGGAGGGGTCGCTGGCATCGGCACAACTCGGCCCCTGGCAGTGCTAGCGACGTCCCTGAAGTCGGTGCAGTTTCCAGTGCTACAGTAGGGAATGCTTTTCTTTTTTACTCCTTTAAAACTTGTGTTAAAGCCGATTTGACTGTCCATGGATTTTGATATCCACAGCACTTCCGCTGTACTGCAGAACAGAGGTATCATTCATTTCTGTGTCTGACCATTGCCCTGTTCCCATGCAAATGCTTATGCCTCTTGGAGGTGCAGGGTAAAAATATAGCATGACAGTGAGTAATCCCTTTGCTACCTTTTCTGATATCACTAACTGTTAATGTGCATGCAATCCGCAGAACTGCATCTGCCAGCATTTATTTTCTCCTTGAAAACGGCACAGGAAGGCACAGAAACCTCTAGGGATACAGATATAACACATTTCCTGCCCTTGCATGAGACTGAGACAATGCCTATATTTGTGGAGGTAGTGAGTCACTCGTACAGCGGCAGAGAGTATGTCACTGCTGATCGCGACTTGCTTCTGTCGAAATGTGAACCTCCTTTATTTCAGTCCAGAGGAGTAAATATTCAAGTGGAATTGTGATGCTTCTTATCTGTCGCTACAGCTCATCAGAACAGAGTTTCTGCAGTCATCTTCTGCTTGGAAGCGGAGTGGGTTATCAGCACGGGCCATGATAAATGTGTCAGCTGGATGTGCACCAGAAGTGGAAACATGTTGGGAAGACACTACTTCACCTCCTGGGCCTCTTGCCTGCAATATCCTTCAAAGCATTTGTATCATGCGGGATGTGGGCTGTTTTTTCTTAGGTTTGCTGGAGCCCCATGTGCATGCCAACCTCCTATTTCCTTCAAGTAGACTATCTAGATTTTGGAAGCGTTTTGAGTGCCAGTTTCTGTTTGACGTGGCTAGCGTAACCAAGTTTTTGAAGCCTACCACAATGCGTGCATCTTAAAATGGGTAGCCAAGCACAGTCTGGGTTGGATATTGGAGAATCCTGAACCATGTGCTGCATAGATCTTAGACTGTCTCTGTGCTAGGTGCTGTCTTTATCTAGTGTTAGAATGGCCAACAAGGTAGAAGGCAACTTCCTTTATTTACAGGCAAGGCTAATTTGGTGATGACTCCCACAGACCACGGAATGAAGCAGCAGGATTTGTCAGAAGCTTCCAGTGAGTGACAGTGGGTTGCGAGTTGGGCCCTCTTGCCCACACCTGGGAATGGTTGGCTCCAAATGGAAGCTGTTCCAAAAGGGAAGGGTGCAAATGACTTATGAGTGAGTCTTTGGAGGCCTCTTCTGGGTCAAGCTGAGTAGATGTCCCACTCTAATGGCCTCTGTGGGCTTCAGAATAGCCATCAGAAGCCTCCAAGAACTAGCTTTCCAGACTCCTGCAGGGCCATTCTGAGATGTGCAAATAGAAAGGGTCACTGGCCCAGAAGAGGCCTCTGGAGGCTCACTGGTAAGTTAAGCTCATAAGAAGAGCCCTGCTGGATCAGGCCAAAGGCCCATCTAGTCCAGCTTCCTGTATCTCACAGTGGCCACCAGATGCCTCAGGGAGTACATGAGACAACAAGATGCCTGCATCCTGTTGCCACCCCCTTGCACCTGGCATTCTGAAGTAGCCTACTTCTAACATAAGGAGGTTGCACCACCCATCATGGCCTGTAGCCCATGATGAGCTTTTCCTCCAGAAATCTGTCCAATCCCCTTTTAAAGGCACCTAGGTCCGATTCCATCACCACCTCTTGTGGCTAGGAGTTCCACAGAGTAATTACCTGCTGGGTAATTCTGTTCTGACAAGCAGCGTTGTGACCCACTGTCAAGGACAAGGTGGGTCAGGGCATTGGAATGTTTGGGAACTGCAGCTCTGTTACTTTGTGACCATCTTATTTTATCAGCTGAGAGGCACAACTTCTGTTCCTCTCCCCAGCTCTTCTTCCCACCACCCCACTGTTGTTGCAGCTGCCAAATGTATTGCTTGTTTACTATTTGAGCTGTTTATGGCACCTGCAGCACAGATTGGCAGTCCCTGTTATAAACCTCAGGAGAATTCTGTACTGAGGTTGGGGTGTGTGTTCTACATTGTTTGTTTAAAAAGAGATGAGAACCAGGAAATGGCTACAATAAACCTCTAGACATACACAGCTCATTATGCTGTTACAAGGCGACTTTCAGGACAAAAAAATTGTTGTGATTCTTTGCACACTTGTAAGCATACACATATAGTCTATAGATTGTGTTTGTTGCAACCAATCTACATTTTATCCTTTCCTTGACTAATTTCTGAGGCATTCAAAATGTTGTTTTTAAAGTTGGCGTGCAGAGTAAGCTGCAAAGCACAATTCCTGGGGACCGAACTTTTCTGCCTTTGACGGAACATATAGTCTTGTTGGATTGTTCCAGCAGTGAACAGAGGAGTCCTTGATTGCTCCTTAACTTGACTGTGTCCAGGTATGACTTTGAAACCCAGCATGCCTTTGTCGGTGACTATTCCGGACAGGTCACTCTGCTGAAGCTTGAACAGAACACATGCTCAGTCATCACTACTCTCAAGGGTCATGAAGGTAAAGTTTGTTCTACTGGCTTGTCAGTTGGATGAAACCCCAAACAAGTCTTCTGTTTGTGTATGTAATTTAACTCCTTTTCCTCCAAGCGTCTAAAAATGATGTACCGAGTGAAAGAATAAAATTAAGTCAAAAACAGCAAACATACAAGGTCATTGAGAAAAGACCAGCTCATGGAGATATCAAATGTCTGGTGGAATAGGCAGGTCTTTGCTGGTGAATCTCTGCAGGAGTTGGTACGCAGTGCAGAGCAACTCTGGAGTGATGGCTAGGGGGCAGGCAGTCCCATCCTTCCTGGCCCAAATGCTGAAAGTCAGTGCAGTCAGAACCAGCTGGAAACAGTGAGCTCCATGCTAGAAGCCTTCAGTGTGCACAAAGTTGAGTTTTTTTTCAAAGGCTTTTCGAAGTCTCTCCCATGCAGGGTGCTTTGATCAGGTGACAGTGGTTAACTCTGCTGAATGCCATCAAGTATTCTGTAGACAAGTACAGGTGTGCCCCAGTACAGGTGTGGATTTGGTATCCACAGTTTCAGTTACCCGTGGATATTGGGGGTACCTTTTTAAAGGATAGAGGAATGTTTTTATTTTTTTTAACTTCTCACATTGAAATAGCTACATTTCCAGGGCTGCAGGCAGCCTTCTGAACTGCCCTCGACCTCTTCTTGGTCGCTCCAAGGCTCCTCCATTTCTCCAGTGTAGTCCCAGAATGCAGTGCGATGCCTTCTCTTCCTGGTTGTGCTGAATTATGGGTAGGGAATGGAAGAACCTTGGAGTGACCAGGAAGAGGCTGCAGGTAGCTCGGAAGGCTGCATGTAGCCCCAGATGCTTTTTGCTGCAAAGCAATATTTTTAAAAATGTTCCCCTATCTTTTAAAAAGGTACCCCCAGCGTCCATGATAGTCTGGAACAGAATCCCTGCATATCCTAGGGCAGTGATGGCGAACCTTTTGGGCTTAGCGTGTCAAGACTTCAGAAAATGCTTAGCTTGACTCTGCTGGTGTGTCAACCCCCCTCCCAAAGAAAAGAGAAACAATTCTTTATATTCATTTATACAAACCAAAAATATAGTCCAATCAAGTGTGATGCTCTATTTGATGTTTCTTTATGAAATATAATTACAAAAATGAAAAAAATGACTAACACAAACTCAGTTTTTGTCAGGTGTTGGTGAATGCTGGTGTGTCACCCCAAACGTTGTGGCGTGTCACCTTTGACACATGTGTCATAGGTTCGCCATCACTGCCCTAGGGCGTGCCATTTCCTTAGAGTGCAATGCCACAACTAAATGCCCCTTCAGTTGTGCCTACCTCCTAGTTTTGTATCTGCTGTGTGTCTGATATACCAGATTGAGCTTCCTCTGTTTCTCCAACTTAAACAGGTAGGATACTGGAGAGTGTTGTTGGCTGTTGCAGGGAGTGGCTGGCTCTGTAGCTTGTCAGTAGTGTGACATGCTCTTCATTCTAACTCTTGCCAGACTGCAGTCTGCAGTCTGGCGAGAACCTCCCCCCCCCCCCCATGACCAGTGCTTGCCATTCCACTATGTTGCCACTTCGTTCTTCACCCAGTCTGGGTCTAGAGATGCTCTGTGTCTGCCTGTGAACATCCTGCCACAAAGCCTGCTGGGACATTGGGCAATAGACATGACTGCCCAGAGCACCCTTCTTCCTAGAAGAACAAAATGGCAGCACGGTGGAACAGTAAGTGCTGGTTGGGATGGGGAGGGCTTTTTCAGAGCACGGTGTCTCTAGTTTGGAGACCGCTGCTTCATTTTTTAGGGAAGGGTCCATAGCTCATGTGCAGAGTACATTCTTTAATTTGGGATATTCTTAGAACACTCTTGAGGTGAAAAACCTTCCAGAGTAGCTAACGATCTTGAACTTAAGACCACAATCAATGCAACATCAAAAATGCAAGAAATAACAAAAGAAGCTTATTTTCATGCGTAAGTTTTTGGGTTCAGTCTTCAGTTGCAGGCTCTTCGGTAGTTGATCAATGAAAGCTACATGGAGCCTCCTTCTTCTGAAGCAGTATATCCCTGAATACCAGCTATTGGGGAAAAATACCAAGAGAGGCCTTTGTGGACTTCTTAGAGACATTTGATGGGCTGTAGGAAGCAGGATGCTGGATGTGATTCCAGGGTGGTGTTCTGACCTCTTCCTGAGATGTTTGAGGGTGTCCAAGTAGGTAATGTTGGGCTACATGGGCTAACAATAGAACTATATAAGCAGGTTCATATGTTTGCATGGAGAAACAAAGTCCATTTGGGAAGTCTAATTTGAAGGTTTCACATGCTGGCAATCAAGGCATTTGTTGACATCATAGGTCATCAAATGAAAATTCAAATAGTGATCAGGCCTGTAAGGTGTTTGTGTGTCTGCTAGGTTGGTATAGCACACTCTGAAATGAATCTCTCCTTGGCTTCGCAATGTGGTGTCGTGAGCCATGTAGCCACTAGATGGCCACCGTTCAAATGCTGAACTTCTGTCCACACCCTTGGAAAGCAATGTACTCATTTGCTACTCCTGCCGCACAGCATTGCATGTTTCATCTGTTGCATTGTATTCACCCAGATTATAGCACTTCGCATAAATCAAAGGTAAGGACCTCAGCTAACGTCTCTAGCAATGATTTGCTCTATCAGGTGGAATGACTCAAAGGGACTTTGAGGCTGTATCTCGGCCCCCAGGTTCATTGCTCCCTGGTCCTTTTTTGCTATCCTTCATATACCCAACACAAATCTCATCAGGCCTTCACTACCATGTGCTGTTACTCGGGTCTCACTAATTCACCTGCTTCCCTACTCTGGTGAGCAGGCCAAGCTTCCACCTTCCTCCTAGGCTTGGAACCAGGAGGGGAGGAACAGTCCATGACACTGAAGGCAAGACCCTCACCCCTTCCCTGAGTGGACTGGAGGAGAGGCAGAATTGTGTCTAGGTGAATTTTGACTGGGTACGAAGACCAACTAATACTTGTGGACTCCTGCTGTTCCCAACGTTGCATACGCACCCTTTTGCTATCCCTTCGATGTGGTGTTCTCGCCCTGTCTTGATTTATTTGTCTAGTGACTTTTTAAAAAAATGGAAAACTCATCTTTTTAATCTTGAATTGTCATTTTTGCTCTTTCTGTTCCTTCTTTTCGCTGATAATTTTTGTAATGTATCTTTCCTGTTCTTGTTAGGCTGGGCCCTCAATTAGCACAGTTTCCCCTTCTATTCCCCCTTTATCTCTTGCTTAAATTTTAATTCTGTGCAGTGCTTAGTACTCTTTTGGCACATTTAAACAATGGTGATTTTGTCTAAATTTCCCACTTGCTCCAACTCACGTTCGTCTGCATATTAAACTATGCACAAACACCTGCATCTACCCATATTGACCAAGCTAGGCCATTCAGATACTTTACAATAGTGACATAGTTATTTGGGTTTTGCTGTCTTAGTAGCATTTTCATGTCAGGTGCCTGTGCAATTCTAGCTGGTGGTTGTTTTTCAAAATAGAACTAACGCTGTAATTTGTCAGCTGATAAAAAGGGATTTTGGTTGGTTCCTAGTTGGGAGAACAGGTCCTTTAAGGACACTTCCTTTGTTCCGTTTCCAAATAGGCAACGCTTAAGACTTATGTTTTGAGTGTGCTTTCCTTCCACAGAGTTCAGGGTAGCTTGCTTCTATAGAGGCATTGCTCAGGCCAGGCCTCGTAGCTGCAGCAGTTGAATCGTGTCTTGTATCTTTGCCTGTTCTCTGAACCAGAAGATGTTTGTTTATCTTCCTCTGGTTTGGACGGCTGCTAGCCATGATGTATGGCCCTACCAAAACAGTTGACAAGTTGCACTGCTATACTCATCGATTCAAGACATGAGGGCCCGCTCTGATAAACCAATGGAGCTGTGTCCCTCTAAAAAAACAACCCAGTTTCTATGTACGCTTTATAGTAGTCTATATAAATGTTGACAGAGATTGAATAGAAACCAAGTCAATATTGGGGGAATGCTGTACAAAAGGGTGATAAAGTAAACATGGATTACCCAGCTGGCTCAGATAAGCTGCCCTACCAAGCATAAACTTCAGAGGCCGTCGTTAGGAACAGGCTAGACATCCCTTACTGATTTGAAAGCCTGGTATGGTCACTAGTCATGGTCATGTGTGATACTGTTGAGAAATGAAATCTGATAAAATTATGGCAGCTTCTAGGTTGACTGGTGTGTTCTTATAATATACATCTTGTTTGTGGGTTTCTCACATGGTTGCTTAAAAAACTGCAATATAATCTTTGGTAGCTGTGTGTCTTTGCTTGAATTTTATGTTGTTGAGGGAAAGCCCCATTTTGCCTCATGGAGTTGCTCACTCTGCTCTCTCGAATTGGGTGGAGAAGGATTCATCTATACTTTTGTTGTACTGCAGTGGTTCTCAAAGTTTTTAGCACCGGGACCCACGTTTTAGAAGGACATTCTGTCCAGGACCCACCAAGAGTGATATCATGGCTGGAAGTACCATCATTGTGATGGCAGAGCCTGCTGCTTTCCTAAGAACGCACAATAAGTTCGGTTATTTCTCAACCATTGTCCAATAGCAACGTGAATTAGAAAGAAAAAAAGTCTATTTACAGCCTTGACACAAGCAAAACCACCACACAGCCCTCCCCCTTTCCGCCTTCCTATCTTCCTGTGTTTTCAATATGACTGCTCTAGGTGATTTGCGACCCACTTAAAATTGGCTTGCAATCCACAGTTTGGGAACTGTACTGTACTGTATTCGGAATTGCAATTGGAAGAGACTTCATTGCATTGGGAGCAAATTGTCTTGTGTTCTATTCTACATTCCACTGACATTCTAAGCAGATGAAGGAAAAATTTTCAAGTCACCCCAAACTTTTAGAAACAAATGTCAGGCCTTCAAAATTTGCAAGAACTTGATTGCTTGTTTTTTTTTTTTTTTTTTTTAAAGAAAAACCAGTTTCAATATCTTATACTATGCAATTTAGCCACAGCCAGACTTCTGATCCTGTAGTTTGGTGTGTTGCAAATAGGATAATAATGCTTCATTGATGTTTTCCCATGAAAAAGGTTATTTTTGAATAGCATTCAAAGCAAGATTATTGCTTGAAGTGCCAAGTAAAACCCATCAAGCTATAACTGATTTTAATCCAGCAGCTGCTAGTGGTTCACTTAAATTGGATGTGAATATTCTTTCCCCTGATCTAGGAAGTATTGCTTCTCTGTGGTGGGATCCTGTCCAGCGGTTACTCTTCTCTGGAGCATCTGATCATAGCATAATCATGTGGGATATCGGTGGAAGGAAAGGGCGGACGTTGCTTCTTCAAGGCCATCAGTAAGTAGTGTTGTGTTTTTGTTGAATTGGGAGGGGGGAGCTCTTTAGGGAGCCCATTTCACAGCTTGGGTGCCCCTGCCAAAAAACTAGCTCACGGATTTCAATTGGGTGATTGCCCTAAAAGAATCCTGATGATGATTGGCCATTTTCAGGCCTTACAAATTGCTTTTGCAGGATAGGGAAATATTGTATTGTTTAAGGAAATGCAATACTAAAATTGAGAACACTGTCCATCTTTCTTTGCAGTGACAAAGTGCAGGCTCTCTGTTATATCCAGCTTGCAAGGCAACTAATATCTTGTTCAGCGGATGGAGGGATCACAGTTTGGAATATGGATATTAGCAGAGAAGAGGTAGGAGCTGTCACTAGATCAAAGGTTTCACCAGTTTTCCATGAGACTGCAGATTTGAAATATCTCATAAGCATTACACGGCTGAAATTTCTACGTTCTGCTTGTTTGTGGACATCCAGTTAAATTGTAAATATTTGCAATTGACCAGGCAACAAAGGGACTTTGGGGTGGTACTTGTAGAAACCGAAGTTGGGGGAATTCCCCTCCCCAGTGTGCTGCCTTCGGGACAAGTACATAACATGGGTTAACTCCAGGAACCCACCCCAATTTTCAGAATCTATGGAACTGGCAAGTGGTGGACGAAAATTGCTTTGCATAAACATTACTCAATAGAAACTTTTGCAGGCACAGTAAGACATCTGTCACAGGTTAGAGTTGCGTTTGAATGTGTGCAATGGGCCCTCGTTATCCATGGGGGTTCCATACCCAAAAACCCCAGATACCAAATTCCATGGGTATTCAAACCTACAGAATTTGAGTACAGAAACCCTCTGAACTCAACCGGAGTTCAGCAATGGTCAGGTCTGGAGGGTTTTCTGAGTCCTGCAGTGGCTGCATTCAACTGCCTGCAGCCTCTGTGGGCTTCAGAATAGCCTTTTCTGCACCACCACCACCACCCCCAATCACTTCTGGTTTTTGCCAAAAACCAGAAAGTGATTTTTTTATGCCCTTATAAAGCATTCTGAGGCCTGAAGAGATCGTGGGCAGTCTCAGACCACCCCTGCAGAGCTCCTAAAACCCTCCAGACCCGACTGGAGCTCAGTTCTGTTTGGGTTTGGAGGGCCTGGGGGTGGGTTCAGCCTCCATGGATTTTCAAATCGGCAGATGTGAAACCTGTGGGTCACGCAGACCCACCTGCACTGGTACAGTTTGAATTTTTGCTCATTTTTATGGTATTGCTGCTTTGGAGGCCTGCCTCGGTACAGCAACAAGCAGTGTATGCAGAATACAGTTTATGGACATGTATTGGGGTTGTTGTTGTTCAGTCGCTAAGTCTTGTCCGACTCTTCGCGACCCCATGGACCACAGCACGCCAGGCCTCCCTGTCCTCCACTAGCTTCTGGAGTTCGCCCAATTTCATGTTCATTGCTTCAGTGACACTCTCTAACCATCTCGTCCTCTGCCGCCCCCTTCTCCTTTTGCCTTCCATCTTTCCCAGCATGAGGGTCTTTTCTAAAGAGTCCTCTCTTCTCATGAGGTGGTCAAAGTATTGGAGCTTCAGCTTCAGGATTTGTTCTTCCAGGGAGCAATCAGGCTTGACTTCCTGGAAGATTGACCGATTGGATCTCCTTGCACTCCATGGGACTCTCAAGAGTCTTCTCCAACACCATATTGTATTGGGATACAGGTTTCTTTTTACCTGTGTTCTCCTGGAAGCATCTGGTGGGCCACTGTTAGATGCAGGAAGCTCAACTAGGCGGGCTTATGTTCTTCTCACATATCTTTATTTGAAAGTTTACTCACCTCAATCACTCTTTCCGTCCAAGGAATACTTTTCTGATACCTTGTTGTTTGGGGTTTCTTTGAGTCTTTATATTTTCAGGTTTCCAGCAGGCATGCAGGCTAAAAAAGTGCACTAATTAGGACGTGCAGGCTGTCAGGGAATCTTGCATTGCCTAGCTATCTTCTGTTATGTCAAAGTGAATATAATCATGACATCTGCCCTAAAGTCTTAGATTTAGCTCCAAGTCCTAATTCTCATCCCCTCGTGAATTTTAAAGTGGCCCTAACCTGCAGTGACAATAGCAGCAAATGCATGTCCGGAACATGTGCCTAGGCAACTCTTCAGTTAATTGCTCTAAATGGCATCCCGAGTGTTCTGAAATGAGAACAGGGCATGTTTAACACTGGATTATGAATGGAAAAAACGGAAGGCATAATTATCTGCCGGCGGAAGGCTTCGGCTTTTCCAATTACTTGTATCTCTTCTTATCCAAATGCTGATAACTGGGGAGCTTCAAGCCCTGCAGCAAACTAATCATTCAAGCCCTGCTAAGAAATGCTTCCTTATTAACAAGGTGGTGATGAAAAATGCCACAGTTGTGGGCAGAGTGTAGGAGGCGCATAAAGCTCTGGGAAGTAGCCACAGATTCAACCATCAGCCTGTATGCAGCTTGGGGCTAAATTAATCTAATTTTGCCATTATTATTTTTTTGCAGGCCCCTCAGTGGCTGGAGAGTGATTCCTGTCAGAAGTGTGAGCAGCCTTTCTTCTGGAATATAAAGCAGATGTGGGACACAAAGACGTTGGGGCTGAGACAGGTGAGCTTGAGCTTACGTTGCAGGTGAGTCTGTGCCTGGCCAAACCCAGCTGTTACTCCACACAGGGATCTGTGTGGAATAAGAATGGCTTGCTAACCACTCCCAAGCAGGTTTGTCATCCAGACTTCCATGTTTGTAAATGGGGGTGGGCTGAGTGCGCCAGTAATGGTGTAGAATAAGACGGAGTGCTCCACCCGCAAGTAATCAATTTTAAAGAGGTTGCAATAAAGCGATTCTGTAACAGCCGGGCATTTCTGCAGGAATAAATGGCCTTGCTGTTGCTTCAATTCCAGCTCTGCAGAAGCATGCCAGAGAATGAGACGGAGCAAAGCTTTATGATGATCATCACTTATGGGGTCCTGGGCACCAGTAGGGACCTATAGTGTTGTGCACCAACATTACATGCGATGAGTGCAAGGAGAACGATTGGTACCATAAGAAGTGGCCTCTTAAGAATCCGGCCATTGGTCTGTCTAGCTCAGCGGAGTAGTACCTCTCATAATGCAAAGGATCTGTTCTTGAAAAGTCAAGTGCTGTGTGAAACACAGCTATCTAAGTTCAGCTATATCTAGGAAGCAGGAACCGGCTCTGATTGGCTCTGTGCTTCCCAGAATGCACTGTTTGCATTGGCTAAAATAGCTGTTACTCCAGGACAGAGTGTTGTAAGAAATCAATGTTTAATGCAGTGGTTCCCAATGTCCTACTTGGTCAAGGAAGTGCTTTTCGCCTGCCAAACAGGCTGTTTAGAATATCAGGGAGCCTTGCAGAGGGGGCTGCAGGGCACCATAGGTAAGGTAGCCTGCCAGCTAGAACCTGGAGCACCACTTTTGGTCCCCAGATGGCCAACAGTGTATACTTCCCATGGAAGCCAGATGGGGCGATGCAAGGGCTGATTTCTCTCTGCAGTGAGGCTGGTGATGTCTTCCCACACTGTTTTTGGTTTTTTTTTTTGCACCCACAACTAATAATCAAAAATTGAGAAATTAGATGGTTTGCTTTTGGTTGGATTGGTTTGGAAGTTCTCCATCCTTCTGATGATTGTTGATGACTTTCAATTCTTTCATCCAGCATCACTGCAGGAAATGTGGCCAGGCAGTGTGTGGCAAGTGCAGCACAAAGCGCTCCAGTTACCCCATAATGGGCTTCGAGTTTCAAGTCCGGGTCTGTGACTCCTGTTTCGATTCAATCAAAGATGAAGAGTGAGTATCCATAGAGATAACTTCTTGGCATTTGAATGCATCAACTCTGCTTTGCTTTGGATCGTAATAGAGATAATCAGAGAAGATAATCAATGGTGGAGGATATTTTTCGTGACTAGAGAGAATTTTGGTAAAAGTTGGGTAAAAGCTACCACCTTTTATTAGTATAATGACAATAAATGACTAAGACTGTGGCGAGGCATCCTTCAGTCTGCTTTTTTTAAAGAGAGACTCTAGGTTCAGTTATGTACTATTCATGTCAAAGTCTTCCACAAATTAGCAGTGGCTCAGAGGTCTACAAGCATCACTCTTGCGTATTTAGAACTGATTAGAACCTTAATGAGTGGCTCGTTTCTTCAGTGCCATTTTGATGACAGTGCTGGTCTTGGGCTTGACATATTGACTTTTCAGAAATGTTATTTCCCTGAAGTGCTTTCTGTACCAAAGTAATTTCCTAGGCCTGGCTTGCTTGAGCAGTATCTGGGAAACGGTGCTTAATTAAATTCTTTTTATTCTTTCAAAAGTCACACTTCTTTGGCAACGTTTCACGAAGGAAAGCACAATATTTCCCATATGACCATGGACATCTCGAGGGGTCTTATGGTGACATGTGGGACTGATCGTGTAGTAAAGGTAAGAATGTTCTGCTCTCATGCCTTGGTCTAAATGGTCTAGAGCAGTGTTCCTCAACAAGTGGTACGCATACCACCAGTGGTACTTGAGGTGCTGTCTGGTGGTATATATGGCAACATAAGAAGTGCCCTGCTCGATCAGGCCAAAGGCCCATCTAGTCCAGCTTCCTGTATCTCACAGTGGCCCACCAGATACCGCAGAGAGCACACAAGATGCCTGCATCCTTTTGCCACTCCCTTGCACCTGGCATTCTGAAGTAGCCTATTTACGTAAGGAGGTTGCACCATCCATCATGGCCTATAGCCCACGATGGACTTTCCTCCAGAAAACTGTCTAATACCCTTTTAAAGGAACCTAGGCCATCACCACCTCCTATGGCAAGGAGTTCCAGATTAATTACCCACTGGGTTAAAAAGTATTTCCTTTTATTCATGCTAACTCTCCCAACACTCAATTTTAGTGGATGTCCTCTGACCAATAATACTACCAGCTAATTATTTAGTCTCTTAACAAGTGGCCTGAATTCACCTTTTAAGACAAATCTCCAGGTCTTTATTATGTACTTTTCAAAATTTTCTATGACGCATTTGAAGCCAAATATCCCTGTCTTGGAAGAAAAGGGATGTGTGTGTTCATAAGTGCAATCTGAACCACTTAAAATTTGTTTAACTTGTTTGGCATGCAGAGGAGGAAAGAAGAGAATCTCTTCTGCTCTGCTGTCCTTAAGTTTTTCATTTCAACTAATCTCCTTGAATTTATAATGGATCATAAATAATGGATTATAAATCCTTGGATTTATAATGAATGAGACTTCTATCCCATCTTTACTACTTGCCAATGTAAAATATTGTATCCATTGAGTTACAAGCTTGTAGTAAGTAGAGGTGCTTGTTTCTAGTAAGATAGATGTTACTGAAAACAATGGGCTGAGTAAAGTAAACAACATCGTTTTCAAACACTTCTAGTAATAAGAAACTTGCTAGTAAGCATCATTAGGACATTCAATGATTAGATAACTAATTCATGCAAATAAAAGTATCTGTCTACTGGGTTTTTCTGTTTTGGGGTAGGGGATTGTTAATTGTTAACCAAATGTTGGACACCTAGTTGGCTAAGTAGTATACACGTTTAAAATAAGTGGCAAAGACTGTAGATCACAAAGAGTCTTGTCTGTCTTTTGGATCTTTATTTTCCAGATATGGGACATGACACCAGTAGTGGGTTGCAGCCTTGCAACTGGCTTCACCGCTCGTTGATCTGGGCCCAGCAGGATAAGTGCATCCCATTCACCAAACGAATAAACTCCCTCCTTTGACTTTGGCCACAAAAATGCCTGCTGTGCTATTGCTATGTTCCCAAGATGGGCAGCCTCTTCTTGTGGAGCAGGACTCTTCTGCAGGCCATCCCAGGAACAATGGAACACGCAGAACTCTTAAGTTCACAGCCTGCGGAACAAACACAGAAGAGGCTTTAAGTGCACCAAGACAGCTAGCCTAGAAGGACCTCTCGTCTTGATTTACTTGTAGTGTTCAATGTGCTTTGCTGAAATATTGTACAGTGGTTAAGGATCAAAATGAGTGTAGTGGCAAAAAAAGTGTGGCAGATCATAGTAACTTATTCTCAGTCTTCGTAAATGGTCCCTGTAGACTAGTTTGTCTTACAGTCATTGTGAAGACTGCCTCACAAACTCTGACTGCAACTGTGATGGATGGAAGAGAGCCCTTTTTGTGTGCGTTTTTGTATTTTGTTCTTTGTTGTTCTCGGCAACATTGCAATGAGGGTGATGATAATGGTCGAGTTTGGAGTATTTGCTACACTTTTATTTGTTGATCCTTTGGAAGCTGCCAGTTCTAATTTTTGGAAATCTGTGAAAAATTATTTCCCAAGCCAGAACCCTTGAGTAGTTTGTGGGTTTTTTTGTACTTGGCAAAATACCAAAATGCAGCACTTTTTTCTGTAATAATAAAGCAAATTTTCATGCCTTTGTACATAAAGTAGAGGCTAAGAAAACCCACATAAAGGGACACTGACAAACTGCACGCTTTGAATTAATGGACTATTGGGGGTATCTTCACCCCTAGAAATTTGGAGTTTCTTACTTTTCCCTTCCCAAGACATATTAACAAAGTAGGAGGTCTGATTTTTCTAACATGGCTTTTAAAACATTTTCAGCAGTACCTAAATTTGTACCAGGGCCTTAGATGCTGGCTCCTGTAGTTAAAATGAGCAGTGGCAGAACATTGCAAGATTAAAGGTCTTCATTATTATTGGAAAATGAAATGTATCTATCATGTTGCACCACGGAATTACAAGCAGAATTATTATTTTTTGTAACCTGAGCACCACAACAAGTTAGTGCTCAGCTGCTCTTGTGGTGTTGCACCATTGGCTTGCTGGTAGTTTAAATGTGTGGAGAAACTTAGGTAGTGACTACCCAATGTTTGTGAAATGAAACCCTTGTTAGTTGCTTGAAAGTGATTTGAAGTCCATGGCAAAGATCAAGCCTCTTCCTTTATAGAACGGTATCCCTTATCCTGTTGTATATGTTGCTGTTGCGCTCTAGAGTCCTTGCTAAAAATACTGTAGTAAAGCAGGGAGAAAAATTCCTCATGGGAAATAGTAACACAAACAGTACTGATTGTATACTGTCTTATGCACAAATCCCTAACGAATTCAAATTATACGTTATGCTGAGACAGGATTTAGAATTCTAAACTATCCCATTTCAGGCTGCAGGATTAGGGTCACATTTTGGAATGCTTCCCCATGTGTGGGGAAAAAACTGGCTCCAGGTATTAAATGAGCACATTACAGTACAGATTTACGCACAGACCTTTTGCTGAATTTATTAGGCACAGGATGTCTTTTACATGCCTTTTTACATTCAAATGTGACTTGCACCTGCAGTTTGAAGGGAAGCCGTCCAAATTTCTACCACATCGGTTTATCAAACTCTGCATAAGGTAATCTCTTCGGGGGGGTTTGTGGAATATGCCTATTAAGAAGGGACGTGTAATTATCAGAAGTGTTAAAAGTTGAAATACATGCTTATGCTAGAGGTCATAAAAGAAAGGGACAAATCAACTGTGCCACAGTTTTTGATGACATCTTGGTGTATTGACCATAATTGAAGTTTCCGAAAACAGTTTTTACTTCCCAGGTATCAGGCAACAGCTGGGGGGTGGGCAAGGAATGAGTATAAACTTGATCAGCATTTCTGGCGACTTAATTTAACTGTTTAAAACTGTCAGGCATTCTTTAGGATTTGATAATTCAGATAGGCCAAGGAAGAAGGGCCTGTGTAACGGATAGACTTGTACTACTTAATGCCTTATGGGACTACTATAATGAGTGAAACATTGGGGGTGCAAGCCTAACCTGGAGTTAGGCCAGCACAAGGGCCACTGTAAAGCATGCTTGGACCACTCTCGGAGTCAGGGAGGATGGTGCACATCTGTGTGCTGGCTTCTCTGACTCCGAGACTGGTCCAAACATACTTTACAGTGTCCCTTATGCCGGCCTAACTCCAGTTTAGGATTGTGCCCTGAGTTTCATCTGTGTGGCTCGAACCAGAATGAGTTGCTTCACCTCAGTGCCCAGAAAAAAATCTGTTACCTGGGAACGTGCATCCTACATCTGTTATCTTGCGTACCTCCCCTTCTTACAGCCTTGGAAACTCGGGGTGACTTGTTAGCAAGTACCCACTGCTGTAGTGGCATCTGTACCATCTATATACAGAGGAGACTCTAACCTGTCTGCCCTTTTAATTAGTGGCATTACCTGCAGCATAACAGCTTTCACCAACAGCTTTTGGCAGTTGCACTTGTAATCTTTTATCAATAATTTTTGCCACAGGATGCTGAACTTGCTTCCCAAGTGAGGGACATATATATTTTTGTAACAAATAGCATTAACATTGGTAGCGATTGCGTTGGCTAGATAGCTAGAGGAATACTTTGTTGGCAAAACACCACTTTGGTTTGCTGGTTTCTAAAAGTGGAGATTTTCAGATGAATCGGAGCCTCTCTGCTTAAGACCATATTTCTCACTTGTACAGTAACCTGATTGGAAGGAGGAAAGAGAAGGATCATGCTGTGCGTTGTAACAATAATGGTCCAGCAACTTCAAATGTGCAGGTACTTAGATCCGATTTGCCACATTTACTCCATCTCTCAAAACTTTTTTTCACAGGGGAGCAAGAAATACTAATGTGTTTTTTGTCTGATAGTAGCTGTGTTTGTGTGAAGTCCTGTATCCTTCATTAGCTGAGACTGTTTGCTGTCTATTGTTCCCCTCTGCTCCTGTCTTTTGAAAAAAAACTTTTGATTGATTGTACAATAAAAATTATTTCCGGATAGTAACTTTTTTCCTTCCACCCTCACCTGGTCACCTGTTCTTTTCTGGGAAGTAACTGCTCGCTGGGTGTAATATGTACCTTAATTTACAGAATGGGTGGATAAAATGAAAAAGAATGGATAAAATGAAATGTGGCCTCTAAGAAAGTTGCAGTAGAATGAACAGTCCTGTTTGGGAGGGCCCATAAGCGGGTGGTGGAGGGGGTGGGATTGGGTGGATGTGGTAATACAATCCGCTTGCGTGCTGTTTTTCATGGACTGGATAGAGGAATGTTCTTTTTCCTCTCACAATACCAGAACCAGGGGACATCTAAAATTGAGTGTTGAGAGACTTAGAACCGATAAAAGGAAATACTTTTTTACCCAGTGGGTAACTAATCTGTGGAACTCCTCCCCACAAGAGGTGGTGATGGCATCTGGCCTAGGTGCCTTTAAAAGGGGACTGGATAGATTTCTGGAGGAAAAATCCATCGTGGGCTATTATATAGGCCACGATGGGTAGTACCAACCTCCTTACATTAGTAGTAGGTTACTTCAGAATGCCAGGTACAGGACAGTGGCAACAAGATGCAGGTATCTAGTTGTCTTGTGTGCTGCCTGAGGCATCTGGTGGGCCATTGTGAGATACAGGAAGCTGGACTAGATGGGCACTTGGTCTGATCCAGTGGGGCTCTTCTTATGTTCTGCAAAAAATGAGATGATGGGAACAAGGGTTTCAAGAAGAGATTTGAAGAAAGGAACTGAAAACAGCACACATGATGGAGGGCAGCAAAAGAGAGGCTGTGACTGAGGGTGAAGTAGTTCAGTGCGATGAAAGAAGCAGAGAGGGGCAGATCAATGGGTGCATATCTGTGGTTCTAGGTTCAGTTCCTATATCTGTTAAAGCTGTATACATTGAAGTCATTTCTGTAGCCCTATCCTGTACTCACATAGAAGGATTGATGGCTGGTTGCAACTAAAAAGTGTATGTAATGGGAATGCTGTTGCATTCAGAAGCTAGGAAAATGTAAAGTATGGAACATGACTAATTGAGTTGCCACTTCCTAATAGGCTAATTAGGGACGTGGTGGCACTGCAGGTTAAACCACTGCTGCTGCGCTTTTTACTGGAAGGTTGGGAGGTCAAGACCATGCAACGGAGTGAACTCCCGTCGCTTGTCCCAGCTCCTGCCAACCTAGCAGTTCAAAAGCACCTAAATATGCGAGTAGTTAAATAGGAACCACTTTGGTGGGAAGTAAAGGTGTTCCGTGCGCTACGGCGTATAGTCATGCCGGCCACAAGATCACAGAAGCTTGTCCTCGGACAAACGCCGGCTCTACGTGCTTAGAAACGGGGATGAGCACTGCCCCCTACAGTCGGTCACGACTAGACCATTCGGTTAATTACCTTTAATTGGCTATCAGCTTTTACTTGTATCCTGGTATGCATCAAGTGTGATTTTTCTTGTGGAATTTTGGCATGTAATGGTTCAACTTCCTATCTGGAGAACGTTGATAGGTAAGTTTTTTACTTGCTATATTGAACCAGGGTTGATGCCAGGATACGCTGAGCTCTGATCACAGCCTGGTTAGGGGCACTTTTGCATGTGCACAAAGTGCACGTGTTCCTCGGGAATTTCCTGCATCCCAGCTAGTCTCTGCTAAGGGCCTTAGATCCCAGCTCGCCTGGGGTGACAGAAGCACCATGTGCAAGTGGCTCCCCACGTCTCCCTTTGTTATGCATTTTTATCATCTTTTTATCGCAGATTCAAAAATGTAGGTTACCACATCAAAAAGAAAATGTGCAAAAATTGCCTAGAATGGGTTTTGTCACATCACTGCCATTAAAATCAAGAATTCTGTGAGAATGGGCCCTTCGGGGCACATACTTGATCTTAATTGTGTCAATAACACCTCTCCTGGAAGGTTTATGACCGCCTGTTACAGTAAATGCCAGCACTCATCTGTCAATATATTCAACTGAAATGTAACCCAGAAAGTGACCACCGTTGTTGTGTCAAAGTTATGCGAGCCTAAGCCATCAGCCTCGAGACTTAGTCCCAAGCGGCCCAGCAAATTATTTTCACAACAAATTACCTTGTCACTCCAGCTAATCCACCATTATCAGGCAAAATATGCCAGGAGGGGAAATGAATTAATTAATTATTAATAGCAGCACATGTTTGGTTGGAACAAGATGAAGTTCTGATTATGACTCGGGCTTGACTTGTGATTGCCTGCTGAGGCTTGATGGCAGGCAGCCAAAGGAGAGAACCACACTGTGAAGGCAACATCTGGGCCTGAGGATTGGCAGATCACAAGAAGACTGTAGATTTGTAAAAGCCCCATTGAAAAAAATGGTGGTTTAGACTAGCCTGCTCATGTAAGCCGCCTTGGGCATTTGCTTCGGCTGGGAAAGGCAGGGTATAATAAATAAAATAAATTATATTTATTATAAATTATAAATAAAATAAATTATGAATCATTTATAATAAATAAAATCCTTCTAAGGGAGCGAATGCTGGGCTAGCACAGCAAGCTAAGCCAAAGCCCTGATAACTGGTATCTAAATGATATTTTTGATACGCAGATTGTAACGCTCCATACTTTTACTTGAGCACCAGAAGTGCGATCTAAGGATCCCTGTGGCACAGCATTCACTTTAATTGAATTGATCTGAGAGCCCTGTACAAACCTTGTATTCACAGCATCAAGTGGGTTATGCTCATAGGATCTGGCCGGTGGGGGTGGTAGGAAGAAGTGATGGGAACATTTTCTTTAATGTATGCAAAAGTCTATGAGGCTGCTTTCCGTACCTAGGTACCCACTGAATTGAGTGGCTCTTGCTTCTAAGGAGGATTGTGCTATGAGAATATGTAACAGTGGGCATGTTTAAACTGGAGAGCTGGTCCTAAAATATGCCAACAAATTCTGCAAGGGGGGGGGGAAAGCTTCTACCAATTTAATCGGCTCATGTTTAAGTGATCGCCAAATTTAATGAAAACATTCTTTAAAAAAATACTTTTGTTTCCCAAAAATAGTAAATGTTCACCAAATTTTAGACCACCTAATAATCCTAAAGTGATAACCACATATTGAATTCTCGTCATTTTCATAAAGTATTTGACAGTTAAAAAATGTTTTTGTCTCCCCAAAATAGTAAATTTTCATAATATAACCCTAACCCCGTGTTTGGGGTGTATAATTCCGTTAGCTAAGTAATAGTATTGTCGCGTAAATGTCATGTTATACATTTGGTGAACATTTACTAAATTTGGTGAAGGTTTACTAAATTTGGTATAACCATGGTTTGTTTTTGGACCACAGTGCTCACAGTTTAATTTGGTAAGCATTTAATTTGTTCCCAATTTAGTCTGACATACTAGATCACCATGGAATAGTCTATTGATGAGATTTTAAGTACCTGTACCCTGCTAAGGTAGAAATACTGTATTGTCCAATTGCCAGGGCCATTTTTTCTCCCACCAAAATATTATTTCTGTTGTATATTGTCCTGAAAAGGCAGGCTACTGTTTTCTTTGCATAAACCAGTCTTTCCTCTTGTGCTGAAGAGTGCTGTATTACTTCATGTGTTCCTGGTTCCAGTTATTTATTACTCTGGTATCAATAATATGTGCCTTTGCTGTTTGGTCCTGAAATACAAAGTATTGTTTTCCCAGTAACTAGTACAGGAGGGATTCTTTGCCAGGTATGCTAAGGGGCTCCTGGCAGGCTTCCCAATTCATCAGATTTCATGTGTTGCCTTTTGGGAGTGGTCTGTTGAATGTGATGGTCATCTACATATACGCCTGCCTATGTGCACTGCCTATGAGCACTGCCTATGTGAACTCACCCTGCAAGAACTAGGAGTTCGTTTATAGTTCATAGTCTTCCCTGAACCATGTGCTGTTGTGCTCCCTAATATAGCCCCACTTCCATAGATCCATAACAGAAGGGACATTTGGGCATGTGCAGTATGTCTCCAAAGCAGGGGTCTCCAAACATTTCAGTTTGAGGGCCACGTTGTATATTTTGCAGTCTCGTGGGCTGAAAAAAATGAATTTTAGAATTGAATGAATGAAATTGAAATGAATGAATCAGTTTTACATGGATTTTTTATTTTTTTATTTTTTTGATAATCAGCATGAGGCAATTCAGGAAAAAGAGAAATGACATTTGCAAAGAAACAATGCCATGATTAAACTGAGGGCGCAATCCTACCCAGTGCTGGAATGGCAAGGCTGGCCGGCCAGCGCCATATACGACGCAGAGTGGGGGGAGGCTGGGGCCTCCCACGGCCAGGGAGTGTGCGCTCCCTTACCATAGGGAAGGCTCCAGCCTCCCTTACGCACTCCTTGGATCGGCATCTGCGGAGATCACGCAGCCCAAATCGGGGTTGCGCAGCCTCCAGAACGGGCTTAGTGTGTGGTTGTACGGCCACCTCCCAAGCCCGCCCATGTCCCGCCTTCCCTCTCCCTCCCAAGTCCAATCCCTGTGCCATTTTGGCATGGAGCTTCCCCTGCACTAGCCGCCTTTGGCCGATGCAGGAGAAGCTCGGAGTTGGCACTGTTGGGCTAACGCTACTCGTAGCATTGGCCTGACAGCAGGAGGGCCAATGTGGCGGTAGCGATCATCGCCCCTGGGTCTGCGCTCCGCCTCTTGCGTCAACCCAAGATGTCGCGTCGACACAAGAGGGCAGGTAGGATTGCGCTGCCCGAAATGATATGAGTTAAAATATCAAATTTTTAAAGTTGCTGCGGGCCAGACAAAATCTTGTGGTGGGCCAGATTTGCCCCCCGGGCTGTAGTTCGGAGACTCTAGTCCAAAAAAATGAGAAAATAGATACCTGCTGAATTTTCCTTTTTTTTTTTTACATAAGCGTTAAAAATACAGTCGCAAGTTCTGTCCTCTCTCTAAACCCGAAGCCTCCCTGGGAGATGCCAGCAAGCGATAAAGCGGTTAACTGCGAGTGCCTAGATGGGTGCCTACATGCTGAAGAGGAGGCACCTCACTAATCAGCAGTGACAAAGGCCAATCCAGTGTCACAGCGCTGCTATAGAAATGAGGTAAAAGTCACTGTGGAATTCCAGCGGATGCCTTGAAGGCACCAATTAAAAATGAGTGAATTATATCTGAAAGGCAAGAGAGGATGTCGGCTGCATGAAGACACAATATTCCAGACCTAATTTTAAAGAACAAAGAGGGTTGTCAGGATGGTAGAAACTGCAGGTGCATCAAGCTAATGAACCTTCGGCAGGAATCCAAAGTCAAAGCTCACTAATTTGGTCTTAGTGCAGCCCAGTGGAAGTGTAGTCAACACTATCTGCTTAGTAGAAACACAACAAGAGGATCCAAAAGGGAGATATTCAGAGTGGGCTAATTGACCTTGGAATAGAGTCTGGTGGTGTCAAAGGAGCAACAACAAATGTCTAGAAAGAGTCTGATCCAGGAGACAAGAGCGTAATGCAAGTTGGGTTTGAGTAACAGGAAAGTCCCATTTTGGGGGGCACGGCCATCACTAATTGGTTTCTTATTATAATGGAAACGATGACAGTAAATACAGCATAGGTATGCTGCCTCGACTTCCATGATAGAAGAAAGGTGGGCTCTACACCAGATGCAGGGGAGTGGCAACAAGATGCAGATATCCAGTTGTCTTGTGTGCTGTCTGAGGCATCTGGTGGGCCCCTGTCAGAGACAGGAAGCTGGACTAGATGGCCCTTTGGCCTGATCCAGTGAGGCTTTTGTTATGTTCTTCAGTGCAGGATAATTATGGTGGGATACCATCAATCCCATCCCATTGCTCCGTGAGAGTTTACAAGGGAAAATAGAAACTCAAGTCTAGAAAAAAGACTAGTCCCCTCATATCTAGCGGGGACACATGATAGACATACAAAATTATGCATGGGGTGGCTAGAGGGATGTTCTTTTTCCCTCCCTCACAACACCATAACCAGGGGACATCTACTAAAATTGAGTGTTGGGAGAGTTGGAAGAGGTAAAAAAAACTAATCTGTGGAACTCCTTGCTACAGGAGGTATAGTTGATTTATTGGTGTCTGGCCTAGGTGCTTTCAAAAGGGGACAGAATAGATTTTTGGAGGAAAGGTCCATTGCAGGCTACAGGCCATGATGGGTTGTGGAACCTGCTTACATTAGAAGCAGGCTACTTCAGAATGCCAGGTGCAGGGGAGCGGCAACAGGATGCAAGGATCCTGAGGCATCTGGTGGGCTACTGTGAGATACAGGAAGCTTGACTAGAAGGGCCTTTGACCTGATCCAGTAGGGCTCTTCTTATGTTCTTCTTTTGTTTTTAAACTGGATCAGTTGCTGTGACCCAAAGCAATCTGAGTTATAGGGTGACTGCAAATAAAGGACAGTGATGCTTTTTCTATCCCTTTAATAATTAGGAAGGGTTTTTTTTAGAAAGCACAGCTTGTCACATGGGCTGATAAGCTTCAAATGCCTATGGTCTTCTCATGAACAAGTCAACTAGAGTTCTGTTCTCCTTTGAACCTGGTCACCCAACTGAAGCGTGGCAAGCTCAACTTAGTTTCAATTCATATGATCAAATCAATGATCATACACAATAAATCATAGTTTTGAGCAGAATCTGAACCAAGCTACTGACAGTGCTATTGTTCTTTTTGTAACACGGGTGTCCGCCATACAAACTTGCTGGGTGCCACAACAAGCCAGAGGGTAAGAATGGCTCTTTGCCCACTGCAAAACTGTAGACATGTCAAAAGTTTTGTAAAAAGTACTAAATGCTGTGAAAGTAGATAAACAATAATTAAAAAGTTAGATTATTGCATTCAATGTATATTCAGGGTGACCAGATAAAATGGACAGCAGAGTGCATATACCTTTAACCATGGTATAGAAAATTTTGGCAGGTACAGCTCAACACAGAAGAGTTTAAAAAGCTGCATCTGCCAAAATTCTGTCTTCTGTACAATGGGTAAGTATACAGGCTATCTGTTCATCCTGTGTATATTTATAGAGGCAAAATAAGAGGTAAGATGTAACAAGACCAACTCTACCACTGCAAAAATGGCAGCAAACCACAGAACATTTGAACACCGTTTACAATCCATATTTATGGCATATTGTTACAATGTGTTCGTAGTCACTAGGGCACATGTCCATTGGGGCAGTGGTTCTCAAATATTTTTAACACCGGGACCCACTTTTTAGAAGGACAGTCTGTCTGGGGCCCACTGGAAGTGATGTCATGGCTGTATCTGCCATCATTGTGACCCCAGAGCCTGCTGATTTCCTGAAAATTCTGCAATAAGTTGGTGTATTTCTCAACCATTTTCCAACAGAAAGGAAAAAAGTAAAGAAAAAAGCCTATTTACAATCTTGGCACAAGCAAAACAACCACACCGTCCTCTCCCTTTCCAGCATCCCTTCTTCCCATATTTTCAATATGGCTACTCTAGATACTTCACGACCCACCTGAAATTGGCTCGCAACCCACTGGTGGATCCCGAGCCACCGTTGGGGATACACCGTGTTAGGGTTCCCCATCCCAGTACTGAGCATGTAGGGTGGCTGTCTGATTAACCGTGATGTTTCAAATGATGTTATGTGGCTCCTAACACTGAGCAAGTAGGAAGTCTGTTGAAGTCAGAAGCAACAGAAACTTGACTGCTTCCACAGATGCCATAATCAACGAAAGGCATGACTAAGGCTGACAAAGGAGAAGGAAATTCACAAAGCAGCTCAACTGGAATATCTAGATTTCTGGTCATTTGACAGAACAAAATTGGTTTGAAACCACATCCTCCCCCTTAGCTGGTTTGTCAACTAGGTGGTATTTGCGTAGATAAGAGGGTCAGTGCTATTGGAGGAGGGCTCTGCTGCTAAAACAGGTTGCTTGTTAACTGTGGCTCAATCATACACATATTCTGCATGCTGTAAGTAGACTTGGGAGGTTCACACAAAACTCCCCATAGTACCTGTGTTGCGTGGCAGCAAGCTCCCTGTTCTCCTTACTTAAAAATAAATAAGGATCTGTCTACCTTCAGGGTTGAATTTTGAAAATATCAACTGTTGGAAGTGGGAGGTTGAGAAGTATTTGAAAAAAGATGCTAAGTCTATGTGCCATTTCCCAAAATCAGCATCTTTTTAAAAAAAAATTTAAATTTTTTTTAAAAAACTTTTTAAAAAACACTCCCCCAACTGTTGATTTCCAGTCTGCATTTTATGGCAGTTGCCAGATAATGCACACTTGGTTGTTAAAGATTAAACTGTCCCTGTGCCCAGCACTGACTATGTGGGGTCAGTCCTATCCAGTAGAGTGTTTTGAGCTATAGTCATGTGTGGATTATAATGTTGGGAAAACTACGAAGAAAGGTGTGGTTTATGATTTTTTGTTTTGACTTAACAGAACATCTGCTTAGCTTCCTGTGCTACACAAAGTGCACAAAAGAGAATGTGCCAATGGCTTTCACCTATTGGCTGAAATGTCTGGAGCAGGAGATTTCTTGCAATACAAGTGTCATGCTGTGGAACTCCTTGCCAAGAGACATTTGCACAGCCTCTTTTCTGATGACTTTCCAAATATGGATCAAACCTTTTCTGTTTCCGTTGGTCTTGAAAATCAGCCACTTTCTTTTGCCCTATCCTTGCTTAGGCAGTTTTTAAATATATCTCAAGAAAATGTACACACTTTACAGTGTCAAATTTATTATCCTTTTTATCCATATAGGGTGTATAAAGAAGTTGCTTGACCCAGTTAATGAATTATGCCAGTATTAGAATTAGACTAGGTGGGTCGTGAGCCAATTTCAGGTGGGTCACAAAGCCCCTAGAGCAGCCATATTGAAAATATGGGAAGATGGGACACTGGAAAGGGGGAGGGCTGTGTGGTTATTTTGCTTATGTCAAAGTTGTAAAGAGGCTTTTTTACTTTCTGATTCACTTTGCTATTGGAAAATGGCTGAGAAATAACCCAACTTACTGCTGCATTTTCAGTAAAGCAGCAGGCTCTGGCAGCAAACTCTCACATTGATGACGCTTCCGGGCACGCCGTCACTTCTGGTGGATCTCAGTCAGTCATTCCAAAAAGTGGGTCCCGGAGCAAAAACGTTTGAGAACCACTGAATTAGACAAGGTGCTCAAAACATTCTCCATTGGCGTCTATACACCATTGTCATAGCTGACTAATGGGCTGATGCACGTTGCTTGTGTTGACCCAATGTGGTTGCAAACGCGCCGCAAAATTGGGTGCTATGCTCATGCGGGCAGCAGCGTCGGCTCACAAGTGGCGAAGGGGAGGCCAGTAAGTAGTCCCCGTGCTGGCCAGGTTTGGCCAGTGTGGGCTGTGGAGGGCAGGGGGAGGGATATGGAGCAGGGCAGGTGAAGAGCAGGTGGCCCCAGAGGTGGGGTGCCCGAGGGAGGCGGGAAGAGTTCAAATTTGGCCATTAGGCAGATCCTACCCACCTGCCATCTGGTCCCCACCCCCCAAGTGGGTCCCGACCCACAGTTTGAATAACACTGCTGTAAAACATAGCCCTTTGGGGAGTTTCTTGTATCGAGTTCATACATAAGAATTACCACCCTATGAGGCTGTCCTCCTCTGAATCCATCTACAGTCATGTGAGATAGTGGGGGAGGGGTGCTGCAGCTCCTAGCTGAGTGTTCCACGCAGTTGAAAATGCAGGTTTGCCTCTGTGTAACGTGCGAATGGCTGTAATGGCACAACCTTATGCATCTTCCAGAAGCGGGCCCTGCTGATTGCAGTGACCCTCTTACCTCCTCTACGTGTGCAAAGGCTGGCAACCACTGCACGTGTATTTAATGTTGCTGCCAGCCCTCCAAGCTCAGGTTGCTGTGTACCGTTCTTTCTTCCATTTAGCCTTCCTTCTGCGGTACCTTAGACTGAGAGGTGACCTGCCCGAGGTTTACCTGGTGGGTTTCATGGCTGGAGGAGGCCTGGCAGCGGGACCTCCCCCCATTTCAGTGCTACATTCCCACCGCCCCAGCTCCACCAGGTTTCCAGGCTCAAATGCCCTTTGCTGCCCTCACCTCTCGTTACCTTCTGCGGTCTTCCCCTTCCAGACCTGAATCTCGATTGTAAGCTCCGCGGGGCCGGGCTCAAACTTTTGAGTGCCCGCATCAGGACGTTCACGGGGCACCCCGACTCCCACTTGCACGCGGCTCCCTTCGAGAGCTCTTCTTGGCCTCTGGGGTCTGAGGCTGGGAGGCTGTGCGGGGTCGCGGGGGGGGGCTGGTTTGGCCGGCGTGCTGCAGCAGCGCCTCCCCCTCCTCCGGGGACCGGCGAGCTGAGCGCCCTCTCGAAGGTGCCCCCGAGGCTGCCACGGCGAGGCAGGGAGGGAGGGCGGAGTTACTCACTTTCAGTTTCGGGCATTATGGGAAGGCAGGCGGCTCGGCTGGGAGTTCACCTGCGGCGCCGCGGGGGGGGCGGGGGGAAGCCACAGCAGGCGGGGGGTCCGAGCCTCCCCACGGCGCTGGAAGCGGGGCTGTGGCAGCCATGGTAAGCGGCGGGGCGCGCACGGGACACGCGGCTCGGGGCGCCCGCGGGCGGAGCGAGGCGACCTGCCGGGGCCAGGTGGAGCGGCGCAGGGCACGGCTCGCCCTTGAGCGCCGCGCGAGCACCTGTGCGGCGAGCCGCCCGCCCCTGGCTGGCCAGCGGAGGCTTCTCGGAGCAGTAGCCGTCGGTGCTGGGCCACTTCTGGGGCGTTTGTGGGCTCCCTTTGGCCACTACAGGGTTAAATTAAACGACCTCCCCCCCCTCCCCACGGTGTTCGGCCACAGCCAGCGCAGACCCTTCCGCGCCCGCCCCCCGGGAAGAATCAATAGGGGAGAAAGGGAAGGAATCGACTTCCCGCTTGCACCGACGCCGCTTATCTGAGCAGTGCCTTTCTCTACCTGTTGCTGATTGAATGCCGAGGGAGGAAGCGAGCCGGAGCTGGGACCTCCTCCAATTTCTGGCTGAAATTCCACTCCGTGAGTTTCAGCCAGGGGTCCTGGGTGGCAATCTGTTTTTTTTAAAAAAAAAAAGCCCACGCACAAAACACCCTTTCAGAATAAGTACATTTGCTATAAGAAAATTCGATTTGAACTTGTTTTGTCCCATTAATTAAAGTGTTTGGAGTGGTGGTCAGCTTCCTTCCTCCCCGCTTTTACGACAGGGCCACTTTCCTATAGCATGGAAAGCTGTTCCTGTGGAATTTTGGCCTGACCATCAGGTAGGTGTTCAGGAACACAGACGGGGGGGGGAGTAGTAATCCTAGAGAAAGTTGATGACTCCCCCCCCCAGTTCTTCATTTGTCTTTTTACCTGCTTTGGTAGGAAGAGACGGGCTTTTTTCGTGGGGTGGAAATTTACAGCATAATACTTCCTGGTATGGGGGGTTGGGAATAGAATTTATCTCTGTCACACCTGGGATGTATAAATTAAGCAGACATCCCGACTGTGGTCAAATGTGGTTTGTCTCACTTGTTGGAGACATCTACACCTGTCTTATTTGCATGCTCCTTAGTGTGGTGCTCCTTGTTTCAGTCTCTGCTAGGGCACACTCTGATCTGGATGAACCTATACAGATCCCATCATCAGGAGCTTGGTCTGGCTCTTGCACGACTGTACAGGCATGCTCTGAGATCCGCTGGGGTTCCGTTCCAGACCCCACCGTGGACCCCGGAAACCGTGGATACTGGGGATGCCTTTTTAAAGATAGGGGAACATCAATGGTTTGGCTGCAACAAGGTAAAAAAAAAAGAGAGTCGTTTAATGTTCCACTATCTTTTTAATAGGCATCCCAGTATCCATGCATAACTGAAACTGTGGATACCTGGGCACACCTGTACTTTATTTCTGTGAGTACATGTGGATGCATCATGCCTGTGTAGATTGAGAACATGACAAATACTTTTCTATTGCTCACTGTGGAAACGTTAAAACACTGGCAAAGACCAGGTACTGTAGTGCAGCTGTTAAGTGGCCAAGAGATGAGGATGCCTGGCTATATTTCCAAGTTCAAATCAAGCTCATCCCGGTGATCTAGGTCTTGATCGAGCTCCTGTGGTCCATCCACGTGTCTGGCCTGTGCGTGGTGCGTTGTAGGCTGATGGGCAGGAAATGGCACGGGGTGGATTTTGAACTTTGATTTGCATGTTTGCTACTGTGAAGATTTTCAAGCACTCCCATCTCTCTCTCTCTCTCTCTCTCTCTCTCTCTCTCTCTCTCTCTCTCTCGCTTTGCATATCCAAATAGTCCAGGGTTTGGATGTGTATGCTTTATTGGAACATATTGTTCTTTCGTCATTATGAAGTGGAGACGCCCTCTTTTCCTTGGCAGCTGCCTCACTGCTGATGAATCCCATGTAGAGGAGGGAGACCATTCATCTCCCTTCCATTCATTGCCTTGTGGTCAGGTTTGGAGTACCAGAGGATATGTAGTGAAGTGGTGCAAGCTGGGGTGTTGCCTTTTGCACAAGCCTAATAGGAATATGCCCATCGCATTAGGTGGTGATCAAGCAAACCAAGGCGGAATGCCTTCCCTTTCCCTTTGCCTGCTTTTTCTGTGATTTTTCCTGGCTCTGTGCCTTGCTTCTGAAAATCAAGGGGACAGGCTGAGCTTGTTGGTTTGTGTCTACAAGGCTTGTGATGATAGCCACAAGTGTTGGGAGGCCCTGGTGAAAGAGATTCTCCTGCTCCCACCCAATGCCCAGGGCCTGAGTCATCTCTGTTCCAAGTTATGACTGCCCGTATCCTGCTGCTAAATCCAGGCTTGCTCATTAGTGGTGGCAGCGGCAGGAGACTGTTCTTCTGATTGCCTTCCATAGAGCAGTGGTTCTCAAACTTTTTAGACTGGGACCCACTTTTTAGAATGGCACTAGTCTCGGGACCCACTGGAAGTATTGTCATTAACCTGGAAGTGATGTCATAGCCAGAAGTGACATCAAACAGCAGGAAATGCCGCCATTGAGAAATAATGAAATGACACTTCTGGAATGCAAATTGGCATTCTTGGACTGCAGCCATTGCACAACCATGAAACAGCCCTGACAGAAAGCAAGATTAGGACAGAATATGATGGAAAAGCACTGAACTAACAACAATTTAAAAAACCCTCACTTGAAAATTCAAACTGTTAACACTCACAAAAAGAATATAGCAAGAGTAAGGTCTGAAGCTTCCAAGATGGCAGCGCCCAGCTTTCGGCAACCAAGGGGTTCCCAACCCGCAGTTTGAGACACACTGCCATAGAGAGTCATCCTGATGGCATTTCAGCTCTTCCATTTCCTGGCTGCACTAGAAATTCACTATGATCAAGGGACTGAAGCACCTTTTATATAAATGCGATAGGTCTGATTGGAGGTGGGGTATGAAAATACAAAACTGCTATTGGAAGCTGCAGCCCTGTGCCACATTTTCCCCTTCCATCATGTCAAGCAAAACCTAACTCGTGTGCTGCTGTCATTCCACTGTTCATTTCTCAGCGTTTTTTCAGCACTAGACACTGATATATCTCGAGCATAAAAAAATCCCACTGTACATTTTACTACATATTGCAGAAGGTAAGGGGATAGCGTGTCACAGGGTTAGTGCCAAAAAGGCACTTTGTTTGTTCAGGACTGGCTTCCTCCACAGGAGTCTGCTGGTCTCTGAAGATCATCTGGGGGGAGGGGGTCTGCTGCCTTCTGAGACCCTGTTCCAGGCGTCATGTGAGAGGCCTTCTCTGTGGTGCCCCCCCCCGACACATGAGATGCAGAACATGTTGACAAAGGCTGAAAACTGATGTTATGTCAGCAAAGACGTCCTTCGATCATGTTTGGTTTTCTCAGTATGTTGCTCTTGTTTGATTTTTTAAAATGTAGCTTTGAATGTTGTTTTTGTAGGCCACATTGAGGCTCCTCTTTTGTTTCTTTGTGGTCTTAAAGACTATTAACTATGTTGTATGGTGCAGTTCTGAACAGATTTACTCAGAAATAAGTCCCACTGTATTCAGGAGTTTTACCTGGTAAGTGTTTTTCAGATAAGTTTTAGGTTTGCAGCCTTAAGGCCCAACCCTGTCTAACTTTCCAGCACTGATGCAGCATTGCCAAGGGTCTGCATGCTGTGCCTTGTGGTGAGGAGGGGGGCAGCCATGGTGTAAAGTTCCTCAGTGTAAAGGAACATTTGTTCCCTTACTTCATGGCTACATCTGTGCTGGGAAGTTGGATAGCATTGGGCCCTTAGTTCCTAAATTGCTGAGCCTCATTCTTAACTTTCAGCATTAAATTTGAGCCTGCATTTCTTTACTCACTCAGAGCCCAATCCTATCCAACTTTCCTGCACTGATGCAGCTGCAATGCAGCCTTGAGGTAATGGAATAAACATTCCCTTACATAAGGAGGCCACTGTTTCTGCTCCCCTACGGCAGGATGCAGCTCATTCCACTCTGGCACAGCTACCTCAGTGCTGGAAAGTTGGATTGGGCCTTTACTTGCTCTATTGAACTCAGTGGGATTTACTTCCAAGAAAACATACAGAAGGTCAGCCAGTTGGTCAAAAATAGTTTTCATATGTCAGGGATACACCGTATTTCCCCAAGTATAAGGCGCACCAAAGTATAAGATGCACCTTAATTTTGGGGCCAGAAATTTGAAAAATCCATTTTTGGGGCCGGCTGCTCTTTAAGGCAAGCGCATTCTCCGTGCTCCCGCTTGCCTTAAAGAGCCGGCAGGAGCGTGGAGAACGCACTCCCCTTGTATAAGACGCACCCAGTTTTTAGCGCCCCAATTTGTTGAAAAAAGGTGCGTCTTATACTTGGGGAAATACGGTACATCCCCCCCCCCGCTAAATTAAAGAACACAAGAATTGACCTGTTGGATCAGGTCAAAGCTGTAGCTAATCCAGCATTCTGATTTCAACAGCCAGCTGAGTTTAACATTAAGATGACAAGGAACCCATAAAGGTGATAAACCCCTTGTTTGTCCCCCTCAAAGGGTAATCAGAGGTTGCTAAATATCAGTTAGATATTATCAGAAGAAAAATACCTCACCAGGCTGTCATGTGATTCATAGCTAAATATTATCCCATCTAAGAGTTATTTGCTCTTTCATCTCTCCCGGCCTTTTTGATTATTAAAATGAATTCAAATCAACTGGGGGGAAAGTTCCTTAGCTTCAAGGAACATGCAATTTCCGTAGGACAAATAACAGAACACGTTCATGTTATAATTGGAAAAGAGAAGGAGGACAGCAACATAGCAAGCAAGGCAGCAGGAGAATTTGCTGCTTGGGTGGTCTGAGATACAACAGTAGTAATTTATGTATTTATAAATTTATTTTATTTATTTATAAATACTGTATTTACTGTATTTCTATTCCACCTTTCTCCCATACTGAAGGGGATCCAAGGCAGCTAACAGTTTAAAAAACATAAACACAAATACATTTCCAATAAAAACAATATTAAAAAGCTTAATTAAAAATAAAAACAAAGCCGACACCCTGGACCCCAATATTAAAATGCAGCTCAATAAAAACACCAGCCTGCCGTGTCAGTAAAAGCGTTCACAAATAAAACAGTCTTAGGGCCCTGCCAAAAAGTATGCATGAAGAGATCCGTTCTTAATTCCAGGGGAAGGGAGTTGCAGAAGTGAGGCGCCACCACCGAGAAGGCCCTGTTCCTGGCTGCCACATCCCTCACCTCTCCTGGTGGCAGCACAGACAGAAGGGCCCTTCAGGTGGCCATAGAGGACAGGTAGGTTTATATGGACGAAGGTGGTCCCTCAAATACCTTGGTCCTGAGCCGTACAGATGATATGTATGTGTTCTAATCCTCTGATACCTGAAACAGCTAATTATATGAATTCATTGTTTCTATATGAATCTTGGGCAAAAAGGATCAGAGTAGACTGAAACGTGATTGTTTTCTCATTTCTGCATTTCCATTACCAGCATGCCTCTCAAAAGTATACGGAGGACCCCCCTGCCCTAGCTTTTCTGTAAGGTTTTTCTGCCATGTGAAAATGGTCAAAAACGGCCGAAATCAGCACAGAACCTGGGGTTGCCGAGATGAGTAGTGACGCTCCCGACGCAGGTGGAGTCCAGGTTCAGCCCCCCCTCAGCGTGGGGGGCAAGAAGGGGTGTAAAACAAAACGTCCGCCATGCCCTGCTGGAACACCTGGACCGATTAGCACCAAAATAGGCATGTGCAAGCCTTGCGGCCTGGCCACAAACACTGCGGGGGTTGGGGCCCCCTAGCACCCCCAGGGGTGGGGTGCATGGGAGACCCCACATGAAAATGGTCAAAAACGGCTGAAAGTGGCATGGAATCCGTAGTTTCAGGGGTCGCTGAGATGAGTGGCGATGCCCCCAACACCGTTGGAGTCTGGGTTTGGCCCCCCCTCAGCGTGAGGGGCGAGAAGGGGTGCGAACCAAAATGTCCGCCATGCACCGCTGGAACACCTGGAGCTATTGGCACCAGACTCGGCACGCGTATGCCTTGTGGTGTGGTGACAAATATTGTGGGGGGTATGACACCCTTAGCACTCCTAGGGGTGGGGGTGAGAAGGGGGTGCCATGTAAAAATACTCTAAAACGGCCGACATTAGTGTCGAATCCATAGTTTCCGGGGTCGCCTAGAAGCTTGGGATAATTTGTTACCCGGGCAAGCCAGGAACAAAAGGCTAGTCTAAAATATATCATAGTGGTGTTTGAAAATGCCTGATCAAGAGGTGTTTGAAAATGGTGGGATGTTTTTCTTTTCTTTTTTTGCTTTTTGCAGATTTCATGATTTGAAAGGCAGAAGAAAACAGTGCTATATGCTTTTATTCCAAGTTCTCATTTTTATTGGTTTTAAATTCTTTAAAAGTATACTAAGTAGGTGAGATAGTGTCATCAGCTGCCGCTGCAGTAGTATTTCTAATTGGAAAATTAATCTATTTTAATTTCTGGAGAATATCTTAAAACACCAAAGTATGGTGTTTTGTGTTTTTTACTCAGATATGTTAATACCAAAAAGGCAGTATTTATGCATTTTTAACAACAACAACAACAACAACACTCCTATGCTGGTGGTATGGGTGATAGCAGAATTTTTCTCTGGGATAGCAGCATGCCAAGGCATCAATAATCCCCAATGCCAAGTTCCTTTACTCCCTCATAAACATGCTGTCTGATCTGGGTACTAAAGCTGGCAACATTGCCTCAGTGCCATGGCATTCCCCTCAGTCTTTGTACACACGCTTCCCCATAGCTTACATTACTAGCTCTGATTCTGTATTTTATTTCCTCTGAAATAAATTTTGTAGGTAGGTAGGTAGGTAGGAAGGAAGGAATAACCCCACCCAGTCTGGGTTTTTTTTTCCTCTCCCTGACACATTCCTTCCTTTCCCACTTCTTGACTGATATGGTGTATTCCAAGTGCTCATGTGCTAGAAGTAGCATAGCTAGTGTGGGGATGGAGCGATAAGTGCTGCAGGTGCCACAACATGTTGTTTAAGTGGCCCCTTCCACTTGCCATTGGAGCCATTCCGAGTAGCAATAGCAGTGTGTAGCACCTGTGCAGAATGGCTCTGATGACAATTGGGAGGGGCCACTTACACAGCATATTGCGACAGCTGCATATTGCGACAGCTGCAGCATATTGAGACAGCTTAGTGCTCCGCCCTGCCTTTTGCTATACTACTGTATTACAAGGCCCCCATCTCTCTCTCTCTCTCTCTCTCTCTCTCTCTGCAAGACACTTATACTTGAGTCATTTTCAGAGGAAGAATCCCATTGGATCAACTCAAATTGGATCCAGATACGGGTGCACATCCGTTGAAAGACTGAGGCCCATCTTCCACTTATAGGTCTGAAGGAGGGAACTTATACGTTGCCTATAGAAGACCCTAGATTTAGTTCCTGGTATCCAAGGAGGGGTGAAAAGGACTGCTGTCAGGAAAGCTCCTGGCAATGTAGGCAGCACCAAGATAGATAGACCCATGGATAAGAGTATTCCATACATTCATGGGCCTGGATTTCTCTTCATTTCGCTCAAGATGTGCCTTTGCTTGTGCCATGGTGGGGGAGAAGAGATGAAAAGCCTGATTAGCTTCTGAAACATCCCAATTTCACATGCTCCTCTCATGTAGCCCACCTGGAGCATCCAGCCTAGAGTTTATCTCTCTCCTCCTACCCTACACAGCAGTTGGCTAATTAAATTTGTAAAATTCAGCTTTCATTTAATTTAATGGCTTAAAAAGAATCCCTGGATTTTTTTATTTTTTTTTGCAGCCCTTGCGGTTTTGCTGTAAGTGGATGCTGTGTGTATCCCATGGCAACTTGTCCTCTGTGCTGGCTCCCTTCTCCTTCCCGTTGCCATGTATATGGCATGCTGCAATCAGCTCACTCTGCTTCTGCCTTAGATTCATAAGTCAAAGGCCTGCAGTAGAATGTGCAATTAGGTCCAAAAGCCCATTTTAACCTCCAAGAGTCTTTCTTAACCAATCTGCTTGTATCTTTTTAAAATTCTGCTGTTGTGACTCTGGAAAGGAACAGAAAAAGATTGCCTGTTGTCTAGTTTACAATGTCGAACCTTCCTCTTGGATGGTGTATTGATTGCCTCAGACCGAGACATAATATATACTAGGTGATGTGTCACTGACATAGGAGGATGCTGAAATGAATCACTAGATCAACAAAACATCTTTGCTTGGGACCTTGGAAGTTCAGTTCCAGCAAGGGCATCATGCAGGGATAATAGAATCACCAAGTCCTCACCATTGGTTGTTGCTGTTCCTGTCTTTTGACCTTCCTGTAATAAGTGCTAAATGGGTAAAGGTAAAGGTTTCCCCATGACCGAATGGTCTAGTCATGACCGACTGTAGGGGGCGGTGCTCATCTCCGTTTCAAAGCCTGTAGAGCTGGCGTTTTGTCCGAGGACGAGCTTCTGTGGTCATGTGGCCGGCATGACTATACACCGTAGTGCACGGAACACTGTTACCTTCCCACCAAAGTGGTGCCTATTTATCAACTTGCATTTAGGTGCTTTCAAACTGCTAGGTTGGCAGGAGCTGGGACAAGCAATGGGAGCTCACTCCGTCGCGCAGTCTTGAGGTCCCAACCTTCCGGTCGGAAAGCCCAGTAGCAGCGGTTTAACCCGTTGCACCACCACGTCCCTTAAATGGGAGAAGAAGAGGCATCAAAAACAGAGACATTCGTAGGAGCTTTCTGAAGCTTTTGTCCAGAATAATAAAGTGAAGATCAGAAATATGGCGATTTTCAAAATGGGGGAAAGCCCTTAGGCAGTGGCATCCCAGGGTGCTACAAAAAATTCACAGGGGTGTTGTGGGATGTCCCCAGTGGCCTCAGTTCTCCTGGCCCTGCCATCTTGGCCAGACTAAGATCTTGCTTGATTCTCACAGGATCTTGGGGGAGTGCTGGCAGCATTTTCATGTTCCCATGGTGTGTAACTGCCACAAGAGGGCACCATGATCTGGGTAAGGTTGGGGAACTGCCCTTGTGGATATATTCTGCTAACTCCACCTCTTTTCTCAATTGCTTTTTCGCATAACAGGAGACGTGTTATGGCAGATTACTGCATAGTGATTTAATACCTTGGTACTGTTACTCACGGAATTGGTTCAATTTAGCCAGCTTATGACTTGTGTGTCTTGAACATGTTGAACTCCTATTGCGTGGAACTGCTCTGGTGGCATTTTTTTTATGATTGCTGTGTTGACCTTGAGCACAATTGGTCTTGCCTAAATGGATGTGCTTTGAGGCATCCTGGTCTGAAGTGTTTTTTTCATTTTATAGCGTTGTCTGACTACTTTTGACATGAACCTGATAATGAAGTCATTGTAGGATCTGCAATCTCTGTATTTTTTTAAGGAAACATACACAAACAATAAGGCAAAGAGCTTCTTATGTGGCTCAATCCAGAAGCAACCAAATATATCCAAATTCACACATTGCTAAACTACAGTACTGTGTAGTGCAAATGATAAAAAAAAATAGATTTGCTTGAAAGTCACCAAAACCTTATTTAGTTTACATGTTTAGTTTACAAGTCAAACATGGATACATGTATTTTGTATTAAAGATTTTTACTCTTGAGATTGAGACTCTGAGTTGAGATTGTTTTTGTTTCAATAGACTGTAGCTACTCTGTTATGTATTTGCACTTTGTCTATTGTTACAGCATCAAAAGGCATGTCTTGCCATTCATTCCATCCTGGTTTTTTTTTTGTCTGTATTATAAGAACCCTTCATAAAATCCTAAAGCGATGGAGAAAGGAGAAACTGAAATGATGAATTGTAACCAGAATGATTTTGTGTCCCTTCTCTTGTTGAAATAGATAAGTGGTTCCCAAACTGTGGGTTGGGGCCCACCAGTGTGTCAAGAGCCAATTTTAGGTGGGTCGTGAAACACTTAGGGCAGCCATATTGAAAATATGGGAAGATGGGATGCCGGAAAGGGGGAGTGCTGTGTGGTTGTATTGCTTGTGTCAAGGTTGTAAATAGGCTTTTTGTTCCTTTCTGATTCACATTGTCAATGGAAAATGGCTAAGAAATAACCCCACTTATTGCTGCATTCTCAGGAAAGCAGCAGGGTCTGGCATCACAATGATGGCACTTCTGGCCATGACATCACTTCTGGTAGGTCCCGGACAGACTGTGATTCTAAAGAGTGCATCCAAGGTGCTAAAAGGTTTGAGAACCACTGATATAGACACTTTCATTTCCTTGGTTCTGTATTGGGGAATCAGAGTATGGAGTAATGAGAGTAATACAAGCATGTTAGGAGGGACAGTCAGGCACTGGCCAAGGTCCCACAGCCAGTGGCTAACCCCTGTGGTCCGGGTGAAAAACTATGGTGGCTACCCAGAAGTGTTTAAATACCTACTGCCAAGTTAAGCATCTCCCCAATCCCTCGTGAGGCTCTCCTTAGCAGTTGCAGAAACTCGGCATTCTCCCTGAGCCATGCTGCAATTTGCATCCCTACATTGTGTGAAACCGTAGCTAGTTAAGGCCATTATCAAGCTCTTGGCTTTCAAACCATGATTACAAAACAGCTGCAAATTCTCAGCCCTTGTTTGAGGCCAAATGCAACCTGTAAGTACCAGTTTATATGTCATGGCAAATGGTGGTTTGGACTAAAATGGAATTCCAATAGGAGAGGAGGGATCACATGATCCCCAAGGTTTATTCACACAGCAACAAACAATAGTTGCATCTGTTGCATCCGAACCAAGCTATGATGTGGGAAATGTTTGGGGTGCTTACTACAGTATATCAATCCTGAATAGCATGCCCACCCTAGATTTTGAGAAGGGGTGGATGGGTGGGAAGATCTGACTGGTAAGAGGTCACACACATCTGCACCCCTTAGGTACTGAGCACTTGTTGGCAAGGACCAAAGGTGCTTGGCAACAAGGGAATTGACTTTCCACATAAATCTAGTACACCTAGTACACCTAGTACACCTTTAAAACATTTAAAATGAGAACTTGGAATGATAATATAGAATGCAAACACATAACACCTCTTTCTGACTTTCCAATAACAAGATCTGTGAAGAAATAACACCATTTTCAAACACCCCGCCTTATGAGAGCCGTAGTGCAGGCCAATGAGATACTGTACGTAGCAGGAGGCTCCCAGAGGTGGCTGTCTCCATACAATAGGACAGTGTTAAAACAGATAAAAGGAAGTACTTTTTTACCCAGCGGGTAGTTAATCTGTGGAACTCTTTGCCACAGGAGGTGGTGATGGCATCTGGTCTTGATGCCTTTAAGAGGGGATTGGACGGATTTCTGGAGGAAAGGTCCATCATGGGCTATAGGCAATGATGGATTGTGCAACCTCCTTACAAAGGTGGTGGGCTACTTCAGAGTACCGGGTGCAAGGGAGTGGCAACAGGATGCAAGCATCTTGTTGTCTCATGCCTCCCTGGGGCACCTGGTGGGCCGCTGTGAGATACAGGAAGCTGGACTAGATGGGCCTTTGGCCTGATCCAGCAGGGCTCTTCTTACGTTCTTAGTGTTGAGAGAGCTGGACTAGGGTCTGGGAGAGCCAGGTTCCAGCTTCCATTCAGCCAAAAACCTTGTTGGGTGGTCTTGAACCTAACCTATCACCCAAGGGTGTTGCAAGGGTAAGATGGGTCAAGGTGACTCATGTACCCTGCCCTGAGCTTCTTGAAGGAAGGACAGGATAAAGGGATAGTAAATTATATGGGGCAGCATAAGGGTTCTGTATATACTATACAGATTGTTGTGTATTGGATGGAGCCTGGCTTGGGAAAGCGTCAGCTCTGATTGTGTGCAAAAAAATCAGCGGTGTTCCACTTCTTTAAAAAGAGGAGGAAAAACCTGTGCATTGACAGAGAACATAATTAAAACATAACCTAGTATATCCCAACTTTGTCTAATTCTAGCATTAATTTCTTTATAAAATGTAAACTAAGTTTATCTTCTAAATATTTTCACTTTCCTAGGTCAAATTGTACGTCCATCATTGTGCTAAACTTCTGTCTTGGTGTCTGTAGCTTCGAGGTGCGCAGTGCACTAAGAGTTAAATTTTTCAGTGGTGTGACTTGCAGGATATGTGGGAGGAAGGATGCTTGAAACCTTTATGTCCCTCTTTGACGGTAAAGAAAGCTTGGGGAGAAATGACATTCTATGGCAGGAGGGGGATATTTTGTATTCGCTGTAACATGCAACAAATATATGAAGACTTTCCGGATTTTTTTATAATCCAAAGGTCTCTGTTGGGATTGTTGTCCATGATTCTCGTGCTTCTGCTTTTCCTGAAAATGGTCTTCTTTACCACAAATGGTGGTCCTTGCTAACAGGCAAATCAGAACGGAAATGCAATTGCATGGAAACATGGCTGGTCCAAGATCTCTTGACACCTGCATGATAAATGCTGTCCTCTTTGGCTGATGATGTGCCTGCCTCTCCTTAGCCCACTCCCTGGTTGGAAGAGGAAGAAGGGGATAGAGCGGAAGAGGAAGTGTAGAGGGGAGGAAAGTGGTGTCTGACACTCTAGCCCACCACTCACCACTCCTCTTCTGCTTGTCACACTCATCCTTTTTCCCCAGTCCAGAGAATGGGATGAAGACAAGCAGCAAAAGCACAAAGACAGCTAAAAGTGGGCTGCCACCTCTGAACTGCTGCCTGGGATGCCTGCCTCAGTTGTCCTCATCAGTGGGCCTGCTGGCCCTGCAAGGCACATCAGTTGTCTGTGTCTTACCAAATGGGTTTCTTTCCTCCAGATACACTTTATACTGCTCTTCAGCCGACAAGGGAAATTAAGACTTCAGAAGTGGTTTATTACGCTGCCTGAAAAAGAGAGGAAGAAGATCACCCGAGAAATTGTGCAGGTTATTCTGGCTCGCAGTCCAAAAACGAGCAGCTTCGTTGACTGGAAGGACCTCAAGCTTGTTTACAAAAGGTGTGAGTAGTTTTACAAGTCAGCCTTTTCACACAGGGAGGTTTGAGAGGAGTGGCACAACGTGAGGAGAGCTTGTCCACCTCGGAAGCTTTCTTAACGCCTTCGTGGTGCAAGAGGGTGTGATTGTAAATCGGAGTAGCCTCTCTGTCTTGACTGGAAGAACAAAATTGGTTTCATTCAGAACTGCCTGTCCTCCTTACCACTGTACAATTGGAAACACCTGCCGTATCAGTCTCTGGAAGGAAGTCTGTATCTACTCAGTTCTGTGCCTTCTAAGGCAACCCTGTGACGGAAAACATGGCAGGTTCTCATTCTTCATTATACTGGTGTGGTAGAGAGCAAACATTTCTCAGGGCCCAATCCTAAAGCGCCTCTAGCACCGGCGGTAAGCCATTAAACCCAGCGCTGGAGTGACACCATGGCGACTCTGTCTCCACGTGGTCCTGAAAGAGCTCTGTAAATACCAAAATATTTAGCATTCTGAAGCCATCTATATGAATAATGTGATAGGAAAAAATATTGAGAATTAGTATCAAAGAAGTACTTCAGGTCCCTACAGCCCTCCAGTTTCTGAAAAGCTGTTGTCTGTATCAGTCTTACAGGCAGCATCTTAGAGCTTAATCCTAACCTGGAGTTAGGCCAGCACAGTTAAGCCAGCAAGGTTTGGTTGCACAAGGGCCACAGAAAAGCACATTTGGACCACTCTCAGAGTCAAGGAGGATGGCGCACGTCTGTGTGCTGGCCGCTGTGACACAGAGAGTAGTCCAAACATACTTTACGGTGTCCCTTGTGCTGGCCAAACTTTGCTGGCCTAACTGTGCCGGCCTAACTCCAGGTTAGGATTGCCCTCTTAATTATAATGCAATGCAAAGGAAACCATTTCAGATGAGCAAGAAACACAATGTCGGGAAGGAGACTTTTGCCGTGATTAAGCTTTTATTTCTGACTTGATTTCTTATAATTGCACTCAGTTCTCACTCTGGCTACTTCTGCCGCTTTTTAAATTATTACAATCTTATTGCACCTGTGTGCATATTAGGAGCACTTAGATGGAAGTCCTAATTAATCAAGGGCTCTTCTCCATGCTTTGAACTCATTATGTGTAAACCAATTGAAAAAAATAGTTCTTGGGGGATAGCGGATTGCATAATCAAGTCCTAAGCATTGGTTAACAATATTATTCTGGTGGGTTTTTTTTTGTTTTAGGTATGCTAGTTTGTATTTTTGCTGTGCAATAGAAAACCAAGATAATGAACTCTTGACCCTAGAGATCGTCCATCGTTATGTAGAGCTGTTGGACAGATATTTTGGCAATGTAAGTGGTTCCCGCCTCCCTGCATAAATAGAGCAATACTACTTTCCTGACCAGGTATCTGTTGTTCCTCCTGTCCACAGAATGTTGGAATGTTCTCGAAGACAGTGATTTTCAATCTTTTTCTTCTCATGGCACACTGATAAGGCGCTAAAATTGTCAAGGCACACCGTCTGTTTTTGGCACTTGACAAGCATATCATGCTACCAGTGTGGGGCTCACATCCCCCAATGGCCCTACTAATAAATGACCCTCCCCCAAACTCCCATGGCGCACCTGTGGCCCGTAGTGGCTGAACATCGCTGCTCTCAAAAATCGAAGGAGTCTTTCTTTAGGATAGCAAGTTTGTGCCAAGCACAATTGGCTTAGTGTTCTACTGAAAAATATTCTAATTCAAACTGAGAAAACTCTTTTGCCAAAACGATGGTTTCACCTGTGTTCCTATCACCACCACTAGGCCCTCACTATTCCAAGGAATGATTTGAGGCACCTGCTTTGTAAATAGGTGCTTTCTTGTAACCTCCGGCCCCAGAGTAACCTTCTCTGATACTGGCTACTTGGTGTGTTACATTGCAAGCATGGGTGATAGGGGATTGAACCAGACATGGGAATGGGAGAGACATGATGGAGACTCTTGCTTCCCCTCTCCCCACAAAGATCAAAGCAGCTGCAGGAGGAGGGCCAAATCAGCTCAGGGCTCCCTCTGCCACCAACCCAGTCTGAATCATCCATCCCCCTCCAACCATGGGGCTGCTGGCTATCCTGTGTGACAGGTGCCTCTCTATAGCTTGGTCCTGAGGTGGTGGATCCATCTGTAGCAAGATGCTTCCCTTGTAGTTACTGTTAGCAGCTGGAGAACATCATAAACGAGCATCACAGTATTAGGAAGGCACTTCCACTACTCTTTGTCTGCTTTCCAGGCCTGTTGGCACAGGGGCTGTTTGTCATCATTCCTTTGGTCCTTCTCTTCAAGTAAATAGATGTTTATAAAAATATATATGCATAGGGGGGTGTTTTTGGTGAATCCCCCCCCACACACACAATTTCTTGATTTAAAATAGCAAATTGCGGCATTATGTGTTCCTACATTCTCAATCCAAGTTATCATTTTTATTACTTTTAAATGCTTTAAGAGTGTACTAGGTAGATGATACAGGTGATATAGTGTCAGCAGATGCAGCCACGGTATTATTTCTAATTGGAAAAGTAGACTATTTTAATTTCTGGAAAGTAGCTGAAGAAAATATCTTACATCTTAAATATCATAATATCTTTAAATATCTAAAATATCTGATATTTTGAGTTTCTATTCATATACTTTATATATTAAATATATTCATATATTTTAACCACCAAAAGGCAGTGTTTAACTACCAAAAAGCAGTTTTCAAAAAAAAAACAAAAAACCCCACCCCTAATTATGCACTACGGTAGATCTCCATGACTGGACTGTTCAGGTGCCCAGATTGAATTGTTGGGGGGGGGGTGGTATTGGAGTCCGAAGGTTGTGTGGTTTGTCTCTTCATGTAATTTTTCTGTTACTAATAATAATATACCTCTTTTCAACCAAGAAAATTCACAAAGCATCTATATAGAATTCAGTGAAAGCAGGAGGACCTTGAATGACCCCTCCCTTCTTTTTAGACATTTTCTATTACATTTTAAGAGACATGATGGCACTGTGGGTTAAACCGCTGCTGCTGGGCTTTCTGACTGGAAGGTTGGGAGTTCGAGACCACGCAATGGAGGGAGCTCCCGTTGCTTGTCCCAGCTCCTGCCAACCTAGCAGTTTGAAAATAATAATAATAATACTTGTATTTATATACCGCCTTTCTTAGGTCATTAGATTACTCCTCTGACTTTAACTCAAGGCAGTTTACATAGGGAGGCTTTATTCATAAACAAAAAGGTTGTTACAAATTACAAGAAAGTTCTATCTTTTAAGAACATACAACATACAGATGGTACTTTCATGGTGTAGTCTTCTTTCTGGCCACACAATTTGCCTTCCTGCTGGCTGATAAGCAGCTTCTGCTCCCACCAAGAAGCGGCTGGCCCAGCACACTCCCCTCTCACAGGCAGCTGTAGCTCAGCTCTAATCAGTCGCAGTTTACAAGGTCTGCCGCTCACAGAGACTTCCGGTGATCCCGAACTGGCGACCTTCGGATGTTATCTTCAGGCAAACGGAGGCTTTAACCCTCTCGACTACAACCTCCTGCCCATGAAGGCACGTAAAATGCAAGTAGATAAATAGGTACCACTTCGGTGAGAAGGTAACAGTGTTCCGTTGGCATATAGTCATGCTGGCCACATGACCACGGAAGCTTGTCCTCAGACAAACTGGCTCTACAAGCTTAGAAATGGAGATGAGCACTGCCCCCTACAGTCGGTCACGACTAGATTCGGTCGTGGGGAAACCTTTACCTTTATTACATTTTAAACATTGTTCCAGTTCTTCTCTGGTTCCAACATTGTTCTTTTCTTTTCATATACTTCAGAGATAAGCCAGTGTGCATGTGCAGAACTTAATAGGTTTTTTTTCCTTAAGGAAGCACTATAATCTTGGAAGATAATCTTACTTCACTTTAAAATTGTCTTGTGCTGAACTCTCCATGATGTGCCCAAAGTCTGTATTTGCATTCATTGTCTGCCACAAGGGTGCACACACAGAACAGGCTTTGCACAGTTTTCCCCACGCTCTGTGCTATAAACTCATGCCTGAATTTTTTTTTCTTTTATTCAATCCTTACCAGGTGTGTGAGCTAGATATTATCTTCAACTTTGAAAAGGCATACTTTATTCTTGATGAGTTTCTAATGGGAGGGGAAATACAAGAAACGTCCAAAAAATCTGCTGTGAAAGCCATAGAGGATGCTGACATGTTACAAGAGGTAAGGTGGGAAAACGAAATAAGAAGAGGCCAGGAGAGCCGCTCATTTCGGCGCTTGATAACTGGTTCAGCTCAAGGGTGTATTGTTTTAGGCCAGCACAAAATGAAACATACACAATCCCAGGTATATCTGGGAAGTACCTTTGACAATCCCAGGTGTATCTGGGAAGTACCTGGGAAGTACTTTGACAAATAGAAGTAATGCAAAACATTGTATACCGCTCTACACAAAATACATGTATTGTTCTGTAAGATGCCACAAAGTAAAAATAGATAATTTAATAGATAATTTAAAAGAAATTAGCAGCACAGTCCTAACCTGTGCTGGTGCAGTCAGGCTGCTTGATTTGTGCTGCGTCCTGTGCAGGTTCGGAGGCTGGAGGTCACCTCAGGGTAAGGGGATATTTTCCTCCATTCCCAGGTGAACCCCCAGCTGCCCCTTTGGGGCTTCTTGGATACACGCCATATAGGGCTGGCAGGGGTTAGCATCAGTGATGTCATGCACCCACTACGCACCACTACGCAAGTACCGGTTTCTGGAAGTTGAGCTGGCCCCGCCCACTTGAAGCTGGCCCCTGCTATTTAACCAGGGAACAGTTGAAGCAAAATATGTATATACACATCTCTAGAAAGCAAAGCAACAGAAGTTAAATCAACACTAAGCACAAGCTGAAGTTATTACAAACATGATCACATCCATGGCAACAATCATGACATCACTTCCGGCTTATAACGTCACTTCTGGTGGGCGGACCCCAACAAGTGCCAATCAAAAGTGAGTACCTGTTTCTAAATCATTTGGATGACACCACTGGTTAGCATGTGGCATGCGCTGCCACCACCAATTCCACGCTTTCCCGGGCCCAATCCACCTTCCATTCCAGCCCTCCCAGCCTCCAAAACTCCTTCCTGCCACCCTGTCACAGCCACCTCCTCGCCACCTGGCACGCTTCTACCTATGTATGGGGAATGGAGCCAACGCTAGCAGGCTGGCACAAGCATTTGTACTGGCATTGCCAGCTCCCAAGGAGAAAGAAACATGTTTTGAGGCAGTGGTTCCCAAACTGGTGGCACCTGGTGGGCCGCTGTGAGATACAGGAGGCTGGACTAGATGGGCCTTTGGCCTGATCCTGCAAGGCTTTTTCTTACGTTCTTGTGTTCTAACTGGTGGGTCGCAACCCACCAGCCTGGGAAGCATTTTTCTCTGTCTCTTGAAAGGGTGGGGAGGGGGGAGGCAGTAATGCAGTCCCCAAGATTGTGCTGCTGCTGGGGATGGGTTTGGGTTTTTTTTACACTTACCAGCTTCCAGTACTGGAGTCCTGGGGGGGTCTCAGCGGTGTCATGCTGCCGGAACGCTGGGCGGGACGAATGGGTGAGCGGCAGCCCGCCCGTTGCGTCACGCTCCGTTTCGCCATCTTCCCCGGCCAGCGTTCCGGCAGCATGACACCGCTGGGGGGGGGGGGGCTGAGAAGCCCTGCCCATGCCCAAACGCATTAAAAAAATGAGCACTTCCAGTTTCAGGACGAAACTTCCAGAGCCCATTTCTCCTTTTTTTTAACGTGTTTGGAGGCATGGGAGCCATGCAGCGGGCACCCCAGGACTCCAGTGCTGGATGTTGATAAACATAAAAAAAAGACAAACCCTCCATTCCCCAGCAGCAGCAGAATCCTGGGGATCGCGTTGCTGCTGCGGCCCTGCCCCTGCAAAGACTTAGGTAATTCCCTCCCCCTACGGAGGACTTTGGGGACCACTGCACAGGGAGATGTGCACTGGCTCAAAGGTAATTGAGGAGTTGGCTGCCCATGACATTAAAATAATCTACAACATAAACATTGATATAAAGGCCTCTTGATTTCTTTGCTTCCAATGCAAATGAATTTTTCTGTGACATGTATCTGTGTGTTCGCAGATAAATAATTTCTTTTGCTGACCATGCCAAAAAGCAAAGCAAAGTTGTCAAAGAACAGGGCAGAAGAGGAAATGTGAAGGAGAGGAGAGACTTGCTGGCCCTCAACTCTCCTCTCATCCACACTTTAGTCCTCTTCTTACTTTTTTGATCTAGGCAGAGAGAAAAGCAGAGGTTGGCACATAACCAGGGAAAGGGGTGGCAGCATTTGGGATTCTGGCCAGGGGCATAGCTAAAGAAGTTCAGGGGGGTGCAATTGCTCCGGGCAGCAAGCTTTGGGGGGGGGGGGGGCAACAAGCTGAGCGTCATGTTAGTGGCCAAAATTGTGAAAACCTTGGTATGTATGAATAATTCCATCATGTTGTATATCATTGGAAAGGTAATTTAATGCAAAATTCAGTGAAACAACCCAGAATGCAATATCTTCAGAGGCAGATCTACAGGAAGGGCAAAGGTCTAAGTGTTGCAAGAAGCCTTACCCTGTCATGTAAATCCCTCCTCTCCCTTGCTGCTGTAGCCAGTAAGCAATGCCAAGATGTTGCTGTTCCCTGTGAGGATTGGCTAAAACGGTGCAGGAGAGGAGTAGAGTGATTTCCACTGCAAGGTAAGGCTTCTTGCAAAACTTAGAGCTTTGCCCTCCCTTAGATCTGCCTCTGAATATCTTTACTCTATCAAAATGGAAAATGGAATTATAACTGTGATGTCACTTCCAGGGCAATAATTTGTCATCTGCACTGGGCTACACTTTCATTAGTTCCACCCCTGGTTCTGCCTCAGGTGCCGTGAGGTCGGGGTCAGTCCTGCTGATGTCCTTGCTTATCTTTTAGTCCAATCATGTGCATGTTTACTCATCAAGCTCACTGGGAAATGTTGCCAAGTAAGATTGCGTAGGATTGCCTTGCCTTAGGTCTTAGCAGCTTTGTTTATTATACGCTATAAATGTGCTGGTTGTTGGGCAAACAGACAACTGTTACAGTGTGATTTCCTTTTGCATCAGCTTTTGATATTCTAAAAATTTGGCTCAAACTATTGAGCAGAAGTGCTGTTTGCTTTGATAAAAGGAGTGTTCATCAGTTACTCACACTGTTTGTTGAATGCTTGATGGAGTGCTTGATTCAGAGCGCATTCCTAACCTGGAGTTAGGAATAGCAAAGTTAGGCCAGCAAAGTTTGGCCGGCACAAGGGGCACGGTAAAGTACATTTGGACCACTCTCAGAGTCAGAGAAGCCAACACACAGACTTGTGCCATCCTCCCGTCTAAGAGTGATCCAAACACGCTTTACGGTGGCCCGTGTGTTAGCCAAACTTTGCAGGCCTAACTGTGCCAGCCTAACTCCAGGTTGGGATTGCACTTTCAGTCTTTTGAGTGTAGAGAGAATAAAAAAGGCCTAGCTACTTTTTCAGGGTGCAGTGCTAACCAAGGGGGCATATTCTTCATCCTACAGTGGAGTAGTAGTCACGGAGGCCTCCTCAAAGTAATGCATTGTTTGTTCCTTTGTCTCAGAGCTGCAGAGCTGTCCTTACCCCGGTGCTGGAAAGTTGTTTAGGATGTGCAAAAAGTAGAAACATGAATGACCAGCCCAATCACTTTAAAACCTGCTAAGTTGTTCTGGCAACTTCAATGTCTGTCCAGTAACAAACCTTGCAGTATCAAATGAAAGAATAAGCCCTTTATTCAGAAATCTGTTTTTTCCCTTCCCTTAAACAATAAAGTCCCTTGGATGTAAACTGAAAATGCCATGAACAAATACACTAAAAATAGTTTTTGCTCTGGGCAGTCTTGTTCTGCTTGTGAAGACTGGTAAAGCTGGTTAGGGACAAACAGTGCACTTGAGCCAGTGATATTCAGTGCTTCACTTACAGGCCTTGTAATGAATACTGAATGGCACAGCATGAAGACCTCTCCCTAACCAGTTTCAAGCTGTTGTAGTGATTGCAAGTGATTGCAGTTAGATCCAGCCCAGAAAGTATTGCCTGTGCTTGAGCCAGTTTAAACAATACAGTTCTTGTCCACAGAAATGCATGGCATTCCCTAGTGTGAGCTCACATGGACAAAAGTCATGAGTGATCTAAACGGGCAGTTCTGAAATTGGCCAGCAGTGACTTTTTTTCTTTGACAAAGCTGTGGTTGCAGGACTTGTTGACAGCCATATCCATGACTTACATAAATATGTATCATATTTATCCACGTGAGCATGTATCCGAGGATGGCTTAGATCAAATGGCTGGTTCTCATTTAAAAACAAATGACTGGTTCCCACACCTTTTAGCACCAGGCTCCGCTTTTTAGAATGGCACATGTGTAGGGACCCACCGGAAGTGATGTCATTAACCTGAAAGTGATGGAAGCGACATCATCAAGCAAGAAGTGCCATTGACCCCATGCTAACTGGGCAAGAGGCACTTTTTCAAGTGGTGTTCCTCTTATATTTAGCAGGGGGAGAGTAATTGTCCCTCTTCGCTCCTGCACAGTCTTTCTAGTGGCTGTTGCTGGTGGTCTGCCTTTTTTTTTTTTTTTTTAAGATTGTGAGCCCTTTTGGGACAGGGAGCCATTTAACTTTATTATTATTACTATTTGCCTGTAAACCGCTTTGTGAACTTCGTGTTGAAAAGCGGTATATAAGTACCTGTTGGTTGATTGATTGATTGATTGATTGATTGTGATATAACAAAATGATACTCCTGAAATGCAAACTGGCATTCTTGGTCTGCAGCAATTGCACAACCATGAAAAATCTCTGATAGAAAGCAAGATTGGGACAAATTATGTAAAAACACTGAACTAAAAACCAAATTTTTTTTTAAAAAACTCCCTTGAAAATTCAAATTGTTAACACTCACAAAAGGAATATAGCAAAAGTAAGATCTGCAGCTTCCACAATGGCTGCTCCCAGCTTTCCACAACCCATCTTATATCAGGTTGTGACCCACAGTTTGGGAATCACTTGGTTAGACAATTCGTGGGGATGTGAAGTCCTTTAGATGAACCAGTCATAAGTCTCAGTGGAAGCCAATGTGAGCTGAACACAGAGTACAGTAAAATTGATCTCAGTGGATTTTAGACCAGTGGTTCCCTAAGTGGTGGGTCACGACCACCACCCTGGGAAGCAACTACTTCTGCCCCTTTAAGGGGTTTAGAGAGGGGGAAGGCAGCAACGCACTCCCCAGGATTGTGCTGCTGCACTTGCCAAAGGGGATGTTTTTAGACTTACTCCTGGCAGCGCTGGCATCAGGGGTGTGTGTGGCGCCCTAGGGAGCTCCCTGCAGGGTTCCCGAAGCCTCCCCAAAACCGTAGGTGGTCGCGATTGCATTTTAAATGCTTTATAGCATTTAAAATGCAATCGCGACCATCTATGGTTTCATGATCGAAAACTCCACCACGGATACCTGAAACCATGGATACTGGGGACGTCTTTTTAAAGATAGGGGAGCATCAGTGGTTTTGCTGCAACGAGGTAAAAAAAGAGATTTGTTTAATGATCCCCTATCTTTTCAATAGGTTTTCCAGTATCCGTGGATAACTGTGGATATTGATAACAGTATCAATGTTCGCCACTGATACTGAATCAGTGGATACAGGGGTATGCATCTACAGGATTTCACCCTAAAGTTCTAAGATCGCAAGCATTTTTAAAAATCAAGAATTTTTATGTATTGAGCTATGGATTTCTTATGTATGGGGAGGGAAAATGCCTGCTAAGGCTCTTACAAAAGAAATAAGAAACTCCTACCTATGGCCAAATATGCCTCACTGTGGTCCATTTTTGTGTCCTGTGACTACTTACTATCTTGAGGCCGCAATCCTAACCAACTTTCCAGCACCAGGGTAAGGGCAATGCAGCTCTGAGGTAAGGGTACAAACATTCCCTTACCTCGAAGAGGCCTCCGTGACTACTACTCCACTGCAGGATGCAGCACATGCCCCATTGACATGGCTATGTCAGTGCTGGAAAGTTGGTTAGGATTGTGCTCTGAGAATCTCAACTTTGCTTTAAAGAAATTCTGTTTTGGCCTTCATGGTTGTAGATAGAAGCATGACAACATGAAGACACTGTGACGATTTCTGAGACTGCATTGAGAAGACTTAGAGTGCAATCCTAAACTGGAGTTAGGCCGGCATAAACTAAACCAGCAAGGTTTGGCCAGCACAAGGGCCACCATAAAGCATGTTTGGACTGCTCTCAGAGTCAGGGAGGATGGCTCACATCTGTGTGCTGCCCTCTCTGATTCTGAGAGTGGTTCAAACATATTTTACAGTGTCCCTTGTCCTGGCCAAACTTTGCTGGCTTAGCTTATGCTGGCCTAACTCGGTTTAGGATTGCACATTTATAAGCCTCCTATTATTATTATTACTATTACTATTACTATTACTATTACTATTTATTAAATTTATACCCCACCTTTCTGCCCGAAGGCACCCAAGGCGGCATTACAACAAATTAAAATAATAATAATAAATAATAATACATTTATTTATATACCACCTTTCTTAAGATCACTAGATTTCTCTAATGATTGAACTCAAGGCGGTTTACATAGGCAGACTTTCTCACAAACCCGAAGGTTTTTACAATTTACAGAATGTTCTGTCTTCCAAGAACAACACTCATACAGATCTTTCTTTCTGGATTTAGCCTTCTTTCTTTAGCCACCCGTCTGTCGTCTGCTGGCTGATGAGGCTTCCCTGCTGCCACCAGAGATGCAGCTGATTTCAGCACACTCCTCCTCCCACGAGGCAGCTGAAACTCAGCTTTTAATCAGCCGCAGTTTCCAAGGTCTGCTGCTCGCCCGAGCTCACGACCTTGAGATCTTCAGGTGTTATCTTCGGGCATACGGAGGCATTAACCCTCTCGGCTAAATCTTCTGCCCGAATACAAAATACAATAAAACCATTATATAATAGTTAAAAAACAATAGTTAAAACAATAGTTAAAAAACAATAGTTAAAACAATATTAAAACAATATTAAAACAAATATGCTGAGAACCTTCACTTAGCATCATTATTTCAAAATTGTTATTTGATGTAAATTTGCATAACGGTCTTGAACATCTGGGAATAGTGGTACTGAAGATCTCGGATACTTCACTAGGTTTGAAAGTTAAGCTGGTGAAATGGAGATTAGTCCATTTTTTTGTTAATGATCTCCAGTTAGCTGGCAATCAATCAAACAGGCAACCCTCTGGATTCTCAGTTTCCCAAGTACATCTTAGTACTGACCAGTTACCTGCTCAGGTGTTACATAGTCTATGTGTAATTCGTTAAGTCTGAGTTAACCACATGATTTGTTGTTGTTGTTGCAGACAATGGAAGAATACATGAGCAAGCCTGCCTTTTAACTAGGACCTACAATAGCGCAAGATGATGCTACATACTATGTATATATATGACAGTTTATTTTGGAAACACAACAAACCTCCATGAAGTTCCCAAAGGGATAAATCCTATGCCAGTCAAAATGAAGATCAGCTGAAGTAGCGCATATAGCGCATCACATGAAGTAGCATATAACAACATATGTGTATTATATATATTTATATAAATTTCTTATAGCTTAATCTAACCTTTTTGGCTGTCTAGATTGAATGTCTTATTTTTAGGACACTATTTAGCTACCAACTTTTGTAATTCTGAAAAATTGATATTAGAATACTTGAAGAAGATATTTATATGACTTTGGGTCAGGTTCTGACCAATTCAGTATAATTTTGTATTAAAGCCATTTATTTTGGAATGTGATCATTTTTCTGGATTAAAAATAATGATTTTGCAAACAGGTGTTGGAGTCTTGTTTTTAAATCATTATGAAGGCTGTTTACCACTCCAAGCACTCTGGTTTAACTGGTTTGTAAATTTGCATGTTCATATCAAGAATGTCAACAGATTACAGGCCTGTTATACATCAGTTTTGCCCAAGTAAGTTTGACCTAGGTGCATGCATTCATTTTGGAGTGAATGGAGAAATGAGATAATCCAAACCCCTTTTGTTCAATTTGGTATCCTTATCAAGTTGACACAAAGAAATCTCTAGTGAGCAATGAGACATTTATCTCTTAAGGTGTCCTTAGTTCCTTTCAGTGTTTTCTTTCCCACCCCCCATCCTGCAACAACAGCCTAGAAATGGGGCGGGGACAGAACAATTGGTGGAAAAGTTTACATTGTCAACTCTCTAGTCTTCAATATAATAATAATAATAATAATAATAATAATAATAATAATAATACTTGTATTTATATACCGCCTTTCTTAGGTCACCAGATTTCTCTAATGACTATAACTCAAGGCGGTTTACATAGGCAGACTTTGGATGCATTCTCATCAGAGTATCCCAAAAATCTAATAGAGCTTCTTGGAAAAACTTAAGAACATAAGAAGAGCCCTACTGGATCAGGCCAAAGGCCCATCTAGTCCAGCTTCCTGCATCTCACAGTGGCCCACCAGGTGCCTAAGGGAGCTTGCATTCTGTTGCCACTCCCTTGCACCTGGCATTCTGAAGTAGCCTGCTATTAATGTAATCTGGAAGCATTAATCATTTATCACTTTAAAAACTACATGGAAAAACAATGTAAACCAGTTTACCTCAAAAGATCCTGCATTTTTACCTTTTAAGCTTACCTTTTAATATCCTTAAAAGAATACAAGCTTTTAAGTTTATACTGTTCACTGCAGTTGAAGATTTCAAGAGGTTCTTCCATGTTGGGAGTTAACGAGTTTAACATAAAGAGCTAGCACCTACTGACAAATGTAAACAATGAGCTCCAAGCCTACAAGCACTAAAGACTATCTGCAGACACTATGCAGATGGTTGATACCTCTGAACTGCCTTGACCCCTGAATGATCCACAGATAAGATGAGGAGACCCTTGATTTATTGGTGAAAATTTCTTGCCTTATAGGTGGGTATCTACAGTACTATGTTAAAAGTGGACCAGGTTTGTGTCAGAGGATTCCGTTGTCATGGATGTTTCAGAAAGCTATAACTATGGTTATGCTTCATAAGAAATTCCTAAAAATTGAATGGAATATATTTGGTTTTGTCATTTGTTTTAATGTTTCTGTACATATAAACAGAATGTTTGTGTGTGCATTTCATTAGAAGAACTGGGGAGAAATCCCTGGAGAGATTGTGATATTCTGGGTGAGGCTGATTTTAAAAAATATCTATGAATTGAAAAATCCAACAACTAATATAACATCTGTAGAGGATGTAAATATTCTTTGCACATGGATCACCATTCATTCATTCATTCATTCATTCATTCATTCATTCATTCAAGGATTTACACGCCATCTTTCCTGCATATTGCAGACCATAGTGGCTGAATATACAGTACCTGAACCAAACTCTCTCTCTCTCTTTGGCTGAGGTTGCTTGATCAAAATTCTCCCTGACTTCATAGTTCAGTGAACTCTCATTTGAGGGTTTTGTTCAGAGATTTCATTAGTGCCCTTCCCATGCTGACACTTCTGTCAAAAGCTCTTTGTATCGAACATCTCCTGGAAAAGTGATGCATTGTATTGTTTCAAAACATAATTTCCTCTCGGAGGGTTTGCAAAGGTGTATAGCTGCCTCTTGAGATCTCAGCACTGGAGAGCTTCAGAGAATCTCACTGTATTCAGCAGTATGCATGCAATTGAACAAGGTCGAAATAAACATACCATACCATCCATCCATCCATCCATGTCTTGTATAATTTTGGAACAAACAACCCTTGCTGTTTTCCAAAGGCCAGAAGATCCCTAGAAAATATCAAAGAAAGAATCAAGTTCAGAGTCAACATAAAGGGTGGCATTTTCTAACAGCAGAACAACTCGATTCTACTTTGTTCCTTTTGCCTGCTGTCATGGAAACCTGTGGGCATGGAGAATGACTAATGAGGTGCAGGCTAAGAGAAAAACGCGCCTGTTGCTGAACAGACCTTAGAGGAAATGGGCAATGTGTATATATAATGACATAGGAAGTATAGCTGGTTCATCTATGAAATGATGCCAAATGCCCCAGAAGAATATGTTGTCTTATCCAGACTGTTTCAAGTTTCTAGTCCAGTCCATTTGCATTTTGTGCTAAGATTCTTTCCCCTCTCATTCTGCATGCTGATGATCCAAATTCCCTAACAGGGGTACAATATTAATACGGATGTTTTGTTATCTGTTTACATATCTTTTTTTAAAAAAAAATTGATTCATCTGTTTTAAAGAGAAGGATCAAGGAAATGTTATAGGAGAGAAGAGGGGTTAATGTGAGAATAGGGAAAGGTGATTTACAAGCTCTTGGGGAACTAAAGTCATAGTTACCAGGCCAAAAAAAAAAGAAGAAGAAGAAGAAGAAGAAACAGGATTTACCACAGGCTAGGAGCAACTATAGAAAATCACTGAGAAACATATATCCCTCAGACAAATACTAATATCAAACCCATCCCACTTCAAGGACATAGTAGTAGTAGTTTATTTTTAAATCAAGGGTAATATGAGTTTGAGTAATTAACTGGTAATTAACATACCATATGCATTGAATTACAAAGTAAAATCCCCATGTGTAGATCTCTTAATTAAAATTTGTATTGTATAATAATTCAGCACCATTTATTTGCATGTAGATCTGGATGAAGGCATCTGGTAGTGGATTTTTCATTTGCAAAAGGATACAAAATAGCATGTTGGCATCTGGTGGTGTAGTTTCATGGAGGCAGAGCTGGTTCCGGCTCGGAGTGCCCCCAGGGGCGGGGTGACATCACCATGCCCCCAGCACAGCTGACCTGCCCCCATGCATCGCCCGGCCATACCTCCCAGCACCTGGAATAGCTCCATTAAGGGAGGAATGCAAGCACAAGGAAGGGCAGGGGGCCAAAAGGCATGCGGGTTATTCCACGCATCAGCGCCTCGCCAATACCAGTGCCCACTGCACCTGTCACTCTCTGCAGCACTCTCTCCCCACCTCTGCATGGAGATGCACATTGGAATGGGTAGATCCAATTTGATCCCATGTACACCGCAGAGCATGGCTGGGGTTGTGCATCTCTTTGAATGGAGCTGTGAATATGCATCTCCACCAGCTTCCTTCGACTTCTATACACTGTAGACATGGTAGTTGTATTTATTGGGCTATTTCTGGATCAGAGACTACATGGATATTTACAAAACTCAGACCATTTATGATTTTTTAAAATAGCAGTCTATAACTTTTTGAAGGTTTATATGGAACAATTCCAGTGACAATCCGTTGACAAGTGTTATTGGCATTGATAGTTTTGTGCTATGACTTATTTTAGCGACGCCATTGAACATTATTTGAACACAACTTAAAAAAGAGAATCTGACAGATTTGCAATATTCATCTCCAGTCTGTGTCAAGCATTTACAACTCAAAATCTGAGCTGGAGAGGAAGACATTTCCTGCCTCCCATTCACCCACCCCCCAAGCCTTTTACCCATTTTTCTTTCTTGTTGCTGCAGTGGCAGCCACAGGAGCATGGAGGGACATCGTCTCCCCTTTCACCTCTCTGATGTTTGGAATGCAATGATGGCTGGATGTCAGACCTGAGAAACCTAAGAAACTGCAGTTCCTGCAGAGATAGAAAGTACTACAAAACCCTGGAGACCACTGCTGAGATTTGTAGGTCACAATCACTGGATATTTGGACACTGGACAAGTGTCAGTTCCGAGGGAGAAGGAATGCAGAATAAGGCTGCTATCGTATACCCATTTCCCAGGGAGTAAGCCCATTGACACAATTGGACTTCGATTAGATGTGCTTAGATTGGATGTAAATCTGTTACAGCCTAATCCTGAGCTGCCCAGCTCCCAGAGGAGAAGCGATACCAAAATGGCTACTGCCAGTGGTGGGATTCCAATAAATTAACAACCGGTTCTATGACGTCATAGCCGGAGCCAAAAAAAACCCCGAAGCCAGCTGAGGTAAGCGAGTGGGCGGGGCATGGCCATTTAACAACAGGTTCTATAGAACCTGGGCGAACCCCCTGAATCCCACCACTGGCTACTGCTGTATTCAGTGGGTGCTGTGGCAGAGGAAGGGGACATTTGTCTCATTCCCACGGGGAAAGCCTCTGCCTGCACAATGGAGCTACTTGAATCTCCACCTGCTATTTTGCTGACTGAGTCTCGAGAACCCTCATGTCAGGTGTCTAAGCCTGATAGTGGGGTTTAGAATGCGATGGTGGAGGCTGCCACCAATCCCAACCCTCTCCTGGGGCCATTTGCGCCATCCCTGGCAGAACACAAGCCACTGCTCACACTGGGGAAAGAAAAGGGTGGCACCAGATTCGGTCCACGGACCAGAGTTTGAAACCCCCTGGCATATATATAGGCCCATAATGTGATCCCAAGGCTTTTTGAAATAAAGAACCTGTGATAAGCTTCACATACTGAAACAATAAACTGACATCTGCAGAGACATAGAAACAGCACTAGGTCAATCCTAAAGCTAATCAGATGAATTCACATGTTGGTTTTCTTGCTTCACCCAAAATAGTTAATGTCACTTCAATTTCAGCTCTGCCAGGTCAGAACATAGAGCAGAATGAGTTGGTCAAACCCTGAGACGGTCAAATCCAGAGACGGCACAAAGGATCATTTTGCTTCAAATGACAAGTGGATGATAACTTTTAAAAAAGTTGTCCCTCATTAAAAATCCCCTGAAAACAGAAAGCTAGCTCCACAGGGAAACAGCAGAGATAGAAAATGTCTCCCTGACATGTCAGGGTTTTTTTTGTTTTTGTTTTCCATGTAGTTTTTCAATAATCCATGGATGATTATTCAAAAATACTTTCTCTTGCTTGAAGTCTGATATGGTACAGTTCACTTTTACCACATCAGGATTTTACCTCTTCAGTCTATGCCTTGTGTGCCTCAGGTGAAATTTATGGAGCTTATCTGGATGGTAAACTTTGTTGAATAAGGAGTTCTGTCAAATCCTGTCAAATCCCCAAATCTGGCTAACAAACTGATTATTTTTTTAACTACTGTAATACCTGCCTATTGTCTAATAGTGGAGATAGTATGCTTCCTCTTATATCCTCCTCTTATATCCTTCCTCTTAAATCATCACTTTCCCACCTGATATTTTAAATCAGAGGTTCTCTCTCTAACTCCGAGAGTGGTTCAAACGTGCTTTATTATTTCCCTTGTGCTGGCCAAGCTTTGCTAGCCTAACTGTGCCGGCCTGACTCCAGGTTGGGATTGCGCTCCTAGTGAATGTATAAAAATACCCATGGGCAGTGGTGGAATCTAAAACGGGAGGATCCGGAACGCTGGGCAGGACTAACCTTGAGTGGCAGCCTGTCCGTTTGGGTCCACCGCCTTCCTGCCTGCTGCGCGGGCTGCCCTCCGTGGATGCGCCCCACCACCACTTTCCCATGGCACGCCCCCATTCCCCCCCAGTGAGCAGGCGCCCCCTCCGAGGCCACGAGCGCTTTGCAGCGCTGCGGCCACCACGGAGCTGGGCAAATGGCGGCGCGTGGGTGGAGCTAGGCCGGAGTAGCGCTCCACTCACAGGCTAGTCCAGCATTCCAGATCCTCCCGTTTTAGATTCCAACACTGCCCATGGGTGCTTCAAAATGGCTGCCAATAGCTTCAGAATGACTATGGATAGCTTCAAAATGGCTGCATGTAGCTTCAAAATGGCTACTGCATATTCTAAATAGTCGCCATAGATGCAGCATGAGATTCTGCTTCATGGAGAGGTAGCTCTTTGCACTGTGTGTTTAAATTGATTTGTTGCCTTGCAGAACCATAAAAAAAATCTTTGTGTCATTTGAAAACTTGTGTCCATTGTTTTGAAAGGTCACTTCAGTCTAAGTATGCTCCCCTATGTAACTAAAGTAGCCTAAATAAAAGTACAAAGTGGGTCCATCTGTATTTTTGGTCAGACTCCGATTCATCCACTACAAGTCATAAAATCCCAATCAGAGGCTGTAGGAAGCATCAAGAATCCCGAGTTAAGGCTTTTTGTTGAAGCAGCTTTGACTTTTTGCCCCTTATTGGAGGCAAAAAAAAACCCATCACAGCTGGAAAAGCAGCCAATTAATCCCCATGTGGGTGGCAGACCAGGTCCCCTTAAAGGAACCACCTCTCTCTGCAGCAGCTGAAGTGTCCAAGGTCATGTTTTCTGCTCTTTTTCATCTAGGCTGCATCTTCTCCTAATGAGGAAATGTATAATTTATTGGGATCAGGAAGAGACTTTGCAGCTTGATTCTTTCTTACTTGATGCTTGCTGGAACAGCTTCTGCCTGGAGCCCTCTGCTGCTTCCTCAGTCCTGCCACTTGGATCCATTTCTCATGCTGAGTGTGATAAACCGAATGTTAAAAATCTTCCCCAAAGTCTTCTGGGTGTCTTCAGTGGACAGACCAGACTAGCCTCTTATGCATGGACTCCATTGTAGAGACACAGAATGTGTTCTTCCAAACCACTTTGAGGCAGGGAGAACCTTCGCTAGTACCTGTCTTGACATAACAGGAGCAATGGGATGTATCTTTCATTACGTAGCTCAACCTGGGACAGGGATGAGAATTAACATTAAAGGGAGCTGTTGAAAATGTAAAATGGATTTCTTGTGAACTCTTTTTTTTAGTGCTGTTGGCTAGATAACTATTGGTTATTTTTACATGGATGTTGGACTAGTATGACAACAACATTTCGAACTTAAATGGTGGAAGTGATTGTGAAAAAAATAAATCAAAGGAACAATGCTAGATAAACTATTGGTTACAATGGTTTAATGCAGTGTTATTCAAACTGTGGGTTGGGACCCACTTGATGGGTCAGGACCTGATGTCAGGTGGGTCGTGGAAAGCTGGGAGCAGCCATCTTGGAAACTGCAGACCTTACTCTTGTTATATTCCTTTTGTGAGTGTTAACAGTTTGAATTTTCAAGTAAGGTTTTTTTTTTAAATTTAGTTCAGTGCTTTTACATAATACTTTGTCCTAATCTTGCTTTCTGTCAGGGCTGTTTCATGGTTGTACAATTGCTGCAGTCCAAGAATGCCAATTTGCATTTCAGGAGTGTCATTTTATTATGTTACGATGACAGCACTTCCTGCTTGATTATGTCACTTCCTACTGTTGCCGAAAATTGGCTTGAAATGGTTTCTATCGAGGGGAAAATATTTAAAAAGGCAAACAACCAAATGAGAGAGTATGAGGATCATGTTTATTACACCTGCACAGGCGGTCCCCTCTCCCTGGAAAGGCAGGGAAAAAGGTAAAAAAAATACAGATTGCAAACATTTTTATAACCCCCCTCCTCTTCCTCCAAGCTGCTGCTTGGTGGAAAATTACACCAGGGCTGGGGCCTGAGAAGCTCTATGTTGATTGGGCCTTGAGAATATGCCGTGACCATTTTGATAAGGAAGGAAGCTCTGCTAGCCTGAACCAGTTTTCTATCTATTGTGAGAATTAGCAACACTGGATAGAGAAAGTTACATGGGGGCAATTGAGTGAGAACAATGAGAGCAAAGAGAGAAACAAGTTACATACTTTAGCAGCTTTAGACAAGAGACTTCAAACAAAAGTTTCAAGATGGCTGCACTTTGGTTCAACGGCAACACTACTACAACATCACTTCCAGTTAATGACATCACTTGTCGTGTCGTCATGACATCACATGCTGTCCCGACACGAGTGCCATTCTAAAAAGTGAGTCCCGGTCTAAAAAGTTTGAAAAGCACTACTTTAATGGGACCTGGGGTGTCTTAGGGGGATGCAAGGGGTGCATACTGCACCGAGTGTCATCCTTCGAGGTGACACCAAAATAACTGCATAAAATTTTACCTGACCCCCCCTTCAGAATGCCTGTGAATGTCTACAAAGATCAATAGGTGCTTCAGAATGGCAGCCAAGAGCTTCAGAATGGCTATGGATAGCTTCAAAATGGCTGTGGATGTTCAAAATGGCTGCTTACAGCTTCAAAATGACTACTGCATATTCTAAATGGCCATTATAGATGCAGCAAATAGTTCCATAAAGGCCATGGATAGCCAAGAACAGGGAGTGCATGGCAAGACATGAGTAACACATATCAAGTAAAATTGCCAGTTAAAAAAAACAATCTCTCTCACTTCGTGCTAATTGCTTGTTTCTTAATCTCAGTGTCCCTCATCTGCAAAGGATGGTTGCTAATTAGCTTCCTCTGAGCAGGTGTTTGCGTAGCTCTGCAGGCTACTTTTAGCATGTTGTATTTGAATCTCTGATTTGTACTGACTCAGATATGCAGCTTTTCCCTTATCATCCTTCAGATCATTCTTCTACTTGTCAGGATGGGGAAGCTTTGGTGGTGTTGGGGGTTAGCGGAAGGGATGCTGCTTGGTCCATTGATAGTAGGCAAATAGTAGGCAGATGAGCCTATACAAGCGCAAGTGCCTTATAAGAAAATAGTTTCTCCCTGCAACTTTGCCTCTTGCCTGAACTATGAACAGGGGCAGTGATGTCATGCAGGGGGAACGCGGGGGAACTCAGTTCCACTAGTTAAAATTAGGGCTGACTCCGCCCACTTCACTCTCCCTCCTCCCCCCTCCCAATTCCTCTGCAAAGAGCTTTTCTTCTTGGTTGGCCGGCACTCAGAGGGTTAAAGGGAGCGACTCCGGATTCCTACGGGGGCGAAGGCAGTAATGTCATTCAGGGGGAATGGACCAGAACGGGCGTTCCGGATCCTAACAGGCTCTGTGGCTGGTTCTGGGTTCCCGACAAGTGCCAATCAAAAGTGAGTTCCTGTTCCTAAATCATTTGAATGACACCACTGAACAGGGGTATTGGTGTTGCTGAAGATCAGGTTTGCTACTTGATTACTGAGAGATGACACAATTTCCCAGCAAGAGCCCACGAACTGCTTGAAGCAGAAGTTAAGTTATTAATGGGACACTTCTGTGGCTTTCTTTCCTCGAACTCCGCCGCAGGCTGTCTGTGTCATTAGCTACATGGCCAAATTTTAATTAGTTTTTGTCCTGTTTACAACTTAGCAACCCGATTAGCAGAGCGGTAATGGGAGCTGTGTGTCTATTAGATCAGCAACACTTGGAGACATGCTTAATTTCTCCGGGTCTTTTCCTTTTCATCAGCAGCTGTGTGGCTTATTCCTGTGCAGATTGCGGGGAGTTAGTAAATCTTGTTTCCAGCACAATAGTCTGGGTGAACCTGGCACCAAGCAATGCTGCTTTTATAGCTGTCTCCCCCACGCTTTGCTCCTCCAGAGTTATTCTGTGTTATATTTCTAGGAGAAGTAAAGGAGAAAGCTTTCTGCGCATGAAGCATTGCCTGAGGGAACTGCAGCCCAGTTTTTATTACTTTGCAGAGAATAGGAATGGGGCTTGAAGGGAGCATATATACCTTTGATTTCATATCACTACTGTGTAGGGGTAAAATATCATAGATCTCAGGCAAAAGACACTTCTGCATTTCTCTTTCTTTGTCCCCACTCCCTATCTTTTTCGTCTTGATCTTCTCAGGAATAAAAGCATGATAGAGGTTAAAAGGCATTAAAGCACAAGACACTCAAATCTTGGCACTGTTTTCCTGATTATGCATTTTTGCATAACTGTGCAGCTAAACAATGGGACCGCTGTTGATTTGAGCTCCTGTAGGCTGTGCTCCAAATGCCAGTGCAAACACTACCCCCACGTTGTTCTCCCCCTGCCCGCCTGGCCGCCCCCCACAGTGGTGGTGGAGTAGGGGGCTGTGGTGGATTGCAATTGATTTACAACAGACCTGCAGAATAGTCCAGTGTTATTGGGAAGTACACCAGAGCCACCCCTTTGTACAGCAATCTGTTAACTGGAGCTTAAGAAAATTGCAGAGGACATTATTACTCAATCTCCCTGCAGGACAGGGAGACATCACACCTAGTTATTTTCTGCCATTGTAGCCCAGACAAAACCTTAGTTTGCCCCTCAATCCCAAAGCAGCCAGCACTCAATTTAGAGCCTAATCCTATGATTGGCCAGCACTGGTGCTGCAGCCTCAGTGCTGGGTATTATAAAAGTGCCATAAAGCACTTCCTGACCCTGAGAGTAAGCGGTGTTGGTGGGAAGGCCTGAGCCATCTTGTATACTGTTCAAGGGTCACTAGGGCAGGTAAGTGTTGTGCTGGGCAATGGAGGGGTTGGCACAGGGTGGAAGGAAGGTGTTCCAGGGAAAAGTGTTTTTGGGCAGGGGAGAGAGGGTGGCAGCAGTTCAGGCCCAGGAGGGGGTGGGAACAGTGGAGCAGGCCTCTGCCATATCCTAACCCTTGTCCTGAAAGCTGTACACAGGGCAAGTCAGTACAAACCCGAGTAGCCCATTGAGCAGCCTGTGGCACTATATGGGGTACAGGAACATTTCACCCCAAGGAGACCTCCAACCTGCTTAAATCCAACACTGGATACAGTGTGGTCCTGGTGGTCCATCTGTGCCAGTATTGGATGGTGTTGAGCTGCCCTTGGCTTGTGTTCCTTTCATTTTCATATAGACATATACCTGACCCCCCCCCCTTCAGAATGCCTGTGAATGTCTACAAAGATCCATAGGTGCTTCAAAATGGCAGCCAAGAGCTTCAGAATGGCTATGGATAGCTTCAAAAGGGCTGTGGATGTTCAAAATGGCTGCCTACAGCTTCAAAATACCTTCCCCCAGATGGCTATATTAAAGACTGGCTGTGGTGCCATTCCCAAGTACTGCAGGGTTGCACTGCCTCACAACTGAATACTAGATTGGGGGAGGGGTAATAGCCAGATTTACTTTTGCTACAACTTTGGGTTTGTTTGGTATGATTCTTTCTTTTTGCTGGACCTCCACTGACAACTGGAGAGCAAGATGTGCAGTTAAGGATTTCCATGCCAGATAAAAGGCTGAAATTGGGTTCATACATTATCTATGGCTTACCAATTATTAGAGAAAATAGTAAAATGTGACATTTAGAGAGCAATCCTAACCGACAGTTAGGCCGGCACAAGTCCCTTGTGCCAGCCCAGGAATGTTGCAAATGCACCGTAAACAGTAGTGTCATCTTACCGGTACGCTGGGTGGGTCTTCCGGGTGATCGGCAGCGCGCTCGCTGCGTTCCGTTGCGTAATGGCGAAAGCCCGCCCGCTGCAGCGGGCGGGCTTTCGCCATTACGCAACGGAACGCAGCAAGCGCGCTGCTGATCACCCGGAAGACCCGCCCAGTGTACCGGTAAGATGACACTACTGACCGTAAAGCACACTTGGACTGGAGTCAGATAGGACCGTGGACTGATATAATGGTGCAACTGGGGCATGTGCAGCATTCTGCAGTCACTGTGGCTTCCTTAAGGTAAGGAAATGCCCTGAGGGCGCAATCCTAACATGGAGTTAGGCCAGCAAATTTTGGCAAGCATGAAGGCCACTGTAAAGCTTGTTTGGACCACTCTCAGAGTCAGGGAGGATGGCACACTCTGGGTGCTGGCCTCTCTGACTTCGAGAGTGGTCCAAACATACTTATGGTGTCCCTTGTGCCAGCCTAACTTCAGGTTAGGATTGCGCCCTGAGGCTCAGAGCCGATTGCCACTGGTCCAGAGCTGGTGCTGCTTGCTCTCCATGTGCTGTAAACATGCTTTATTTTTGTGCCAGCCAAACTTTGCCAGCCTAACTCCAGATTAGTATTGCGCCCTAAGTGTACAATCCTAACCTGGAGTTTGGCTGTCACAGTTAAGCCAGCAAAGTTTGGCTGGCTTGTCCCCTGCCCACCTCTGTTTTGCTTTCTGTCTAGCTTGATGAAGAGTTCTGCAAGATTTGAATGCTCACCGTTTGATGCTTGGCGGCTTTTTGTTGGCACTAATGAAAGAATCATCCCAATCTGGATGTGCAAATTTTTCTTCTATAAAAAAGTGCAAATTTTTCTTCTATAAATCATAAGTTTTTATAGGTCATTAGCCTATAAATTTTGATAGTTATTAGCCTAAAGTACTGGTCTTCAACCCTTTTTCATGCCATGACTCCCAATAAGTAATTACATTTAAAACTATGAGACTGAAGACCCACCATTGGCTCCACCTCCTTCCTGGGACCCTCTCCACCCACTACCTGCCCCCATAATGGCCTCCTGCCACCGTTCATTGTAACCAAATATTCTTATTAGACAGAGCAGAAAAAGTTACCATGAAGCCTGGCACTAGTGAAAGGTGTTTTGTTTGTTTGTTTGTTTGTTGGCACAATTGCTAAGAAACTAAGCAGGACTGGGACACAATCTCCTGGTACCTGATACGTTCCCCTTAACCAATGATGTCATTCAGGGGGAACGGACCAGAACGGGAGTTCCGGATCCTAACGGGCTCCGTGGTTGGTTCCGGGTTCCCGACAAGTGCCAATCAAAAGTGAGTTCCTGTTCCTAAATCATTTGAATGACACCACTGCCCTTAACCTTGCGGTGGTCTAGTCCAGCAGTCTTCAATCCCTTTCATTCCACACAGCTGAGGCTTCACAATCCCACTGGGGCCCCGACCTCAAGGATGAAACACACTGGCCTAAAGTAAAATAATTCTGTTGACTTTCTCTCATAACTTCCTGGCCTTAGGTAGAATTCCAGACCGAAGCTATAAGATCAATAATGTATTTGTTTATTGTTAGGTGTGGGCCCTGCCTTTTAATCAGCACCATCCCTAAGGTGTCTTGCAGCAACAGTGCAAAACAGTGCAAACAACCCACGAGCTCTTTGGCCCTCTGGCTGAGGCCAGTGTGCTTGGATTAGATTCTCCAGTCCCCAGGCAATAAGGCAAAGGGAGCAGAGTTCTTTTTCAGGCAGGGAGGAGGAAGAGTGAGTTCCCCTTGCAGTTGCTTAATTCTCTCCTGATGGTGGGCCAGACTAATCTTCCCCTTGCCAAGGCGGGGAGCACAATCATGCACCAGGATCTTATCCCCTCTTCTTTGAACCTGCCCCATCCCTTTCCTCAGATTTACACCGGCTATAGGTCTGAGAAGACCTATAGGCCACTAGGAGGTACAGTATATGCAGAGATAATGAAGGATTTGCCATGGGTGGCAAACTCATTTCATACAGTAGCCTGTACAGCACTCATGAAGCCGGCTGAGGGGCAGAAGTGATTAAGAAGGAAGTGATGTCATTAAGCGGGTCATGACTAGAAATAAGCACTTCTTTCTCACAAGAACTCATCAACTGTAAATTACTAAAGAGAAAATATGAAAAACTATATCATATTTTCAAGATATGGGAGAGCATATCAGAGCAGCCTGCAGAACATGACAGCAGCTCCTGGTGGTGCTGGAAAAGCCCAGGGGCCAAATAAAGAGCTTCGGTGAGCTACATCTGTCCCATAGGCTTCATATTTGACACACCTGATTTAGCCCTTGCAGGTCTCACCACACAGCTGATAAGGACACTTGCCAGATCAGCATGTACTGGACAATTTACACAACAGTCGTCTTTCAAAACCTTATTTGAGAAAAAAAAAAGGTTGTCTGTTATTTAAGGACAGAAGGAGTAGGAGGTATGGACTGATGGTTGACCTGCCATACTGCCTGAAGCTAAGCGGGAGAATGCATGGTCTTGTTTTTGGATGGGAGAAATGTCAGGCTGTGACAAGCTGCTCTAACTGTTGTGGCAGGAAGGAGTAGCTGATGAGCTGAATAGTCACCGCAAATAAGACTACCACCCTGTTACCCTGCACCATAGCTAGCTCCTCTACTGATGGTTAGAAACAGGATGCTGGACTAGAGTGGCCTTTCACCTGAACCAGCAGGGTTTTTTCTTATGTTCTTAATTTGCTGATTGAAAATAATTTTTATATAATTAATAACAAAAAAGACAGCTATCATAAGAGGTTTCCTTGCATGTGTGTACTCATGTGCGCGCACGCACACGCACAGAGACAGAAAGAGAGGGGGGGAGGGAGAGATGAATATAGGAACGGAAGACACTTCAGCCCACTTCTCACCTTCAGCTTCCTCCTCTACTCTGTTCCCTTTATCCTTTTTGAATCCAGGGCGCAAAGGAAGTAGGTGGGTGGGTGCCCCACCAATCTGTTGCCTGAGGCAACTGTAGCACTTGGCCTCATAGACAAAATACATCCATCACTTTGCGTGTTGCATTTGGACACTATGAATCTGTGGGCCAGCAAACACTGCAAGAGGCGTTAAAGAGTAAAGGTAAAGGTTTCCCCACGACCAAATGGTCTAGTCGTGACCGACTGTAGGGGGCAGTGCTCATCTCCGTTTCAAAGCCTGCAGAGCTGACGTTTTGTCCAAGGACAAGCTTCCGTGGTCATGTGGCCGGCATGACTCTATGCCGTAGCGCACGGAACGCCGTTCCCTTCCCACCGAAGTGGTCCCTATTTATCTACTTGCATTTATTTATTTATTTATTTATTTATTTATTTATTTATTTATTTATTTATTTGATTTATACCCCGCCTTTCCACCACAAAGGCCCTCAAGGCGGCAATTACAAAGTTAAAAACACAGTAAAAAACAATAATTAAAAACAGTATTAAGACAATAAAAACAATATTAAAAATATAACATTTAGGTGCTTTCAAACTGCTAGGTTGGCAGGAGCTGGGACAAGCAACGGGAGCTCACTCCATTGCGCAGTCTTGAACTCCCAACTTTCTGGTTGGAAAGCCCAGCAACAGCGGATTAACCCGCTGTGCCACCACGTCCCTTTAAAGAGTACTTTACTTTAAAGAGTACATGTAAATATTACATGTCAGATTTAAATATAAACCAGGGTCTATAGAACATGACACAATTGTTGTGTCCCCCCCTCATCAGATTAAGAGCACTGTAGGAAAAGAACAAGATATAAGGGATGCAAATTAAATTGATGCCCCCTATGTTCGCCCTTCAAACAAAAAGAATGACATTTTGGGTATGAGTCACCCATGCATCTGGTGGCTATCACTTCCTGTAACATCTTTCAGCACCACTGATGATGTTTAAACTATTTCAGTGGTGCAATTTTCCATCACCTGTCCATTTACTCACCAACAGAGAAGTCAGCACCTAGCTAAGGGTCTGTGCCTGCTTTAGAGGAAGTCAAGGTTCTTAGGTGGCGATGCTTTGTTTGAAGCCCTCTTACTTTGCAGAAGTTTGACGTCATGTACTGATGAGTCATCGCTCTTAACTGGGCAGCAAGCAGACGCTGCCAGCTTTGTTTGCAGCATCTGCTCTCTTAGTCATTCACAAAAAGCTTGGAGAAGGCTCAAGGGAAACGCTTGTGTGAAGAAGTAATTACATTTTCTATTTTCATTATCACATCTCACTTGAATTAGGTGCAAAGCTGAATATGCAGAAAGGAATGTTCAGAGTTCTCTCTCTGCAATATTAGAATACCTTTGAGGTGGACACAAAAGGCAGATCCACACAAAACAGGTTACATAATTCAGATGTTTATAAAAGCTTACCTCATCAAGAACCTTCAGTCCATATATTTAACACAAAGCAGTTTTTAGGGCAAAGTAAAATCAGGCTAGATTTGTCCAGGTCAGTGACATGAATAGGAACAGATTGCCACAGGCCTCTGTGGAATAAAGACTACACGCTTGTACTCTGTCCAGATGCAGGCATGCCCCGGTATCAGCGGGGATTTTGTTGCAGACCCCACTATGGATACCTGAAACCATGGATACTGGGAACACCTTTTAAAAAATGCGGGAACATATATGGTTTTGCTGCAACGAGGTTAAAAAAAAGATTTGTTTAATATTCCACTATCTTTAATAGGCATCCCAGTATCCATGGTATCTGTGGATAACTGAAACCGTGGATACCAAATCAGTGGATACCAGGGCACACCTGTGCAGTCAATCCTCAGATTTGCAGATGATGAACCATTGATCCTGTGGGATCCTATGGGATCAATGAGGTTAGGTGCAAGGGGTACCTTATCTGCCATTAGCAAAATCCAGCAGAGACCCTCAGGAAACCAGCACTGTGCAGCAGGAAGTGCCAAAAGATCTCTGAATGCTGCAGTGACTTCCAGAGGCTGCAGGGTTCTTCAGAATGGCACCTACAACCAGCTTATTACCCTTATACATGGCCAGTGGATGCTTCTGCCAGCCATTTTAAAGCAGTCGCCGCTGGTCGCAGGTGCCATTCTGAAGCCCCTGTAGCCTCCAGAAGATCTCTGCACAGCAGATAACGAGAGCAGAGGTGCAGATAATGAGGAAGGTAGCAATTTTGCCCCTCGCAGATAAGCGAAGTAGCAGATAGTGAGGTTGCATATAAAGAGGACTTTGGTTTACAGGCATGCCCCAGTATCTGCTGGGGTTTCATTCCGGACCCCCACCCCCTGAAACTGTGGGTGCCTTTTAAAGATAGGGGAAAATCAGTGGTTTTGATGCAACAAGGTAAAAACAAGAGATCTGTTTAATGTTCTCCTATCTTCTATTAAAAAGATAGGTCCCACTAATAGTGTCCCACTGTTCATGGTGGAGCGCCAAAGAATAGAAGCTTTCGAATTATGGTGCTGGAGAAGACTCTTGAGAGTCCCCTGGACTGCAAGGAGGTCCAGTCGGTCAATCCTACAGGAAGTCAAGCCTGATTGCTCCCTGGAAGGACAAATCCTGAAGCTGAAGCTCCAATACTTTGGCCACCTCATGAGAAGAGAGGACTCTTTAGAAAAGACCCTCATGCTGGGAAAGATTGAAGGGAAAAGGAGAAGGGGGCAGCAGAGGATGAGATGGTTAGATAGTGTCACCGAAGCAACAGACATGAAATTGGGCGAACTCAGGAAGCTAGTGGAGGACAGGGAGGCCTGGCATGCTGTGGTCCATGGGGTTGCGAAGAGTCGGACACGACTTAGCGACCGAACAACAACAATTCCATGGATAACTGAAACCGTGGATACTGAGTCAATGGATACTGGGGCACGCCTATACTTTGAGGGTGCCATAAGCATAAGTGACTGCTGCTAGATTTATCTCTGACCTCTGGCCATCTCTAGAACAGATGTTTTCAAACCAGGGCAATGCCCCAGCCTGAAAGCCTCTGTCCCTTTGCCTTTAAGGGGCCAGGGCAGGGTGAAGGCAGTAACGTGATCCCCAGGATCGTGTTGCTGCCTGGGGTGACAGAGGCTACAAATGCCTTACCTGTTGCTGTGCTGGGCCCCGAGGGGACTGATGCTAGCTCTAGCATTAGCTTGGGAGTGCGGGTGGAGAGCAGCCCTTGCATTAGCTGTATTCCATGCAATGTATTCATTTTGAAAGAAAATGTATTCCATTGGCAAGTACAAAAAGATATTGCCATAACTGCATGTTCAGAGGCATCTGTCTCAGTCCTTTTTCGTACAAAATCTTTATAACTGTAGGACAGGCATAATCAAGGCATATTTGCTAGAGTAGCAGCTGTCTTCTTTACACCTTCAGGAGCCTCTTTATAATACTGCCAGGTGCATGCTCTTTTTCAGTGGCTCGCAAACTTTTTGGACCAGGACCCACTTTTTAGAATGGCACTGAATGTGTCGGGGCCCACAGGAAGTGATGTCATTAACCAGGGAGTTATGTCATAGCTGGAAGTGACATCATTGTAGCATAATAAAATGACATTCCTTGAATGCAAACTGGCATTCTTGGACTGCATCAATTGCACAACCATGATGCATCCCTGACAGAAAGCGAGATTAGGACAAAATGTTATGTAAAAGCACTGAACTGTAAAACAAAATTTTAAAAACAACAACCCTCACTTGAAAATTCAAACTGTTAACACTCACATAAGAAATTTAGCAAGAGTAAGATCTGCAGCTTCCAAGATGGCTGCTCCCAGCTTTCTGCAACCCACCTGACATTAGGTTACGAGTGCGATCCACCAAGTGGGTTGCAGTTTGAGAAACACTGCTCTAGTTCAAACTGTGGGTTGGGACCCACTTGTTGGTTCTTGAGCCAGTTACAGGTGGGTTGCGTAGCACCTAGCACAGTCCAGTAACGTCTGGGATGAGGTGACGTCATGACTGCGCCCCCTGCATCACTGCTCCAGCACCTCCACCTTGCCCCCTGCGCTGCCCTATCACATCTCCAGCATCCAAGAACACTGCCAATTTGAAGTGCAGAGAGAAAGGGGGCCTGGATTCAACGGGAGAAAGAGATGACTCAAAGAGGTGATGCCAAAGGTGACTGCAGTAACCATCCAACAGCAAGAATAGGACCCAATGAAGAATGGAAATCATGATTGGTCAGCCTGTCTGTTCCCATGTTTGCAAAAAGCATCCTTGGTGGGAGGTGGGAATTTGCCCTGGAAAGTCTCTCCCCTAAAGCTGCTACTTCCTCAGTTAGAGTAAAATTAACAGTACATTTCTAGATGCAAGCAAGTTCTCTAATGGGCAACAGCTCTGTGTGTGCGTGTGCGCTTGTGCGTGTGTGTTTGAGTGCATGCGCATGCTTTTATCCAGAAAACAGAGCACACTCCCTCCCTTAACTCTGCAGTTCAAATCTGTATTCCTTGTACAAGCTGCATTTTGCAAAAAATAAAAAAATAAAAAAATAAAAAAATAAAAAAAACTGAAGAAGTGGGACACCTCATCAGGGATCTCCATTGACTTGTCCGGTTTAGCCTTTTGAATCTCATTAGCATTGGAATCTTGCTTTCAACTGAATGAGCCATTCAAGGGTGATTTATAATGATTGAACATTTCAGTGGCACAGCAAAACTGTATGGCAATTCTGCAGGGTCATAATTTTTGATGACTTCAGTGGCTCATTTTTATTCACTGTTATTGCCAGACTGAAAGGATTACTGGATTCAGTGGTGTTCCTAGAGGGGGGGGAAATGCTAAGTTTTGCAGGAGCCTGAGCTCCTGTGTAAAGGGGCCCCTCACCTCACCTTCAGAGCCATTCACTGGGTGGAGAGCTGACTTGAAGTCCTTGCTCTTGGAGCCACAAATGGATGCGAAAATGAGGGTCAGGGGCCGCTTTACCCAGAATGTCAGTCTCCTGCAAAATGTAGCATTTTGCCCCACTCTAGGAATACCACTGACTGGATTAGAGGACTGAGAATTCTAAGCTCCAGTGTATATCTGGGTGCTCACCCATTGACTTGCTCCCCCCTTGCAGTGGGAGGCAGATGCTCCCTGATTGGGCATTGGGCCATAGGGGTATCACCCGGAACTCTCCTGGTGGTGAAGAGGCTCATTGAATGCCATTCCGTCTCAGTTAAAGGCCTTGCCCCATTTATCCTGCTTTTTGCTGCTGGTCTCTGGCTCCTCTTCACTGTAGTTTTCTGCAGTAAAGTGGCCCGTTCATCCATATGCACCTGTCTCTCTTGGCTTCCTTGGGGGGATGCATGGCTTGGTTTATGCTCTTCTCTGTGAACTTCCTTTGCAGTCTAATTCTTACATTTTAGCCTTGTAAACATGAGAACAAAATATGTCCTCTTCTGTTACCGCAAGCTGAAGGAGACCAGAACAATGATGAAAAAGCAAGAACAAAGATAATAAAAAGGCACAAAGATTTGTTGCTAAGCTGATTTTCAAATTTCCCAAGTAATCTGGACCATATAAATTCTTCTGTAGGGAAAGCTGTTCAAGAGTTACACAGTTGTAGAAAAACAGCATTGTAATTCAAGCATTGCTGATGATAAAGTACCTGCTGCCTCCCAGTTTGGCTCTTGCTGTTACATTTCCGTTGTTGCTATAATTTGCATTGAGTACTGAGGCATGTGGGAGGAAATATTTTTTGTCACCTTTTTTTCCTCACCATAAGCCTAAGGGGTATTGGAAACATAGACTAGGGGGACAGCTAGCACTATCTATAATTGAAAACAAAAACAAAACACCCTCCTTTATTTTATTGCTATTGGCTGCTTGTGTTGGGAAGCTTCCCAGAGTGTGATCATAAACTTTACAGCCCATGTGGTTTCTAAGTATCACTGCCTTTGTCCACCAATCCCTAAAGTGGTAATTTTCAACCAGTGTGCTGCAACTGGTCTGCAGATGTGCCGTGGAAGTTGGGGAAGCTCATTTATTAGTAGGGCCATTGAGCGATGTGAGCCCCCTTACCAGTGGTAGCATTCAGCCGGTACGCTGGGCGGGACTTACCTTTGAGCGGCAGTCCACCCGTTGCGTACCGGCGCGTTCCACTGCTTTCCGTTCTGCCGGGGTGGGCGGGAAAGCGGCGGAACATGCCGTTACGCAACGGGCGGACTGCCGCTCAAAGGTAAGTCCCGCCCAGCGTACCGGCTGAATGCCGCCGCTGCCCCTTACCATCAGCACTGTGTGCCTTGTCAATTGTCCAAAAAGCTGATGGTGCACCTTGACCATTTTAGCACCTTGTCAGTGTGCCCTGAGATGAGAAAGGCTGAAAAACTCTGCTGTAAAGCCTCCAAAACATTTGTGGGAGTTAACTTATGGCCCAGTCCTAATAGGGCCCTCTACTGCCAGAACTACTGCTTTGCCAGTGCAAGTTCCTTATAGCTGCCTTAAAAGTGCTGCACACTGTTTTGTGCACCAGGCTGCAGCAGAAGTGGCAAGAAGCCCCAGCAGCGCATTAGTGGTTCATCCACATCCCCTGGATGTGGGGATGAGCCAGCGCAGAGGTTGGGAGGGAGGCAGGTAGTAGCCAGAGACGTGGAGACTTATACTGGGCAAGAGAATAAATATTCTCTTACCTACTGGAGGAGACCTCCAGTGGTGTGGCTGCATTGATGGCGGGGGGCGGGCTTGATGGGCTGTTACTCTTTTTGAGTTGACATTGCCATTAAAGATGTGCTCACACTAATAAAGAAGCTGTCTAAATATAGATTTAGGGCTTTTGGAGAAAAATGAAATTGTTTTTTTCCTAGATTCCCATTAAGATGCTTATAGTTGATGACACATTTATGAATCAAACTTAGAGTGCAATCCTAACCTGGAGATAGGCCGGCACAGTTAGGCCCGCAAAGTTTGGCTGGCACTAGGGCCACCGTAAAGAATGTTTGAACCACTCTCGAAGTCAGAGAGGTTGGTGCACATCTGTGTGCTGGCTGCTCTGACTCCAAGAGTTGTCCAAACATACTTTACGGTGTCCCTTGTGCCAGTCAAATTTGTTGGCCTAACTGTGCTGGCCTAACTCCAGGTTAGGATTGCGCTCTCAGGGAATCTTGCCCATTACTATTTAAATGTGTATGTTGAACATTCCAATAAATGTTATAAATGCCTGAAAGTAGATCTCATCTCTCTATTCCCTTACTCACTCTTTGGACATTCATAAATGGATAGCAGACATATTGAGGTGGCTATACACATTTTGCCAGTGTTTCTGAGTTTTGGGGATATGTGCCTAATTGGCTTGGGACTTTTCAGCATTCAGATGTAATGCTGAGATTCATGTGCTTTTTACATATAAAGTAACTTCATTCTTAAAAACCTTTTTTTAAAGAAAAACCTTTTTAACCATTTCAAAACTGCCACGCAATGCAATGGAAGGCTATCTGGAGGCAGGGAGTGCGCAAGAGTGTGCAGTCATGAGGTGGGCTGAAATGTTTTGGGGACAAATTGGACTCCGCTCATAATGTCTTGTCTCTCTCTTTCAATTCTGAGGGAATTCCTTTCCAGCTCTTCTTCCAGTCCTGAATGTCAGTATTTCTATCTGAAATAGATTAAATTAGAGTGCTGTCACCTTTCAAAAAAAAGGGGGGGGGAATAACAACCATAGACTTTTTAATCAGTTCCAAGCCTTTAAAAACAAAAACAAAAAAATCCAAACCTTCCAGCTATCATATTCAGGCTTTTTTTTCATTAGCTCTCTTTAGAAAATGTAATCAAACTGAGAACTCAGTTCCTTGGGCTTTTAAACAAAGTGGCTAAATGTATTTTGAAGCACTCAAACCCAAATGACTCATTTCCTTGAGCGAGTCATGGAGTCAGAGCTCATTTCTGGGCTTCACCACTTCATGGAAATGAACTCGTCCTTTTGTGGCAGGAACCGCCACATATTTGGCCTCTCTCTTCTCAATTGCGTTGAGACAAATGAGCTGCCCTTATCCTTGACAACCTGAAGCAATTGCACGTCCTCTTTCACCTGTAAGCTTCGGCTCAAGAGAAATCACTTACCAAGCTAAGGGAACTTACAGAAGAATGAAATGAAAAGGACGACAATTGAATGGAGTAAAGGGAAGGCTGGATGCTTGTTTCTGGCTGATAAGGATGGCATAGCGGGGTGCTCTCACCTCTTAGGGCAGCGTTCTTGCAATACATATGAACATCTGCTGTGAAATGTTTCAGGGTGCAATCCTAACCTGGAGTTAGGCCAGCACATTTAGGCCAGCACAGTTTGCCAAGAACAAGGACCACGTTCTTTACCAAACGTAAAGGACGTTTGGGCAACTCTCGCAGTCAAGGAGGATGGCGCACGTCTGTGTGCTGGCCTCTCTGACTCTGAGAGTGGTTCAAACATACTTTACAGTGTCCCTTGTGCCGGCCACACTTTGCTGGCCTAACTCCAGATTAGGATTGCGACCTAATGCTCATTCTTTATGGTCAGGGGTGGGTTTTTTGGTGATATTTTTTCCAACATTTCTGGAGTAAAATAGCAAATTGCGGTGTTATGTGTTTTTATTTTACATTCTCCATCAAAGTTCTCATTTATATTAATTTTGAATGCTGTAAAAGTGTACTAGGTAGATGATATAGGTGATATAGTGTCAGCAGATGCTACCACAGTATTATTTTTAATTGGAAAAGTAGTCTGTTTTAATTTCTGGAAAACATCTCAAACACTAAAATGCGATGTTTTGTGTTTTTATTCAGATGTTTTAACCACCAAAAGGTGGTGTTTAACTGCCAAAAAGTGGTTTTCAACAAAAAAATAACCACCCTACTTATGGTGGTACATCCGAAATCCAGACTACTCAGAAATCCAGACATTTTTATCGAAGAGTTGTTATTTTTTTAAAATTTTATGTCTTATGCTCATTCCCAGACTATAACAGGGCCAGCTCTAAGAGCAGCAGGGCCCAATGTGAGGTGTTCCCATGGGCCCCTACCCTCCCTGCAAGCCCCCCCATCACTCACCAAGAAGATCGCTTGTAGTGCCCTGTGAAAAGTGCGGCACCTGGAAATAGTTGGTGGTGTCATGATGACATCACTACGGACTGCTTCCAGGAGGCCCATTTTGGGCTGTTTGGAGGCTGGGGCAGGTGGGAGGGCCCAAGGTGAAGCTTCTCTGCTTGCCCCACTGGCCTACAGCCCAAAGAGATTCCAGCTGCAGCAGCAGGCGAAAAGCGCACTGCGCTAGTGCGGTGCCTCCCAAAGTACGGGGTCCAATGTGGTGACACTGGTTTAAGGCCGACCTTGGGCTGTAAGTTCTATTCTCTGCTCTGTGGTGTGTGCCATTGTTATAAAATGTCAAAGAGGCAGCAGACACCCAAAGGAGTAACCGTGAAAAGAGCAAGAGGAAGAATTTCTCATTATATTTATGAAGGTATTCCAAAATCCAGACAAATCCAAAATTTAGACACGTTCCCGTCCCAAGCAGCCCAGATAATGCATACCTAGCCTGTATTGCCATGCCAGCAGTATGTCCTTACTCCTGGCTTACTTGCCTTTCATTGCTCACTGTAGTGGGCTGACATAAGCATTGTATCAAGAAGAAGGGCATTGCAAATATGCATTTGCAGACCAGGAAGGAGGCTAAGGTTGTGCTAATGTTTTCGTAATAGTCTCTAGACAGGCAGCGCAATCAGTGTTGTCATCCAGGCGGAACGGCCCGGAACCCCGTTCGGCTAGTTCCGCGGAGGTCCCGGGCTGCTCCGCTGCCTTGGAGGATGGGTGAGCTGCTGCTGGGCCCTCCCTCCCTCCCTTGCGTCCGGAATCGCTCTAAAATGGAGCGATTCCGGCGCAGTGAGGCTTGGGGTGTGTGGCAGCCCTCCGCCATAGGGGCGGAGGGCTGTCAATCATCCAAGCGTTCCGGTAGTTGGCGCGCTCGGATGACATCACTGAGCGCAATCCTGTACATGCTTGTAAAGTCAACGCAATGTTGTTGCATAGACACTATGGCATTATATTAATACCAATGCAGGGGTCCTATTGGGCCGGTCAGTGCAAGGGAGGTGCCATCTTGGAATGGGACGGGGGAAGGCAGTTCTGGGCGGGTGGTGGCGGTGGGGCCAGCAGGCACGCTGGCTCGTCTGGAGGTAGGTCCAGGATTCAGCCATAAGGCTGGAGCCTCCCCATGGCAAGGGCACCTCACTTTTACTGTGCTAGGATATGGCACGGGCCAGCAGGCCTTGCCGTTGCAGCGCAGTATCGGATTGCTTCCTGGGACAAGACTGACCTAGAACTGCTCTGAGCAGAAAGTGAAAATAGCTGGCTGTAATGGTGGAATCTGGCCACCCTGGGGTGGCCCCCACCCACCCACCCACCCACCCACCCCTGTGGTGTGTGTGTGTGTGTGTGTGTGTGTGTGTGTGTGTGTGAGAGAGAGAGAGAGAGAAAGAGAGAGAGAGAGAGAGAGCTGTTGTGAACAACTTGAAAATCAATGAATAAAAAACTGGGGGGGCTACAAGGGGCTACAAGAATGGCCACATATGTGTTCAAATGTTTTTAGATTGCAGTTTTTTTAATTGGGTCTAGCTTCAGATTAATAACATATGCCTCTCCTCAGTAATTCTCATCTTTTTTTTTTTTTTTTAGAAAACTTCATTAATTCGTGACCTTTCCATGAGTGTTCTTTTTGCTGCTCATCTGTGAAATTCATTAAAGTTTGCAGTGCTGCAATGATAAGCAGCCTTGTTTTGAGCTTGCCAGCTGTGCTAATATTGAACACCACAAATGACATGGATTTATTTAGCCTTTTTCAGAGAACCGATAAACATATCGAGGGGGGTGTGCCCTCTGTCCCCACTCCAGAGTGGTACACATTCATTTAATTCTTTGAAAATAACCTATGTCCGTTTCTCCCTCCTTTGTCCTTTTGCCCTAGTTGCAACTAACTACCAGAATCTAAACCAAGAGTATGAAGAAGGCTTGAACTCAGGCTGCCATTTTGAGACACTCCATATTGAGAGTGCAATGCTAACCTGGAGTTAGGCCGGCACAGTAAGGCCAGCAAGGTTTGGCCGGCACAAGGACCACCGTAAAATATGTTTGGACCACTCAGAGAGGCCAGCACACAGATGTGCGCCATCCCCCCTGATTCCGAGAGTGTTCCAAACGTGCTTTATGGTGGCCCTTGTGCTGGCCAAACTCCAGATTAGGATTGCACTCCGAGAGAAGTATAAATTGAACTTTGGGGCTTGTACACAGAGGCATACCTAGAGGGGATCACAGCACTAAATTTTGCAAGCCGCCACTTCCTCTCCTCTTCGGACCCTTCCCCAGTGGCTAGAGCAAAATGGAGGTTATGTTGGCTCCGAAGTGGAGTAGTAGTGACTGCTTGCAAAAGTTAGTACTGTGAGCCTCCTCAAGGTGCGCCATTGGGCTACGGGACCATATGCAGTACTCTTCTCCCACCCCAGTCCTTAATTTGTTTTGCTTAATATCCACCCTGATGAGGATCTATGGGGAACTCATCAAGCCTGCTCAAGACCTAAATGCCCATAAGTAATGTCACAGGGCAGTGGCATCGCTAGAGGGTGTGTGTGTGTGTGTGTGTGTGTGTGTGTGTGTGTGTG
>JAJKFI010000002.1:39325971-39341532 GCA_029204185.1 Lerista edwardsae | reverse complement strand
GAGAGAGAGAGAGAGAGAGAGAGAGAGAGAGAGAGACCAGGTGAGGCGCACAGGGTGTGTGTGATACCATTAGGGACCAAAATAGCTAAAATCGCGGTTTTAAGGAATAATACCATCATGCTGTATATGATGGAATTGTATGTATTCCATGATATATTCTACATGCTATATATGATGGATGTGGAATTTCATGAGGAATTCAATGGAAAAACCCAGAGTGTAGTATGGTTATTTGGGCTCAATTTGGGCAGTCAGATATGAATACAAACAACATACTTTTTTTGCATGGGTGAGCAGACAGATATTTCCACACCTGAAATAGGAAATGGATTAGTTTACTGCCAAGCTCAGCACCTCACTGTGTGCGATGTGTCTCTTACAATGGACTGCAGGAAGCATTGTGTAGTCTTGATTAGATTAGACCCTGTTGCATGCAAACGAGGTTTTCAGTTACACCAACAGCTTATAACCAGCAATGATAATGATTATCACCTGATAAAAAAATATGATTTGGTTCTTATGTGACCAAATAGACTATAGAACTATAGAACTTATGTGACCATAAGTTTGGTTCTTATGTGACCAAATAGACTATAAGTAAGCAAATGCACATAATTTTCACTCTGCCTTACAAGGGATCTCTGTACTCCACTTAATGCTGGAGACAGATGTGGGTAACAGCTAAGAAACCATGAAAGAGACACCAGCAGACATCCTGGGGTGAAGAGAGACTATTGGTCACAATGGTTTAATGCAGTGTTTTTCAAACTGTGAGTCAGGACCCACTTGGTGGGTCATGACCTGATGTCAGGTGGGTCATGGAAAGCTGGGAGCAGCAATCTTGGAAACTGCAGACCTTACTCTTGTTATATTCCTTTTGTGAGTCTTAACAGTTTGAATTTTCAAGTGAGAGGTTTTTTTTTAAATTGTTTTTAGTTCAGTGCTTTTACATAATATTTTGTCCTAATCATTTTCAGTCAGGGATGTTTCATGGTTGTACAATTGCTGCAGTCCAAGAACGCCAATTTACATTTCAGGAGTGTCATTTTATAATGTTATAATGACAGCACTTCCTGCTTGATGACATCACTTCCTGCCGCAACATCATTTCCAGATTAATGACATCACTTCCAGGTTTATGACATCAATTCCAGTGGATCCTGACACGAGTGCCATTCTAAAAAGGGGGTCCCGGTCTAAAAAGTTTAAATACCACTGTTATAGACTTTGGGGCACGTGCATCAGGCTCACATTAAGTTTCCTACCCTTGTTTTGCTGAGCATCCAGTCTAAAGAGGAGCTTAAATAAGCTTCCTCACTATTTTGTGACATTTTTGTTGACCCTGAGAAAGATATTATGTTACTGTGGCTGTTGGATGGTTTCCAAATGAATCTATTGATTATTTCTGTGGATTTTGGGGAACAAAAACAGCAAAATAGTATAAGCTGCACTAAATGGCCATACTTTTTGGCTCATGTTCAGAAGGAAAAAAACTTTTCTTCACATTAATTTGGACTAAGCTGGAGGGGCTAATGAGCTATATAAATCTCTTGGAGGGTTATGTGGGAGTTGCCAGATGTTCATGGCCTTGTGAGGGGGAAAGCAAATTGTGTGGTTATTTCATTTTGTATTCAATTGCTGAAAAACAACCTTTATTTAAGACACTGAGACCAGTGGTTCGCAAACATTTTAGATTGGAACCCTCTTTTTAGAATGGCACTTGTTTCGAGACCCACCAGAAGTGATGTCATTAACCTGAAAGTGATGTCATAGCTGCAAGTGATATCATCAAGCAGGAAATGCCATCATTGTGACATGATAAAAATCACACTCCTGGAATGCAAACTGGAATTCTTAGACTGCAGCAATTGCACCACCGTGAACCATCCGTGACAGAAAGCAAGACTAGAACAAAATATTATGTAAAAGCACTGAACTAAAAACAAATTTAAAAAAAAAACCCTCACTTGAAATTCAAACTGTTAACAGTTACTGCGACCCACCTGACATCAGGTCACAATCCACCAAGTGGGTCCCGACCCACAGTTTGAAAAACACTGTTCTAGAGTGTGCCTGTACGTGGATGGTTTGCCGTTGGAGTTTTGTTGGGAGAGCAACAGAGAGCACAAAACCAAAATCAGTTATAGATCTGAGCTCATATTCTGTTGCTATATGTTCATGTTATATTGAATGTAAAAGGTTTGTGATCACCTGACTTGAATGTACTGCATCTGACCTTAAGGAGCAATTTTTAGTCTCTTTTGAGAAAAGATTTACAGGATGCACAGCACAGCACAGCAGGTCTATTGTCTGTTATCATCAAAATTCACTAAAGTTAGAAATGTATCAAGGAGACAAGATCTTATTACCTGCTGAAAGAAGATTATTCTGGCTTTCTTGCAAAAGCTATTAAATTGCTACTGATAGGATTAATTAGGATTGAGCAGAAAGAGCTTCTTTCAACTTTTGAACTGTGCTTTAATGCTGATCTGGTTCAACGTGGGGTTTAAATGCTCAGTTAAGAAAATGTTCACAAAAGAAAATGGAAGTGAGGGCACAATCCTAACCTGGAGTTAAGCACAGTTTGGCTGGCACAAGGTCCACCATAGTGCGTTTGGACCATTCTCTGAGTCAAGGAGGATGGTGTACATCTGTGTGCTGGCCTCTCTGACTCTGAGAGTGGTCCAAACACCGTGTCCCTTGTGCCGGCCAACCTTTGCTGACCTAACTGTGCTGGCCTAACTCCAGGTTAGGATTGCGCACTGAGTTGCAAAACTTTCCAAATTATCTAGTAATGGAGGAGAAAATAAAGGATTCAGGAATGAGGCAAATAAAACTGATTTATCAAGTCACTTGGAATATATTTAGATTATACGCCATTTAAAGACTATTACCATAAGAACCTAAGAAAAGCCTTGCTGGATCGGGCCAAGGGCCCATCTAATCCAACTTCCTGTATCACACAGTAGCCCATCAGATGCCTCATGCGGCACACAAGATACTTGTATCTCGCTGCCACTCCTCTGCATCCGGCATTAGGAGGTAGCCAATTACCCTTACACCACCCTCAAGGAAACCACCAGTCTGCAGTTGGAGTTTAATGTTATTAAACACAAGAGACCAGTTTTTAAATCATGAAACCTACTGAACACCCATCCCCTCCCTCACCAATCTGGGGTAGGCCAAAAAAACCTGCCATCCATCATGATTTATCATCACAATTTATCACTGAGCTGGTTCCCCGTAGCTTCTTGTCTAAACATACTTGCTTAATAAACCTAGAGCTGTTTTTTTTCATGGACTGATGTCTAAACAGTTTCCTTCACAAACTTCTAAGGTTGCAGAGTTGATGCTCCAGGCAGCACACCATAGAGCCAGGACACATAGGGGAGTGGGAGGAGAGCCCTTGTTGGATTTCAGGTGCCAGGTGAAACCAGGGTTATTTTAGGGCGCAGTCTTAACCAACTTTCCAGCACTGACATAGCTACCGCTGCATCCAGCTGCTGCTGGAGTCTCTCCGGGAGAAGAGACATTTATCCCCTTCCCCTGGGGAAAGCCCCTTCGCCCACAGTGGGGCTCCTTGGCTCGCTGTTGGCTATTTGGCCAGCGGTGAATCGAGCAGCCCCATGTCGGGCAGCCCGAGCCACTGCCAGGTATAAGATCTGGGGGTAGAAGCCACCACCAGGTCCCACCCTCTCGTGGCTGGCTCCTTCCCCCCTCCTGGTTCCTCCCCCTCCCCTCCTCCCCCTTGAGTGTTGGGAGAGTTAGAACAGATAACTGGAAATACTATTTTACCCAGTGGGTAATTAATCTGTGGAACTCCTTGCCACAGGAGGTGGTGATGGCATCTGGCCTAGGTGCCTTTAAAAGGGGATTGGACAGATTTCTGGAGGAAAAGTCAATCATTCAGGGGCTATAGACCATGATGGGTAGAGCTACCTCCTTACATTAGAAGTAGACTACTTCACAATGCCAGGTGCAAGAGAGTGGCAACAGGATGCAGGCATCTTGTCGTCCCCTGTGCTCCCTGAGGCACTTGGTGGGCCACTGTATGATACAGGAGGCTGGACTGGATGGGCCTATGGCCTGATCCAGCAGGTTTCTTCTTATGTTCTTATGTTCCCCGCTGCCCCAAATGGGCTTACCGGCTGCTGGTGCTGCTGGAGCACCAGCCAGCCAACTGCTTACGTCGGGGCCTGGTGCTGAATGGGATGGTTACATCTCATGCTGGTTACAAACGATGTTGGGCTTTCGCTTTAGATGCCATAAAGCTGCATCTGTGGAATAATCATAATAAAATAACCATTACAAAACCATTCCATTGGCTTTGTGCTTCCTTGATCGTTGTGACCTCGCTGGAGATTTGCCACTTTGGCCCCTAGTTGTCAAGAAAGCGATCAGGCAGGACCTCGGCTCGGCAGGCAGTGGCTCGGGACAGGCTGCAAGGAAGTTGTTTACGAAAGCCTTGCACACTCTCCTGCTACTGGGGTGCCTTGAGGCATGGCAGATTTCATTATATAAAAGACGACATGCAGAAAACACAGATGTTTTGTTAGTGTGGCATCTCACATCAACATTTTTATTTTTGACAATTCATAAGAAAAAAATTCAAGAGCTGCCATGCAATGAGATATACGGATATATTTTAGATAGGCACAAGATATGGGGAAGTGAGGAATCACGATGGGGGAACAGGATGGGAAATTCCCCCATAGTGTGACATGACTCTGGGCACAATCCTAACCTGGAGTTAGTCTGGCACACTTAGGCCAGCCAAGTTTGGCCGGCACAAGGGCCACCATGTGTGGACCACATTCGGAGTCAGAGAGGTCTGACTCTGGCACTCTGAGATAGCCTACCTCTAAAATAAGGAGGTTGCACTAACCATCATGGCTGTAGCCTGCGATGGACTTTTCCTCCAGGAATCTGTCCAGTTCCCTTTTAAAGGCCTCAACATGATGTCCAGACAGCTTGTTAACTCCACAGGAGTATACTTATACATAGAGAGGAGACCTCAGTCACATGAATCTTTCATTCAAATACGTTCATGTTGTAGACAACTGTACATTCATATACAGTTGTGCGGAATACAATCTGCCCCTTTATTAGTCATTTGAATCAATAGGCATGGTCTCCTGTTTGCCTTTGGGTCTCTCTCTCTCTCTCTCTCTCTCTCTCTCTCTCTCTCTCACACACACACACACACACACACACACACACACACACACACACACACACACCAGTGTGTGCTTTTTTGGCATGGCTACACCAGTGCTGGTGGTGGTGAATAGGATTTGGGCCTTGGGATTTGAAAGTGGAAGGAGCTGCTGAAACAGGAAGACCATTTCTTTGCTCCTTTCTTTCCCTACTGTCTCCTTCTCCTCTGTCTGTTTCTGCTTATCCCCTTCCCACATTTTGCTACCGATTCCCCCATTTGTACTTTCTCCTTTCCATTATCTCAGAACTTCTCCTTTTCCTCTGATATCCGCTGTTCCTTCTCCTCTTCGTCTCACCTCTTTTCACTATCCGCACTGCAACTCATCTCTTGCAGATGCTTCTCTGGCCTGCCAGTTCTGAGGTTGTGTTGCCAGCAAGTCCTGTTGCCTGGTGGCTCTGGGAGAGGACAACCCAGTGGGGCTATGCTGGTTGAGGCTAAGAGAATTGTGCTCAAATGTACACAGCCAGCACAATTCCCCACCTATGGCCAAGATGCAAGAAGGCAGATTCTCCACTTAAAGATCCATACTGGGAAGGGAATTCAAGACACATTTTTGTCTGGGAGGAGGGGTGTTATTCAAACACAGCGTTTCCTTTCACTCCCCCTTATATTTAGTAATGAATGTTGCCATCAAGCATGACAGTGATGTGCCCACAATATGAAAATAACTTTAATTAATGGCTGACTTCATTTCAACTTTATTTAATTAGCTGGAATAGTGACATGCCACCCAGCTCAGAATGAGCTTTACTTCTCTGAGCATCTCTGGGCTAAATTGGTCCATGATGAATTAAAATGTATTGCTAGGTGTAGATTTGTTCTGTAATGCTGTCACTGCTTTATGCAGTAGGAAGAGGAGAGGAACAAGCTAGAAGCTTGTTCATATGCATGGAAGCTCTTGATAGACTCTGTGAAAATTAATATAAGTGAGGAGAGGAAAGTAGACCTTGAGCAGGACCATTGCTGACATCTTGGTTTTGGTAGGGTGGCCTGGTTGCAACTTCAAAAATGCACATGGAGTAGGAGAAGGCGCTACTGGTTTGTCACTTATCTTGCTTGTTGAAGCATCATCACCATCATTTCCCCGCCCCTTTGCTGAAATGAGCTGAACTTGCCCCGCACCAGATAGGGCAGAGGAAGAGAGAAAGGATCTGGAAACCAAGGTGCAGTTCCTGATCGTTATCTGACAACTCTACATTCTGGTTGTGTATATAATAATATAATAATATGGCCATGCTAGGATTAAGTTAGCCACAACTTTTATTGGCCCTGTTCTTGTGCCTGTGCTTTACCTGATTAAGGGTGCAATTGTAACCTGGAGTTAAGCTGGCACAGGTTGGCACAGCAAAGTTTGGCTGGCACAAGGGCCACTGTAAAGTGCATTTGGACCACTCTCGGAGTAAGGAAGATGTTGCAGATCACTGTGCTGGTCTCTCTGACTCCAAGAGTGGTCCAAACATAGTTTACGGTGTCTCTTGTACCAGCCAAACTTAGCTGGCTAACTGTGCCGGCCTAACTCCAGGCTAGGATTGAGCCCTGATACTAACGCAGTGTTGTCTTGGGCCTGAACTTATTGATTTAGGCAGCAGGCTCATTAGTCTAACTCTAGCATACACTGACATTCCATTGGGGACAGGCCACAGTAATGAAAACAAAAGTGCATAAATAAGGCTGTTAGCATGACTGGTGTCAGAGGTCAGCCAATTTGGGTCCTGGCCAAGATGGAGAATGTCCAATCTGTAGCAAAATTAGCATAACAGTCATCCCTAATTCTCTTGTCTAAGCCCTCTGACCTGGGCAAGATATCTGTTCTCTACTAGAACAATGTCAACAGCTCATAAGGCCTATTACCATGTCACATATCTGTTTTGAGGTGCAGTTTTCAAAGTCAGAGATGGAGGAAACAACAAGTCCCAAGCTTTTTAGGAACATCACCAAGTAAATGATGTTTTCAGCATCCTCAAGAGTATGCTGGAGAGCTGCACAAGGACAGGTGACAAGAGGCTAACTCTAGACAGTGCATCACCACCATCACATTAACCTGCCTTCCCTTTTCAAGAGTTTTTATCTTGAGGTTGTGGTAGAATTGGCAGCAAGGGGCAGTACACCTCATTATGAATCATGTCCCAATTTAGATGAGTTTAGGTCCAGATCATAATAGAGATGGTCTTTCTGAACTGGTGAATATCCTATTAAAAACAAACAAACCCTTAATTCCTATTATTAATATAATGTTCCTATCATTACATGAAATCTGTGAAACTACATGAGCCAGGTCAGCTTCTCAGGTTCATGGAAAGTCAGTGCGTATGTGTAGGATCTGGTCCTAACACAAGTAAACCAGGGTTCAAACATATATCCAATTAGCTGTGTGTGTGAGAATCAGCCTGCTAATTTCCTAAGAGTGCAATCCTAACCTGGAGTTAGGCCAGAACAGTTAGGCCAGCAAAGTGTGGCCAGCAAAAGCAACACTATAAAGTATGTTTGGACCACTCTTGGAGTCAGAGAGGCCAGCACACAGATATGCGCCATCCTCCTGACTCCAAGAATGGTCCCAACGCACTTTATGATGGCCCTTGTACCAGCCAAACTTTGCTGGCCTAACTGTGCTGGCCTAACTCCAGGTTAGGATTGCTCCCCAAATCCTATAATACCTCTTCTGACATTCTTGAATTGGTTCTCTCTCTCTCCCTGCCCCACCCCCCAAGTATAACAACAAACATAATTTCATCTAATCTCATTTCCGAAATACATTTACCCTGCCCATAAAGCATCCTAAGTTGATTTCCAACGAGACTGGATGAATGCCTTGTTTTGAGTCTCTATTGTGAGAGAAAGCTGCTTTCTGCCAGAGAGTTTTCCCACCCCACAAACTGCCAAGCTTTGGCAATGACAAAGCCAGTTTGCAAAGTTGTTTGGAGCACACTGTTGTGGCATGCTGTTTTGTCATGTAAAGTGGCAAGATTGCCTTCTGTCTGGGACATGTGAGCCTTATTGCTGATGGGGAGAATCAAAACTGATTAATGGTCTATCAGCTGCAGAAACTTCTCCACATCCTGTTGGGAAGATTGTCTGCTACTTGGAATGAGCCCAAAGAGGTAATGTTTCCCCAAAATACAGGCAGAGGGATGAAGACCTGGGCCAACAGGAGACGTTTTGCTGCCTTTTCCTGCATGATGTTTTGTTTTCAAGGCTTCCACAGAGCTTTTATTCATCAGATATTAGCAACAGGATTTTTAAATGCATCCAATTTTTGCTCGATAAAAGGAAACAAAATCACTGTATATTTGAAAAAAAATAAATAACAGGACATATGCTATTTTTCCAATAGGAAGAAATGTAGCCAAACAAACTATTTGTGGCAGGATAACCTACAGACAACAGGAGGTTTGTCATGAAAGAAACTGCCTGAGAGCTTGTCTGATGACTCATTTGAATAGGATTTGAATCTGGAAAGCAAAGGCAAGGATCTACAAAATTACTTCATTTTCCTCTTGATTTGTTTCAAAGTAGGTCTTCAGAGAGAAGGCAACAGCTTTTTGAGTGAAATTACGTGACATTCTGTGATCCTGAACATAAGAAGCTTAGAGCACAATCTGGGGTTGGAGATGTGTCGGCACAAGTCCCTTGCACCGGGCCAAGAGTGTCGCAAATGTGCCATAAGGCACGTTTGTGTCTACTCTGGAGTTGAGGAGGCTGGTGAAAGGACACTTGCCACCCTCCTTGTATCAGATCCTGGGCCTATGTAGGTAGATTTGTGCTGGTCAAGGGAGACCAGTATGGTGGGGTTGGGGCAGCGGCGTCATGCAGTCGGAACGCTGGGCGGGAGGAACGGGTGAGTGGCAGCCCGCCCGTTGCGTTCCGGTCCGTTTCGCTGTTTTCCCTGCCCCCGCGAGGGGCGGGGAAGACGGCGAAACGGACCGGAATGCAACGGGCAGGCTGCCGCTCACCCATTCCTCCCACCCAGCGTTCCGACTGCATGACACCGCTCGGTTGGGGCCAGTGGAGGTGGACCGGGGGGGGGGGAGGTAGGGGAATGATGGACCAGTGGGCAGACTGGGCTCAGGAGGGGGGGTAGAACCAGCCTGGGCAGGGTAACCAGATGCCCTCTTTTTCCAGGACATAACTTCATTTCAACCTTCTGTCCTGAGTAAATTTCAAAATGTCCTACCTTTCAAGACAGCATCTCTTGCTTGTGTGCAAGTGCGAGTGCAGTCAGAGAGATGCCGGACGGTGAAGGGTACCACCTGGAAAGAAGACGGTTCTATGCAAGATTAGAGCTTTGTGATTGTAACAACCCCTGTATGGGGCTGAGAAAGCCTTCTGATGTAAACTGCCTTGATGAAAGTTGGAGGAGAAATTCAATGACAAGAAAAGGAGTAAATAAATTAAGAATATAACATAAGAAAAGCCCCACTGGATCAGGCCAAGGGCCCATCTAGTCCAGCTTCCAGTATCTCACAGTGGCCCATCCCATGCCTCAGGGAGCACACAAGACAGATACCTGCATCTCATTGCCACTCCCCCTGCATCTGGCATTCTGAAGTAGCTTACTTCTAAAATATGGAGGTTGCACTAACCATCACAGACTGTAGCCTGCAATGGACGTTTCCTCCAGAAATCTGTTCAGTCCCCTTTTAAAGGCCTGTAGGCCAGATGCCATCACCCCAAGTATACAAGTACCATTCTATAGTACTTTCTGAGTGTGCAAAGCAATTCACATCTGTTCTCTTGATGTCATCGGTACAAGTACTCTGAAAGGTTGTTGTTGTTGTTGTTCAGTCGCTAAGTCGTGTCCGACTCTTCGTGACCCCATGGACCACAACACGCCAGGCCTCCCTGTCCTCCACTAGCTTCCTGAGTTCACCCAATTTCAGGTTCATTGCTTTGGTGACACTATCTAACCATCTCATCCTCTGCCGCCCCCTTCTCCTTTTGCCTTCCATCTTTCCCAGCATGAGGGTCTTTTCTAAAGAGTCCTCTCTTCTCATGAGGTGGCCAAGGTACTTGAGCTTCAGCTTCAGGATTTGTCCTTCCAGGGAGCAATCAGGCTTGACTTCCTGGAGGATTGACCGACTGGACCTCCTTGCAGTCCAGGGGACTCTCAAGAGTCTTCTCCAACACCATAATACTCTGAAAGGTAAGTAAGCACTATTACCCCTATATTACAGCTGAGAGTGCTTGCCTAAGACTTTCTAGTGAGTTGTTCATAGCAGAGGCAGAATTAGAACCAGGGAAATGAGCCCAAATTTACAGCTCAGTTTGGGCACTATGTTAAACTAATAAGCAACCATGCATTTATTTTATTTATGTTCATGTGGGGACCTGACTATGGTGTTCTATGGGTGCATTTTAGCCATTAAATCAGAAAGCAGCCGGTGGAGACTTGTATGCTGAGACTTCCTCTGGAGATCCAAGTGAATTCTTTGTCCATGTGTAGTAGTTTGCTCCATCTGTTGCAGATGTAATATTGATGAGTTTCTTCACTTCGTCAAGGACATCCTTGGATGAAAATCCTCACAATATAAAGGGAGAATTCATTATAAGTACGACAGGAGCCAGTTCTTGAAGGGACTTAAAGCTCAATCCTGTGAGTACACTCGTACCACTGGCTCCAGGTGTAGTAAATATGCTGTAAAGCATGTTTATGGCACCCAGAGAGTAAGGAGCGCTGGCACTGGGCCAGTACCAATCAGGACTGCATCTCAAAGCAGAGAGGATGGACAGACGCACTCCAGCAGCAACAGCCAGCAGTAAGGGTTTTCAGGGCCAGCCGGGTTTGAGGGAAAGTATGAGGAGGATAGAACTGGACAGAGGGAGGGGAGGATCAGGCCAGTGAAAGGGGCAGTGGCAGCCTCTAACACTGGATCCTAACCCCTCTTGTGAGTCGAGAAGCCTGACACGGGTTTCCTTGGCTCTGCGCCCATTCAATCATGGGCGCAGAGCCAAGGGAACCCATTGATGCCCCAGTAGTGTTACCCAGGTTAAGAGAGCAAATGCTTCCTTACCCCAAGAAGACCCCAGCAATAGCATCAGTGCCCACTGGATCCAACGTTTGCCATTTTGGTGCTGCTGGAGCCACGGGCCCTGAGGATTGGGCTATTTATATATTAGATTGAGCTATTCATATATATAATAGATATTGTATATATTAGTCCATTCTATTTCACACTACATAATCCTTCTACTTTTACTTCTCTCTAACCAGTGAGTCACTTTTCACAGACTGCCAAATTGCCATGTTTCTCCCTGCTCACTGCAAGAAATGAAGCTATGGTTTAAATGAGGCTAAGAAATATGCACGTGCAGTGGTGTCATCCTGGCGGAACGGCCCGGTACGCCATTCTGCCAGTTCTGCGGACGGGCCCGGGCCGCGCTGCCTCTCCCGAGGCCGGGTGAGCTGCTCTTGGGCCCGTCCTCCCTCCACTCTGAAATGGAGCGATTCGGGCGCTGTGAGGCTCAGGGATGCGTGGCTGCCCTCCGCCATATGTCAATCATCTGGGCATTCCGGTTCCTGGCGCACCCGGATGACGTCTCTGTGCACACGTATGATGATCTCTCAGACATGACAAAGGGAGCATGTCTAACCTTGAGTTAGGTTGGCACAGTTAGTGCAGCAAAGTTTGGCTGGCACAAGGGACACTGTCAAGTATGTTTGGACCACTCTCGGAGTCAGGGAGGTTGACGCAGGTCTGTGTGCTGGCCTCCCTGACTCCAAGAGTGATCCAAACGCGCTTTATGGTGGCCCTTGTGTCAGCCAAACTTTGCTGGCCTAACTGTGCCAGACAAACTCCAGGTTAGGATTGTCCTCTAAATTGGTCAGAACTGTGCCTTATGTTTATAATGCTCAAGCAGGCATTTTCAGAATAACAGGCTCTGTCCGGGGCCCACCGGAAGTGATGTCACAGCTGGAAGTGCCATCATTGTGATGCCGAGAGTGGAGAAATAAGTTGGGTTATTTCTCAGCCCTTTTCCAATAGCAAAGTGAACCAGAAAAGAAGAAGTCTATTTACAACCTTGGCACAAGCAAAACAACCGCACAGCCTTCCCCCTTTCCAGCTTCCTATCTTTCCATATTTTCAATATGGCTGCCCTAGGTGCTTCATGATCCACCTGAAATTGGCTTGCAACCCACTGGTGGGTCCCAACCACAGTTTGGAAAGCACTGCCCTAGAGGTTTTTGCTTCTGGATTACCTTGACACAGAAATCCTGTACACAAACAACATAATCCCTACTAGCAATATGACAAGTGTTTCCTCCAAGTGGAAGTCCCAGAGGCAGAGATTTCAATTCCGATCTTGGACTCTCGCAGATGGGATTTGGGGTTGGGGTCTCCTCTTTTTGTAATTGCAATCCATACAAATGTACTAGCAATCCATACAAAATATGTAATGTCTACAAGTATAAAGGTTTCCCTATGACTGAATGGTCTATTTGTGACCAACTGTAAGGGGTGGTGCTCATCTCCATTTCTAAGTCGAAGAGCCAGTGTTTGTCTGAGGACAAGTTTCTGTGGTCATGTGGTCGGCATGACTATATGCCAAGGCACACGGAACGCCGTTACCTTCCCACCAAAGTGGTACCTATTTATGTACTCACATTTTTACGTGCTTTCAAACTGCTAGGTTGGCAGGAGCTGGGACAAGCAACAGTCCCTCTGTCGTGTGGTCTTGAACTGCCAACCTTCCGGTCAGCAAGTTCAGCAACAGCGGTTTAACCCGCAACGCCACCACGTCCCTTCTATAAGTATACATTCACCCTTATCCAACTCCAGCATACATATTTCTATGTGGATAAGGAATTGCATGCACAAATAAGTGCTGTGCATATGGGTCGTCCTACCGGTCCAATTCTGAGGCTATGCATGGCAGAATGCTATGCTAGGAAATCAGCAATAGTGCCAACCAGCTATTTGGGTGAAAGGAAATAGAAGGCGAGATTTGCAGTGCAACCCTATGTGTGCCTACTCAGAAGTACTGTGGGTCCCATTCTGGTAAATAGGGCTTACTCCCAGGAAAGTGCATATAGGATTGCAACCCAAGACTCACTCACTCCTGCTTCCCCTTTTTGCTAAGCAGCTGCTCAATGTGAGGCTGCTTTTGTATCTGCACCCTGTACTCAGAGTTCTGCCTACTGAGGCTTTGCGCAGTCGGATCAGGGCTGTACAAGACCCCACATTTTAACTGATGAGAAGAAGCAGTCCTAGCAGGGGCGTAGGTAATGAAAGTGTAGCCCAGTGCAGAAGGCAAAATGTTGCCCCGGAAGTTACATCACAACAGGAAGTGACATCGCAGCTGTATTTTCATTTAGTCTGGGGTTTTTTGGCCATGACTTTTGATAGAGTAAAGATTTTGGTTTGGTTTGTTGCATTCTGCATTAAATTACCTTTCCAATGATATATAACATAATGGTATCGTTCATACATACCAAGGTTTTCACAGTTTTGGACCACTAGTGCCAAGCTCAGCTTGTTGCCCCCCTAAAGCTTGTTGCCCAGTGTAGTTGCACCCCCTGCACTTCTTTAGCTATGCCACTGGGCAGAATGCTAAATGCTGCCACCCCTTTCCCTGGTTATGTGCCAACCTCTGCTCCTCTCTCTCCCTAGATAAAAAAAGTAAGAAGAGGACTAAAGTGGAAGAGGAAGTGTCAGTGAGATGAGATTTGTGGGCTAGCATTAAATTTCCTTTCCAATGATTATACGTATAACATGATGGTATTATTCATACATACCAAAGTTTTCACAATTTTGGACACTAGTCTCAAGCTCAGCTTGCTGCCCCCCTAAAGCTTGTTGCCCGGTGCAGTTGCACCCCCCTGCACTTTTTAGCTATGTCCCTGAGTCCCAGCAACTAATCTACAGTTCAGTGCAGACTGTCCCACAGTTTCAAATGCAATTAAATGTGCTATTTTTTTTAAAAAAAGTAGGAAAATCTTCTTTCCCCATTCTGGAGGGCTAAAAATAAATGAAGATTGATCTGAAGCAATGACTGCACCAAGCCACTTCCACTCATTCATGTCTGCTGTCTTACTCCATTCGCTACACCTCCGTACAGCATGACTCAGTCACTGGCTTCCTCTCTCCCCCTGCCGTTCTGACTTTAAATTCAGGTGTGTGACGCAAAGCTGCTCTGTAATCATGACAACTTGATCCAGTCGAGGACCCAGAGGAGCCTTGATCTTTCCTAGCTGGTACGTGAAAATTGCTCATAGCAGTTATGCAAAGCAGATATTGATATTTTTATACATCACAGAAAGGAAGGGCATGCCACATCCCTGGAAATGAGCTAACCTAAAGTAAAGGAAGGAAGGAAGGAAGACAAGAGAGAAGATGGGTATAAGAATAAAGTCTGAATATGAATGATGACACACTTGCGGAACTGAGGTTAGGCCAGGTTGCTTTCAACATGCGCATCTCAAGGCAACCCTCAAGGCCTGCTATATACAGTCCCTGAACCACATGCAAAAATTTTACCCACTTAGAGTGCAATCCTAACCTGGAGTTAGGCCGGCAGAGTTAGGCCAGCAAAGTTTTGCATGCATAAGGGCTGCCCTAAAGTGCATTTGGACCACTCTCGGAGTCAGGGAGGATGGCACATGCCTGTGCGCTAGTCTTTCTGACTCCTGAAAGTGGTCCAAACATACTTTATGGTGTACCTTTTGCTGGCCAAATTTTTCTGGCCTAACGGTGCTGGCCTAACTCCAGGTTAAGATTGCACCCTTAAGCTTCTTTCGTGCACTTGGTTGTTTGTTAGCAGACTGGCAGCACAGTCCTAAAGTACTGCTGAACCCGTGCAGCCATCTCTGTGCAGGTGCACAGTGTTGTAAGGCATGTTTCCGTCTACTCTAGAGTTGGCTGAGCCAGCACAGAGGTCCACGCTGGCTCAGCAGTGCCAGATCCATTCCCCGCGGTGGGTGGTGCAGGGGTGGGAGAGAGTGGCAAGAGGGGAGTTTGGAGGCAAGGAAGGGGCATTTTTGGATGGGAGAGGGTGGAATGGGGAGGATCAGAACCAGGAGAGGTCAGTGGAGGCCTCCTCTGGCGTATTGTAACCCCTGCTCCCAGGCCAGACAGCCCTATATGGGCTTCCTGGATTTGCGCCAGCTATATAGCTGGTGCGGATCCAAGAAGCCTCAATGGGTGGCTGGGGCTTTACCCAATATCCCCTTACCCCAAGGTAACCTCCAGCAGCCTCCTAAGCTGCTTTGGGTGCAGTGTTGGCCATGCGGCATGCCTATGCCAGTACAGTTTAGGATTGGGCTGCTCTTGTCTAACAGACTGGGCCTGGGTACCCAATCAATCAATCAATCAATCAATCAATCAATCAATCAATCAATCAATCAATCA
>JAJKFI010000002.1:39287499-39313458 GCA_029204185.1 Lerista edwardsae | reverse complement strand
AAGAAAGAAAGAAAGAAAGAAAGAAAGAAAGAAAGAAAGAAAGAAAGGGGGAGACACGAAATCTAACTGCATACCTAGTGGCATGATCTGTGGAAAGCACCATGGCTTAAGGTTGTCTTAGAAGAACTTTATCATTCAAAAAGACTGAAAATACATTAAAGTCTCTTGGTTTTTAACCTGGTTTATTACTTTTTAGTTTCACTTATTATTATTTATTAGAACTTCCTAAAGGTACACTAGATGTTGTACAACAAATAAAATAGGCAACCCTGTCACCATCTTACAAACCAATTTGATTGCAATTATAATTGTTACATAGAGGTAACTACTTAGAGCCCAATCCTCTCCAATTTTCAAGCACTGGTGCAGTTGCAATGCAGCTCTGAAGTAAAGGAACAAAAATTCCCTTACCTTGGGGAGGCCTCCATGACTAGCACTCAACTGCAGGATGTAGCACTTGCCCCATTGGCATGGCTGCATAAGTGCTGGAAGGTTGGATAGGAGTTATTGGGCCCTTACTCTGTAACAATAGAAGTTTGATTGTAAGATGCTTTTAAAATCCTTAGAACAGTGGTTTCCAAACTGTGGATCAGGACCCACTAGTGGATTGCAAGCCAATTTCAGGTGGGTCGTGAAGCACTTAGAGCAGCCATATTGAAAATATGGGAAGATGGGATGCTGGAAAGGGGGAGGGCACAGAGTTTTGCTTGCATCAAAGTTGCCAATAGGCATTTTTCTTTCTGGTTCACTTTGCTATTGGAAAATGGCTGAGAAATAATCCAACTGATTGCTGCATTCTCAGGAAAGCAGTAGGCTCTGGCATCACAGTGATGGCGCCTCTTGCTATGACATCACTTTTGGCGGGTCCCAGACAGATTGTCATTCTAAAAAGGGGTTTTTGGTGCTAATAAATTTGAGAACCACTGCCTTAGAACATTGCTTAGGAGTTCCAAGCTCAATCCAAGGAGTGTGCTATGTACACTTGGGCTTTTAAGGCGTTAACTTTAGCTCTCTGTGTTAATTCTTATTTTCTTTATTTTAAGGAAACATTTCAAACATGGCCGATGCTCAGACTTCCTGGCTTGGAACAACCTTCCCTCTTGCCCTACTTTTTGCTCTTATCTGTTATGCCCATGCTGCTTCATTTCAACGTTACCAAAACATCCAGAAAGATCCAGGCTACTTCATGAAAAACTTGCAAAGGCTCCCAAGCCCAGATATGCTTAAAGCTCTTGAATATATAGAAAACCTCAGAAAACAAACTAGCAATGGAGAAACGAGCCCAGATTACAATTCTTATCAGAGTGCTCCATTTATTGCTCAGCCCAAAGAAAGCAAAGATCATTACATGTCAGATAATTTAAGGGAATCTTTGTCAGATGATGAGTCACAGTGGATTAAGGCAGTGTTGGAAGCTCTAAGACAAGGCGAAAAAGAATCGAAAGGTTCCTCAAAGGAAAACAAACCCTATCCGCTCAGTTCAGATGATGTCTTCTTGGATGGAATGACGGATGATTATGATGATCGCAGTTGGCCTGATACACCGCGTAAACATTCTAAGATGCCGCATGCATATTTTGAAGACAATTCAAGAGACAGCCCTTACAAACGGACCAATGAAATAGTGGAAGAACAGTATACTCCTCAGAGTCTGGCTACTTTAGAATCAGTATTCCAGGAACTTGGAAAGATGATAGGGCCAAACAATCGGAAAAAGGAAAGGTTTGATGAGGAACAGAAATTGTATGCCGACGACGAAGACGATGCTTACAAAGGAAATAACATTGCTTATGAAGATGTGGTTGGAGGAGAGGACTGGAATCCCGTTGAGGAAAAAGTGGAAAGTCAAACACAAGAAGAGATCAGAGACAGTAAAGAGGAGATTGAGAAAAATGGAGAAGAAATTGATGATGTGAAGAGATCAGGCATCATGGACGAAGGTGTGAAAAAAGAAAACCAAGATCAAATGTCAGAGGATGTGTCCAAGTTGATGGATTATTATTTAACAAAGATGATAAACAGTCCTGGAAATGACAACCCACGGTTCAAGCAAAGTGAAGACAAGAGGGCAGCCAGATTTTTGGGAAAACAATTTGATCCTCAGGCTATTTATCAGTTAATAGAAATCTCAAGGAATTTACAAATCCCACCAGAGGATTTAATTGAGATGCTAAGGGCTGGAGAGAAGTACCAGAGTGAAAAAGAGCAAGAGCCTGAGCTTCCAGAAGATATTGATGAGATACCGGAAACTAATCTGGACAATTCAGATATATTCAGAAATAAGATGAATTCTTTAAATAACTACAGGAAGCAGCGACTTAATTTTATGCCAGACAACCTGCCAGAAGACCTCAATGTTGAAGATATCATCAATCTTTTTGGAAATGATAATGTAGGCAATCAGAAACCCTCGTATCCTGTAAACCAATTCAATCAAGAAAACGGTTTGCCGAGAGTGTCCTACATGCCTGGAAGGCCTAAAGGGCATCAGCTTCCCAAAGCAGCTTGGCTTAACCATTTAGAAAGACGTCAAATGGAACAGGAATCACTGAATGAAAAGGAAGAAGACTTGGCAGACTATTTAGCTAAGATGCTGGCAAAGTACCCTGAAGTTATCAATACGGGCCAGGTGAAACAAATTCCACTTGCGATTTCGTCTGAGGATGCCTTGCAAGAGGATGACCAATTTGAGCAGGCCATCAAAGAACATCTAAACCAACAGGGAGCTCGAGAATCCGATAAACTCACTTCACTCAGCAAAAGGCTATCAATGGCCCAGGAAGGGAACGATGATACACAAAGCAGACCATATATGGATGAGGATATGCTAGCAAAAGTTCTGGAGTATCTAAACCAGGAGAAGTCTGGAAAGGGAAGAGACCACATGACCAAAAGAGCAATGGAAAATATGTAGTTGTTCCATATAATTTATCTTCATTGTGTTGACTTCTACCTTGATTCAGTTGTGATTAACTTTTGTTTAACAATCTGGGGCATGTTCAGACATCACACTTAGCTGCTTTCTTACCCCATAGGAGTTCTTCCCACATCTGCATTTTCATGAGCAATGTTTAAATATGAAAGCTGTAGCCACTTCTGTGACCTTTGGCATACATTTTGGTGCGTCAAATGCCACAGAAGTTTCCCAAGGGAAGACCTGTGAGTTCTCAGCCCTGGAAGATTCCTACAGGTACAAAAAGTGGTCCTGTCCAGTGTCTCAACTGGTCCCAGTGGTAGATGATTTGACATTGAACAGTCTGCGTAAATTCCTCTGAGCTGTTCTATTGTTTATGGCTAACTTTAAATGTTCAAAATCTTGGTCAAGTAACAAATTGCTTCAATTTTTTTAAGAAACAGCTTTCTGACATAAAGTGAAACTATGTAAAACAATGACCATGATAAACCGTGATCAAGCAGAGTGACAATTAAAATATATGAGGTTTTTTAAATTAATTGAAATATTTTGTTATTGTCTGTAGTGTTTTTTGTGAAGTACTGAATAAAAATACAGCATTATATATATAATATATATAATATAGTTTTATTTACAAAGCTTTTTCTATCCTGTGTTTTACGGTTGATGAATAAATATTATTTCTGGACAATAGACCATGTTATGCTTTGAGTTACTTATAGGCTGCCCTGCAGTGCCAAAGAGAAACATGTTGCCCAATCCCATGCATGCTTACCTGCAAATAAGCCCCCTGAATTCAGTGGGGTTTACTGGTGTCCTGTTACTTTATATAGAAATTGAGGGCTCAATCTATGGCCCTTTTCGCTGGCGATACGTCCGTGTTGCAAATGCATTGTAAAGTGCATTTGTGGCGCCGCCAAGAGCTCTACCCCCCATGTTGGGCCCAGCGCCATCGGCACTGAGCCTCAGTACCCCAGAGTCACTGCCGCACTGCGGACTGCAATAAGAGTTACCACAACTGAGTGGTGCAGGTTTTGGGGCTGCGGGAGGACATGGGGAAGGCAGGACTGGATGGGAGGATGGAAGGAGCGGCTGTGGAAGGGGGTGGGACCAGTGGTGTCATTCAAATGATTTAGGAACAGGAACTCACTTTTGATTGGCACTTGTCGGGAACCTGGAACCAGCCACGGAGCCCGTTAGGATCCGGAACGCCCGTTCTGGTCCGTTCCCCCTGAATGACATCACTGGGTGGGACTGGTGGCAGAGCTTCCCACCGCATTCCCAACCCACCGTGTAAGGCTTGGAGACCTGACCTGGGGCTCTCCAGTCTCCGCCTGCAGAATAGCAGGCGGAGACTGGAGTAGCCCCACTGTGGGACCTGCTGCTTTCCTCAGGGGATGGGTGCAAAAATCACCTTCTCCTAGGGCGACTCCGGCTGCTGCAGCAGCTCCTGCAGGAAGCAGCTGTGCCCATTTTAGTACCGCTGCTCCTACAGGAGCCCGGCAGCGCAGGATCAGGCTCACAGTGAAATTAGGTAAGGCGTTATTCTTTATTCAATAAGCTTCTTGGAGGGAGCAATCCTAGGCAGTGCTGGATTGGCAAGGCCGGCCGGCCAGTGCCAAATCCAGCGCTGATTTGGGGAGGAAGGAGCCTCCCAACGCCCGTACCGTTGTGCAGGCTCCAGCCTCCCCAATGCGCTCCTCAGATCTGCGCCTGCTAAGCAGCATGCCAGAACCAAGGAGGCCGCATAGGCCGAATCAGGGCCACGTGGCCACCCAGACGGGCTTCGGATTCGGCCTTATCTGGCCAAATCTGGAGCCTCCCCCTGCCCACAATCTCCCTCCCGCTGCCAATCCCCTTCCTGGAATGGAACGGAGCCTCCCTCGTGCGAGGGAGGTTTGCCGTCGGCACTCTTAGGCTGACGCTACTCTTAGTGTTGGCCTGAGAGCACTAGCGCCAACGGAGCGGTGCCAATTGGCGCCCCCGCGTCAGCGCTACTGATGATGCATCGACGCTACCACATAGTGTCGACGCTAAGGGCACACTAGGATTGTGCTGTGAATGAGAGTATATATACTTTGTATAGTTGCTGTGTACTTATCAATTATATCTGTATCTACCGTATATCAATAGTTATTTTCTCCTAAAGCAAAGTCTCTTGCTTTGGTCCAAGTAGAGGTTGGTCCAATATAAAATATCCAGTTATCTGAAGATTTGCAACCCCTTTCAACCAAAGTACTTCACATAAGCCAATTTTTCCATTGGTGTCAGTGAATGTAATACTGAGATTCTAAATACTTCGCTTGAATCAAAACCTGAACCTGGGTGAGCAGAAAGGTGAAAAATTGCCCTCCATTTTTTGCCTATTTCTCCTTCCTAGTGCAGTCCTGCACCCCTTCTGTGCGATTCTGGAGGGAGGAGCCTCTGACCTGCCAGCGCAGCATTTTGGGTCTGTGTGTGTGCGTGCAGCAGACTGCAGTGTGAAAGAAAGGAGTAGGAAAGCACCACCGCACAAGTGGAGTGTCATTTATGCAATACAAGATATGGACAATTGACCAGAATATATCAATTCAAGAAAGATGTAATAATAATAAATAATAATAATACTTAGTATTTATATACGGCCTTTCTAGGTCATTAGATTGCTCTTTTGACTTTATTATTCAAGGCGCTTTACATAGGCAGGCATTTCTAAACCCAATGGGTTTTTACAATCACAAATAGTTCTAAGCTTACAAGAACTGCTACATTCAGATGACACTTTCAAGTCCAGCCTTCCTTTCTAGCCGCACGACTGCCTCCCTGCCAGCTGATAAACGGCCTCTTGCTCTCACCAAGGACAGCTGGTCCGACACAACTCCCCTCTCACAGGCAGTCAGACAACAGCTCAAATCTTATCAGCCGCATTCTCGAGGTCTGCCGCTCATGGAAACTTCTGGTGTTCCCAAACAGGCGACCTTCGGATCTTATCTTATCTCCGGGCACGACTGCGGCTTTTACCCTCTTGGCTAGACGTCCTGCCCAATTTATGAGCAACTATCTGCAGAGTCTTTTTGAGCAGGCTTAGGGCTTAACCTTATCAGGCTTACCGCCGGTGGTAAGCCCTTACCACTGGCACCCAGTGTCATAAAAGTGCCATAAGATGCTTCTAGCACCAGTGATAAAAGCTTACTGCCAGCGCTGGGCCTGTATCAATATGCGCTCGGCCCAGACGTCAGGACCTAACACCACACACCCCGGTATTACATTTTGCTTCTGCCTGTGGTGTACTTGTTCATGGGGAGGGCAGAACTGGGCATGGGGAAGGGCAGAGTGAAGGGTTAGTGGCCGTGCAGCCCTACACGGAGGTTCACAAGTCTGTGCCTGCAAAATAGCCGGTGCAGACTTGAGGAGGCCCATTGCCAGGCCAGTGTCCTCACCAGTGATGTCATGCAGGGGGAACGCGGGGGAACTCAGTTCCACTAGTTAAAATTAGGGCTGACTCCGCCCACTTCACTCTCCCTCCCCCCCTCCCAATACCTCTGCAAAGAGCTTTTCTTCTTGATTGGCTGGCACTCAGAGGGTTAAAGGGAGCAACTCCAGATTCCTAGGGGGGTGAAGGCAGTGATGTCATTCAGGGGGAACGGACCAGAATGGGCGTGCCGGATCCTAACGGGCTCCGTGGCTGGTTCCGGGTTCCTGACAAGTGCCAATCAAAAGTGAGTTCCTGTTCCTAAATCATTTGAATGACACCACTGGTCCTCACCCAGGGGAATGGGACAAATGTCCCCTTCTCCTGAGGTGCCTCCTGCAGCTGCCACGGTGCCCACAGGAAGCAGTGGTAGCCATTTTGGCACTGCTGCTCCTACGGGGGCCAGGCAGCTTAGGATTGGGTTGTCAATCACACAAGTTAATAAACCATGTAGCTGTTTTGAACCTTGAGTGTACCAAAGAGGACAATCCTGAATTCATGTGCTCAGCATTGCCTTTGGGATTGCAGCCTGAATGTAGGTCTAATAAAAGTGTTTTTTTAAAAAAATCCTGATGCAGAGATCCATGTGTGCTATACATACAGAGATACCTTCATATCAAGATCCGCCCTGATATAAATTCAAGAATCACAGCTAACCGACCAGTACTGTAGTTTGTGTGACCGTATCACGACTGAATCATAGTCAATGATTTTTTTACTTCTAGATGTATTTTTCCTTTCTTGGTAAGTAATTTCCAGAGTTACGGAAATACAAGTAGAATATAGTTCAAGGGTTTTTAAAAAGCATAATAATAAACCTAGTTTTTTTTCAATTACGTCAATCAATTGCAGCTCTCAATGAATTGGGTGGAGGCATATCTTTGAAATTAGGTCACAAATGCAGCTCCAATGGAATTGTGCCGCTCTAGATTACTCCATAGCAGAACTGTGGAAATAGAAGGTAAGAAAGCTTTCAATTGGTGATTCACCTTTTGGAACTCATTTTTCAGTTCTCTTTCCCTGTCCAATTATACCCACACTATACGGAATAAAAGATGGGCTCTAAAACTAAGCACTGGATGTCTATGGTAGAGGTATGGGGAGACTATGAATAATTTCTGCCTTCTTAACTGGGTATTTATAAGATGCTGAACTCTTCTTCCATCCACTTTCTGTCACTAAATATTGTCTCCGGTCTTTATTGCTGCATGGTAAAGGAAAATGTCCAATTGACACAGTTCCATTTGGATGACTTAGGGATCTGATCAGTCTGTCAAGGGACTAAAACAAATTTCAACCTGGAATTTATTACCTTTCTGATTCAGGTCCTGTCTTGCAAAGATGCACACTTATGTCATCATTGCTTCTGTCTGTGGTCAGTTCCCTTTATCCCTGATAAACCTCTAATGTACACAGGATGCTAGTCAACCAAAGTTAAATACTTTTCTATCTTAGTTTTTTCCAAGGGATGCTATTTTCAATTCAGATGTGTCTTTTTTGTCAAGCACACACATAGAAAACAACAAAAAGGAAGAACAATCAGGATGACTCCTGCATTTGCCTTTTGAAATCTAACAGGAGCTCCAGCACCCAATTTTTAAACGTGTTCTTCTTAAATCAGATTCAAATCACAATCCTAACCAACTTTCCAGAACCAGGATAAGGGCAATGCAGCTGCAAGGTAAAGGAACAAACATTCCCTTACCTTGGGGAGGATTCCATGACTGCCCCACAACTGCATGATGCAGCACATACCCGACTGGCATTTCTATGTTAATGCTGGAAAGATGGTTAGGATTGCACGCTCATTCCCATTTTACTCTCATGAATGAAGCCTTATTAACAAAGGGATTGGATATCCAGAACTTCCCAGAGCGCAATCCTAACCTGGAGTTAGGCCAGCCCAAATTAAGCCAGCAAAGTTTGGCTAGCACAAGGGCCACCGTAAAGTATGATTGGATCACTCTCGGAGTCATAGCAGCCAGCACACAGACGTGCGCCATCCTCCCTGACTCCAAGAGGGGTCCAAACAGGCTTTACGGTGGCCCTTGCACCAGCCAAAATTTGCTGGCTTAATTTGGGCCGGCCTAACTCCAGGTTAGGATTGCGCCTTCAGTTACATATTGAGCTTAACATAAACTGATCATACTTGGCACAGTAAATATCCACAGAGAAATACAGTATGTCCCTGAGAAGTGTACGTTATCCATTGGTATTGACAATGCCAATAAATGATACTAAAGTCAGTGGTGTTTCAAGGGGGGCAAGTACTAAGTTTTTCAGGAACCTGAGCTCCTGTTTAAAGTGGCCCCTCCCCTTGCCTTCAGAGCCATTTGCGGCTGGGAGAGCAAAGCCTCTGAGCCTTGAATGGCTTTGCAGGAAAGAGCCTGCTTTACACAGGAGCTCAGGCTCCTGAAAAACATAGCATTTGCCCCCCTCTAGGAATGCCACTGATTAAAGTTACACATCAGAGATTGCACCTTGAGGTCTTTCTGGTATCAGAAAGGTACAGCCTGGGGATATAACTTCTTCTAGGAATTTAGCCCTGGCTCCAAATATAAGCATTTAAATCAATGCTTTTATCAGCAACTAGCGTTTTTTACCTGGCATTGCCGGGGCAACAAATTATCCGAACATGGACTGAAACAGCATCGGGAGCGTCGCCATTTGTCTCGGCGACCCCAGACACTACGGATTTGACACCAATTTCGGCCATTTTTGACTATTTTCACATGGGGCCCCCTGTGCACCCCTGGGGGGTGCTGGGGGTGTCTGACCCCCACAATGTTTGTCCCCAGACTGTAAAGAATACTGGTGTCAATTGGTCCAGGTGTTCCAGCGGGGCATGGCGGACATTTTGTTTCGCACCCCTTCTCGCCCCCATGTCAAGGGGAGGGGCGAACCTGGACTCCAACGGCATCGGGAGCGTGAGCGCTCTTCTCGGCGGCCGCAGAAACTATGGATCCAACACCGATTTCAGCCATTTTCACATGGGGCCCCCTGCGTAGTCCCACCCTGGGGGCAGTAGGGGTCCCTGACCCACGCAGTGTTTGTCCCCAGGCCACCAGGCATCCGCATGCCGAGTTTGGTGGCAATCGGTCCAGGCGTTCCAGCGGGGCATGGTGGACGTTTTGTTTCGAACCTCTTCTCGCCCCCATGTTGAGGGGGGGCAAACCCGGACTCCACCAGCGTCGGGAGCATCACCGTTTGTCTCAGCAACCCCGGAAATGAAGAATTCGACACCGATGTCGGTCGTTTGCGATCATGTTTATGTTTCAACCCCCTCCTGCACCCCCTGGGGGGTCCTAGGGGGGGGTCTGACCCCTGCAGTGTTTGTCGCCAGGCCACAAGGTGTATGCGTGCCAAGTTTCGTGTCGATCGGTCCAGGCATTGCGGAGCCTATGCGGAACATACGTACAAACCGACAAACGGACAAACGTTCTCTTTTATATATATAGATTGCCTGGCTCTTCTCTCTTGTTAGTGTCTTCATCATTTAAAATAGAATTCATTTTTGAAAAGCTTGTGTGTTGAGTTTATCTGTCACGGTGTGCCGACTACAGAATGCATTCGTGTGGCTTCCTATCCTTTAGCTTGGATCCTTTGATGCGGCTTTGAGGCAACAGGTTGCTATGGGAGCAAGACAAAAGCAGTGAAGCCAGGGTGACATAATTCACTGGCTGCTCTGCTATGATGTAATTGAACATTGAAGCATCAGAGAAGTGCCAAACCTAACTTATGAGAATGGCTTCGATGCATCAGCTTCAGTGTCCATTCAGGATCAAATGATTCAGGATAATCTCCCAAATGAAAACAATATACGTAATATATGAATGGAATTACCTGTATATTTCAATTCTGGATTCCTTTGAAACACATATAAAGCCTGGTTATTGCATTAATTTTATTGAAAAAGCTATATATATAGTATGTATACATAAAGTGCTAGTAGAATATAATGGGGTTTCTAAAAAAAGCCCATTGGGGGGAAAATGATGATTAGATTAGCCTGCCCATGTAAGCCACCTTGGGCATGTGCTTTGGCATAGGAAAGGCAGGATATAAATTCTTCAAATAAATAATAATAAATAAATAATATGTAAAACCCATGCCATAAGCTCAGAGGAAATGTTAGCTAAATTGCTATAGCCCCTAAGGAGCATGGTTTGTCCCTGGTACGGCAAAATCAAATGCACAACAGGCTTGAAGTTTGGAATGCTTCCAAGTTTATTCTGCAGAAGAGAGAGAGACGAAGCTGCACAATGGGCGAGCAAGCAGGCAGGTCTCTGGTCAAGAGGCAGGGTCAAGAACATTTATACATATATGAGTAAGAGTGCAATCCTAACCTGGAGTTAGGCCGGCAGGCCAGCAAAGTTTGGCTGGCCCAAGGGACACCATAAAGTATGTTGGGACCACTCTCGGAGTCAGGGAGGATGGTGCACTTCTGTGTACTGGCCTCTCTGATTCCGAGAGTGCTCCAAACATGCTTTATGGTGTCTCTTGTGCCAGTCAAACTTTGGAGTTAGGCTGGCCTAACTAGGTCAGCCTAACTCCAGGTTAGGCTTGCGCCCTCACCCAGGTAAGGTGGCAGTGGGGGTGGACAATGGGTTGGCCATTGATTCTTCAGGAGATCTTGGTAGCAAAAGTGCACCTTGGATCCAATCTCCCATTTTACAGCCTGCATTATTCCTTTCCTCTCCTTGGAAACATACCAGGTATATAACTGGTGTGGGTTCAAGTGGGATCCATAGGGAGTCAGAAGTCCCACTGAGGAATGAATAAAAGGTTTTTGCTTGTCTTTCTGGTCACCTCATAAGCCAGAGCATGCAGTACAGCAGTATGCTCTAGCATAGCGGGGGATAAGATTGAGCTGTATGTGTCTGATTGCTTTCAATGGGAGGCCAAGCTGCTTTTAAAGGACTGCCTATTGGAGACATCTATGTGTTTGATGGTGGGTAGGCGATCCATTACTGAAGTCCCTTGGATCCTCAGTGGTAGTTTGATTTTTGACACTACCAATTGTTTCCTGCAGACTCTCTGCCTGCTGAAATCAACAGGGACATCACATGCCTAATGATGTATTCAGCTGATCCATAGTTGGCTCTCCCAATATTCTTTACAGAAATGCAGCTGGAGACTGTCAATTTAGGGAGAACATTGGGATGATAACACTTTCCTATCAATACCAATCAATACCTTCCTGCTGATTTTTTAAGAGCATGGAGGCAAAGATAAAATACCCCACTACTGCAGCATAGCTCTAAAAGAATTGGCTGCCTCCATAGTAGCATTTCCCAGCCTAAAATAATTAAGTTGGGAGAACTGGTCACAGTCCACCAAGTAATATGTAGCTTGACACTTCCCTACGTGAGTACACAAGTAAATACACAAGTACATAAAGAGAAAGAGCAGCATGTATCAGGTTGCTGAGCACCAGGTCTTTAGTAATGCTCACTGCATTGCCAGATCAATATCGATCCACAGACGTCAGAGAATGTATTTTGATCAGAGACATTTATACATTGCCCAGTTAATGTGCATAGACTCTGTGCTATAATTTTGCACTTTGCTTGGGCAGCATACATGTTTCCAGGCAGAAAAGACATACATCAACTCCCATGCTAATGTACCTAATGATACTGAGCAGCCAAGGTGTGCTTGTGCATATTCTCCAACATCATTTGGAAATTACGCCTATTGACCACTGAGCAATGTTCAAAATCCCCCATAACAATCTGTGGAGCTCTCTCTATGCATTTGTGTGAATATGAACGATTGCCAGTGTTTATGTCCATTCACAGAATATGTACAGCTTATGTTTACCCCCAGCATATGCACCAAAATGTCATGGATTATTTCCTACAGACGTTAGACGTTATTGAGAGCATGTATGGCAGACATGGTTCCCCAAGGCTGAATTATAAAGGGAAATTTTGAGAAATAATACATTGCTGGTTGAATTATGAATGAGTTTTGATTTCTGACAGAGGCACTAAGACTACAATCCAATGTGGATCACCATTTGGCATTTTTGCAGCAATACAAGATAATCTAAGCAAAAATCACTGTATGCACTTTCAACTCTTCCTGGGCTGAAGCCAAAAGCCTATTAAAAAAGGTAACCTGATTTATTATTATGTCTTAAAATGGCCACATATTTATTTGAAGGTGTACAGTTAGCCCCAGAGTACCACTGAATCCTTTTACTGTTATCAGGCCCTTTACGGAAAGATAAGTGAACCAAGAGGGAAAGCCTCAGCAAAAGCCATTCCATATTACATAGAAGAATTATATCTCCTGTCACTGTGATTGGTGGTTCGAGCCAAGCAACTGAGCTGTTCTGTTATTCATTGGAACAATAGACCTGCTTTTGTAGTCCCCTGGCAAATGAAAGCTGAAGTTGTCATCATTGTTAGGAACTTGATGGATGTCATCCCCTGTGATTACAATGAATCTTCCGGACAAACAATGCTAGAATTGCAAGGTTTGTTTGTTTTTGTTTTACACAAGCTTGCAACAATTGCTTTAAATGATAATTGTTCATGAGAAGGAGCCATGAGGGTCTTGTCTTGTAGTCACAGGTCTTTTTATATGTTTTTGTTTTACAAAAGGTTGCAACAATTGTATTAAATGTTAATTGTTCATGAGAAGGATCTGGAATGCACTTTGGTTGTTATTATTTCACCTTCCTTCACAAAGATATATCTGAGGAATTACTGTAAAATTTGGTCCCTCACCAAAGACTACTGGGAAAACTTCATAGGGAATAAAAGGTCAGGTCCTCTTATGGATTAAAAATTTGTTGGGGAGCAGGAAGCAAAGAGTGGGAGGGTCAATGGACAATTTCCACAATGGCGAGAGGTGAGAAGCAGAGTGCCCCAAGGATCCGTCTTGGGACCCATGCTTTTCAACTTGTTTATAGATGACCTGGAGACAGGCATAAGCAGCGAGGTGGCCAAGTTTGCAGATAACACAAAACTTTTCCAGGTGGTAAAAACCAGATGGGATTGTGAAGCGCTCCAGAGAGAGATCTCCAAACGGGGGGAATAGGCAGCAAAATGGCAGGTGCATTTCACTGTAGACAAGTGTAGAGTGATGCACATTGATGCAAAAAAAATCAAAACTTCACATATCACATTGAGTTCTGAGCTTTCTGTGATGAATCAAGAGAGAGATCTTGGAGTTGTTGTTGTTGTTCAGTCGCTAAGTCGTGTCCGACTCTTCGCGACCCCATGGACCACAGCATGCCAGGCCTCCCTGTCCTCCACTAGCTTCCTGAGTTCGCCCAATTTCATATTCATTGCTTCGGTGACACTATCTAACCATCTCATCCTCTGTCGCCCCCTTCTCCTTTTGCCTTCAATCTTTCCCAGCATGAGGGTCTTTTCTAAAGAGTCCTCTCTTCTCATCAGGTGGCCAAAGTATTGGAGCTTCAGCTTCAGCATTTGTCCTTCCAGGGAGCAATCAGGCTTGACTTCCTGGAGAATTGACCGATTGGATCTCTTTGCAGTCCAGGGGACTCTCAAGAGTCTTCTCCAACACCATAATTCAAAAGCATCGATTCTTCGACGCTCTGCCTTTCTTATGGTCCAGCTCTCACAGCCATACATGGCTACTGGGAAAACCATCGCTTTGACTATGCGAACCTTTGTTGGCAGGGTGATGTCTCGGCTTTTGATTAAGCTATCTAGGTTCACCATAGCTTTCTTCCCAAGAAGTAAACGTCTTTTAATTTCATGGCTGCAGTCACCATCTGCGGTGATCTTGGAGCCCAGGAAAATAAAGTCTGTCACTGCTTCCATTTCTTCCCCTCCTATTTGCCAGGAAGTGATGGGAGTGGTTGCCATGATCTTAGTCTTTTTAATGTTGAGCTTCAAACCAATTTTGGCACTTTCCTCTTTCACCCTCATCAAAAGGTTCTTTAGGTCTTCCTCACTTTCTGCCAGTAGAGTGGTATCGTCTGCATATCTGAGGTTGTTGATGTTTCTCCCAGCAATCTTGATTCCAGCTTGTGAGTCATCCAGCCCTGCCTTCCTCATGATGTACTCTGCGTATAAGTTAAATAAGCAGGGTGACAATATACAGCCTTGTCGTACTCCTTTCCCAATTTTAAACCAGTCGGTTGTTCCATGTCCAGTTCTAACTGTTGCTTCCTGACCCGCATAAAGGTTTCTCAGAAGGCAGATCAGGTGGTCTGGAACTCCCATCTCTTCAAGAACTTGCCACAGTTTGTTGTGATCCACACAATCAAAGGCTTTAGCATAATCAATGAAGCAGAGGTAGATGTTTTTCTGGAACTCTCTTGCTTTCTCCATGATCCAGCGAAGGTTGGCAATTTGATCTCTAGTTCCCCTGCCTCTTCGGAAACCAGCTTGTACATCTGGTAGTTCTCGATTCACATACTGCTGAAGCCGAGCTTGTAGGATTTTGAGCATGACCTTGCTAGCATGTGAAATGAGTGCAATGGTGCGGTAATTTGAGCAATCTTTGGCATTGCCCTTCTTTGGGATTGGAATGTAAACTGATCTTTTCCAGTCTTGTGGCCACTGTTGGGTTTTCCAAATTTGCTGGCATATGGAGAGCAGCACTTGGACAGCATCATCTTTTAAGATTTGGAGTAATTCCGCTGGAATGCTGTCACCTCCACTAGCTTTGTTGTTAGTGAGGCTTTCTAAAGCCCACTTGACTTCACTCTCCAGGATGTCAGGTTCGAGCTCAGTGACTGTACCACTGTGGTTATCAGGAACATTGAGATCGGCCTTATAGAGTTCCTCTGTGTATTCTTGCCACCTCTTCTTAATCTCATCTGCTTCTGTTAGGTCCTTGCCATTTTTGTCCTTTATTGTGCCTACCTTAGCATGAAATTGTCCTTTGACATCTCCAATTTTCTTGAAAAGATCTCTAGTCTTCCCCATTCTGTTGTTTTCCTCTATTTCTTTGCATTGCTCATTTAGAAAGGCCTTCCTATCTCTCCTTGCTGTTCTCTGGAAATCTGCATTCAGTTGGGTATATCTTTCCCTTTCTCCCTTGCTTTTGGCTTCTCTCCTTTCCTCAGCTATTTGTAAAGCCTCGTCAGACAGCCACTTTGCCTTCTTGCATTTCTTCCTCTTTGGGATGGTTTTAGTTGCTGCCTCCTGTACAATGTTACAGACCTCCATCCAAAGTTCTTCAGGCACTCTGTCTACCAAATCTAAGCCCCTAAATCTATTTGTCACCTCCACTGTATATTCGTAGGGGATCTGATTTAGGTCATACGTGGAGGGCCTAGCGGTTTTCCCTACTTTTTTCAGTTTAAGCCTGAATTTGGCAAGAAGAAGCTGATGATCTGAGCCACAGTCAGCTCCAGGTCTTGTTTTGACTGCCTGTATGGAACTTTTCCATCTTTGGCTGCAAAGAATGTAATCAATCTGATTTCGATGTAGACCATCTGGTGAAGTCCATGTGTACAGTCGCCGTTTGTGTTGCTGGAAAAGGGTGTTTGCTATGACTAATGTGTTCTCCTGACAGAACTCTATCAGTCTTTGCCCTGCTTCATTTTGTACTCCAAGACCAAACTTGCCTGTTATTCCTCTTACCTCTTGACTGCCTACTTTAGCATTCCAATCCCCTATGATGAGAAGGACATCTTTTTTGGGTGTTAATTCTAGAAGCTGTTCTAGGTCTTCATAGAAGCGGTCAACTTCTTCCTCATCAGCACCAGTGGTTGGGGCGTAGACTTGGATTACTGTGATGTTGAAAGGTTTGCCTTGGATCCGAATGGAAATCATTCTATCATTTTTGAGGTTATACCCCAGTACTGCTGTTCTCACTCTCTTGTTCACGATGAAGGCTACTCCATTTCTTCTAAGGGATTCCTGCCCACAGTAGCAAATATAATGGTCATCTGAATTAAATTCTCCCATTCCTGTCCACTTTAGTTCACTAACTCCCAGGATGTCGATGTTCAGCCTTGACATCTCACGTTTGACCACATCTAGCTTGCCACTAGATCTTGGAGTGCTAGTGGACAATTCAATGAACGTGCCGACCCACTGTGCAGCAGCAGTAAAGAAAGCCAATTCTATGCCTGGGATAATTAAAAAAGGGTTTGAGGATAAAACGGCCAATATGATTATGCCTCTGTACAAATAGATGGTAAGGCCACATCTGGACTACTGTGTGCAGTTCTGGTCGCCACACCTCAAAAAAGATATAGGGGAACTAGAGAAGGTGCAGAAGAGAGTGACCAAAATGATTACAGGGCTGGGGGACCTCCCATATGAGGAAAGGCTACAGCATTTGGGGCTCTTCAGCCTAGAAAAAAGATGCCTGAGGCAGCACTTGATTGAGACATACAAAATTATGCATGGGATGGATAAAGTGGATAGAGGGAGGTTCTTTTCCCTCTCTCACAATACCAGAACCCGGAAACGTCCACTAAAATTGAGTGTTTTGGAAGGGTGAGGACAGATAAAAGGAAATACTTTTTGTCCTAGCGGGTAATTAATCTGTGGAACTCCTTGCCAAAGGAGATGGTGATGGCATCTGGCCTAGATGCTTCTAAAAGGGGACTGGACAGATTTCTGGAGGAAAAGTCCATCGCAGGCTACAGGCCATTATGGTTAGTGCAACATCCTTACTTTAGAGGTAGGCTACCTTGGAGTGCTGAACGCAGGAGAGTGGCAACAAGATGCATGTATCTCGTTGTCTTGTGTATTCCCTGAGGCATCTGGTGGGCCGCTGTGAGATGCAGGAAGCTGGACTAGATGGGCCTTTGGCCTGATCCAGTGGGGCTCTTCTTATGTTTAAATGAAGAGACCTTTCTATTACAAATGCTGGTTTTGTATCCTCTTTTTAAATCACATTTCTGTTTCCCTAGTGGGGCTGCATCAAGAGGTGGCCAGGCACAGAGGTCCCAACTGGAGGGGCAGTTTCTGAACCTCCCTAGTACAGGTGACAGAGGTGACATGAGTTAGCCAAAGATTGGTGCCACCACCCATTTACCAATGGGAATGTCCCCCAGAGGTTGTGGTGCCATCATTATCTCACTAGAGGATGTTCTCATTGGTCAGTGGGGAGGAGTTGTCTCCTGTCCAAGAGACTTACCCTGTGTGAGTAAGGATAAGCTTAAGGGAGTAAGGGTAGGGGAGTTCAGGGACCCAATATGTCATGAAAGCAATGGCATAGCTAAGCTGGGATCAGGAGAGTATATTGCTGCCGTTCCCTGTGGGGTACTGCGCTTTTTTGCCATCTTCGCTGGGCATGTCATCACCTTGGTGGCATGGGAAACATCATGAAATTGACCCTTCCGCTTGTTCTTGTCCCCATATGGCTCCAAATGGAACCGTTTCCAGGGCCAGGGCCGTGAATGTGCAGAGGAGCAGGCGTGACAGCACAGTGTGGGATATGTGACACAGTGACTCGGCGGGCATCATTGTGTTGCCTGCCCTGGGTACCAGCCACCCCTAGCTAAACTACTGCATAAGAGGCTCAGTTCAGGGCTTTGCCCTGGGCTGACAGCAACCTGATGGAAGCACTAATTTCCTAGAGGACCTTTGTAACGTATTTTCCCCGATCTTTCACTATGACTATATTTATTCATGTTCTGAGATTATCTGAAAGTCCGCAAAGGACAGTTTGACCGCAAAAGATCCAGGGACAAAAACATGCAGCTTATTCTAGCATAACAAATAGGTAGAATGCACACTAGCAGTGGTTATCTACTCTTCTTTTAATGAGTTACCAGCTATAACAGCATCATGACCTTGGATTCATACCAACACGTTTTGAAACCATTTTCCTGGCCAATGCAAAGCAAGTCCTAGCCAGCCCATTGTGACATCTGCTTGGAGGTGAATAAAGCACTTAATCATCTACCCTTAAAACCTGGATACAATTATAATGATGCTTTTTAACTTTCCACTCAAGGCAGCAGGCAAACGTGCAAAATTTAAAGCAATAATGAAAACATAAAACAGACGCAACAGTACATTAAAACCACAATTTGAAAAAAAAACAATCAGGGTAAAAATAACAGCAGTAAAGATAAAATTCATGGATGAATAGCAAAAAAATATGCCGGCAAAAGCAAAGTCCTGGCTGCTTGCTGAGATGGCGCTCAGTGAGGTTCTTCATGGAGGGTGTTTCACTATCTTGAAGCCACAATGGAAAAAGCTTTGTCTCTCATGTCTGTCCACCTTCCATGGGTGGGAGGAAGACCTGAAGTGGAGTCTTAGAGTTGTGGAGCAGGGTTACAACCTCATTTGATAGGTCTTTGGAGAAAGTAGGATTATGTGGTAGTGATGATATTGAGCATGAGTATTATCACTCAATTACAGAAGGCCTCTTTATTAGGAACAGCGTATATATTACGATGATATTTGTAATGCAACAACATAAAATAAAAAATAGGACTGAATAGGTGGATAAAGTACACAGAATCCAGTAAAAAATAACATTACCATGTGGAAATATATTTATCATGATACTTCAGTATACCAGAGATCATGTGATCATGTGATCTCGGGTGGAATGTTGGAGACTATTTAATCAGGCCCAGGAACACTTGTTGCTAGTTCTGATTTCTGTTCCTATCTCCGTGTGTTGCTGCTGCTGGACTTGCAGAAGTTGTTTGCAGAACTTGCTGGAGCTGCTATTTGAAAAGCTTTGCTGTATCTGTTATTTGTTTGCTGTTCTTTACTGCAAGAAGTCTACTTCTGGAAATATAGACGTTCTTGCTACACTTATTGTCTGAGTGATTCCTTACTGGAGTTCTGCAACCTCGGGACCTTCCTAAGCCTCACAGCTATAGGTTGCTTTGTGCTTTCATCAGACTGTGATCAATCAATCAATCAATCAATCAATCAATCAATCAACAGGCACTTATATACCGCTTTTCAACACGAAGTTCACAAAGCGGTTTACAGGCAAATAGTAATAATAATTAAGTTAAATGGCTCCCTGTCCCAAAGGGCTCACAATCTTAAAAAAGACAGACCACCAGCAACAGCCACTAGAAAGATTGCGCAGGGGTGAAAAGGGACAATTACTCTCCCCCCTGCTAAATATAAGAGGAACACCACTTGAAAAAGTGCCTCTTGCCCAGTTAGCAGGGGTAACTGCAGTAACTGAAGGTGGCAGTAGCAGAGCCAGAGGGTGAGCAGCCTGGTAGTTACAGCCCGCACCACAATAGGTTGTGTAAGTAGCTCCTCCCACTCACTGTTGGAGGGCTCAATCCTAACCTGGAGTTAGGATGGCAGAGTTAGGCCAGCAAAGGTTGGCTGGCACAAACACACCAAAAACCTTCTTTGGACCACCCTGAGAGGAAGTTGCACATCTCTGTGCTGGCCTCTCTGACTCTGAGAGCATTCCAGACGCGCTTGATGGTGTCCCTTGTGCCGGCCAAACTTTGCTGGCCTAACTGTGCCTAACTCCAGGTTAGGATTGCGCCTGAGCAAGTGAGAGGGGCCACTTGCATGGCGCACTGTGGCACCTGCACACCCTCTGGCTACAATACTGGGTGGCAGCAGCCCCCACAGGAAGAAGAAGAAGGGGGAAAGAGCTTCTCTCTGCCAGTGTAAGGAACAATGTAGGGAACTGGTATGTATGCAGCACTGGTAGAGAAACTTGGCATGTTCAGAAACTGGTTGAGAAAGTCGCCACTTGCAGTGGTGGCCTGGCTGCTCCTAATGGCGGGTGGTGTCTATGACTGCCGTAAACCACCTTAGAGCACAAGATTATGCATGTCTACTCCAAAGTAGTCAATGAGGCTTACTCCCAGTGGATAGGATTGCAGCCTTATGCCACTGAAATGCTAGTTCTGGCAGCGTAAGGACAGTTTAGGATTTGGTGGTTTCTCTATGCCTGGAATCCTGAACACACTTACCTGGGAGTAAGCCGCATTGAATTCTGTGGAACCCATTTCTAAGACATCATGCGTTGGCTTGCATTTTCATTGAGTAGGAGCAAACAGGTGCTTTCTGAGTTAGCAATGCTGTGGTATAAAGAAGCTTTGTCCCTGCCTTTTAGATGTTGACTAAACTTTAGTGAGGTTTAATAATTCATGTGCAAATGCTACATGAACTGTAAATGTGTCTGATTAAATGTATTTAATGTTTCTCATGAGAAATCGTTTTATGCAGTGTGTAAACAGGATGTATTGGCAAAACATCTAAGAAGAGCTATAAGAAGGATTTTCTGCTTTGCAAACCAATGATTTTAAGCACCAAAAATGGGGGAGAGGCTCTTTCCTAGTTTATATTGCACATTAGTAAATTTCCACATTATTATTGCAACAGTACCTGCCGGTAGATTTATTATTGGTTAAAAGTGGTAGCTCCACACAGAGACAATTTTGCACCATCTTTTAGAGTGTCGGCTCAGGGTAGGTGTGGAGAGGGGATTAGAACATTGGGACATGAACGCTCCCAAGTGAATTTCACCAGATAATTGGCAGAGCAGATGTAATTTACCAGAATCATTAGCTGCACATCTGCAGCGCGTACATAAAACAACACCCATAATCCAAATGTCAGTTTATGCCAAACCTGGATTTACTGTGTATGCCATCTCATACATTCACAGCAGTATAAATCCATGGGAGCAAAATGTACTCATATCAGATTATCCCAAATTGAACAACTGACATTTACGTCCCAGTTAGGCTAATCTCAGAAATCACTGGCGTTCCTTTGAAAACAATGAGGTACATTTAGAACATATCAGCCCATCATGACATTGATCTTGCAGTGCTTAGGCAGTATGAGACTTTCTGTTGAACTTCCATGTACGAAAAATCTGGAGACTGTAGTATTAAACTATGTAAGGACATTTTGCTGTCAGTCCTCTTTATATGCAAACTTGCTATCTGCAAATTCACTTAGTTTGCTACTTACTTTGTTATCTGCACCTCTATCCTTGTTATCCACTATGCAGAGATCTTCTGGAGGCTGCAGGGACCTTCAAAATGTGACCAGTGCTGACCAGCAGAAGCATCCTCCGGCTATGTTTAAGGGGTCCGTGCTGGTTGCAGGTGCCATTCTGAAGATCCCTGCAGCCTCTGGATGGTTTCGGCAGCATTCAGACATTTTTTGGCACTTCCTGCTGCATTCTGCCGGCTTCCTGAAAGTCTCTGCTGGATTTTTCTGATGGCAGATAAGGTATCCCTTGCACCTAACCCCATTGATCCCATAGGTTCCATGGCTTGTTATCTGCGAATTCACTATCCGTGAGGATTTCCAAGAACTTGATCCTAGTAGATAATAGTCATGTTGAAGCCTAGGCAGCTGAATATCCCCCATGATCAATACCCCTGCTAACTGGGCAAGAGGCACTTTTTCAAGTGGTGTCCTCTTATATTTAGCAGGGGGAGAGCAATTGTCCCTTTTCACCCCAGCACAGTGTCTTTCTCATGGCTGTTGCTGGTGGTGTTCTCCATTCCTTTAGATTGTGAGCCCTTTTGGGACAGGGAGCCATTTAACTTTAATGTTATTATTTGCCTGTAAACCGCTTTGTGAACTTTATGTTGAAAAGCGGTATATAAATACTAATGATTGATTGATTGATTGATTGATTGATTGATTGATGATCAGCCCAACATCAACAGTTGGCCTGGTCTAGCATCTAACAAGGTGAACTGCCAGAGACATAAGGGTACCACCTTCCATTTCCAGTGGCAAGAGTGCATGGCTGAAGCAAAGGAAAATGCATGAGCAAAAAAGGAGAAATGGAAGCTGGTTCCAGATGCCTTTGAAATGATACAGGAACTACTGGGGCCATCTATTGCCTGATAGAAGAGCACTGTGCCAGCACCAAGAAAAAACTGTGGCGGTGAGGCCAAAAGAGAGACACAGAGCATCCCCAATCCACACAACCTAGCCTGAAGTAAGATATACCAGAAATAGGCAGCAGAGGCTCCCAGGCTTAGCATCATCTGGTGGGAAGGGTGGACAATGATGATGGAGATCACAGAGGTAATGGGTGCTAAGCTGCAAGCAGGAGAGGGGCACAACAGCTGTGTTACCATTGGCCCCACAAATATAGTTCACAAGCTAAAGACCTAGCCCAGACCCAGAAGACCCAGACCCTGTATCATTTCAAGGGCAAGTGAAATCATCAGGAATCAATAGAGTTTTGGGAGTCAGTGGAGCGCTTTGGTGGGAGAACACTGCCCCAGCTTCTTCCTCCATTTTAAGTGGTTCATTAGAAGAATGTTCTTACAATTTATTTTTTTTCTCTTTCTCCCTTTCTCTGTATTTCTAGCTGCCCCCTTGCACTTCAGCTGTCACATTTCTGGACAGGGCAGTCTGCATGGCATTGAGCATATTAGAGCTAAAAAAGCTGTATTGATTGTATCATGTTTCCGGCTTTGCAACATCTAATGCTCAATTGTTTAGCAGCGGTAGGATTGCTATCAACTAATACTATCAACGACTGCTCTCTCTTTCTCTATCTGTGTGTGTTTGTGTGCACCTGTGTGTGAATAATCTGGCTCTGAGTCTGGTCTCATCTGCTCCTTGTTTAAAAATGTAAGACCAACAGTGCACTCTTGTGTATCTGCACCTGTTTCTCTGCCGCCCAAATATCACCATGAAAATCAACATAATCAGAAAATGTCAAAACACCACAGAGAAATGAATATCAGGCCCATATGCCCACATCCATGTTCATTCCACAAATGTTTATCAAAGTTTATCAAATGCTTACTTAAACAGCCTATACCACCTGTTTCATACAATCTAGGATCCAATTACACATTATGGATAACATGGGGTGCAATCCTAACTTGGAGTTAGGCCGGCACAATTAGGCCAGCAAGGTTTGGCCAGCACAAGGGATACCGTAAAGTATGTTTGGATCACTCTCAGAGTACACAGATGTGCGCCATCCTCCCTGACTCCAAGAGTGGTTCAAATGTGCTTTACAGTGGCCCTTGTGCCAGCCAAACTTTCCTGGCCTAACTCTGCCAGCCTAACTCCAAGTTTGGATTGCGCCACCCCCCCCCCCAAGACTGTATGTTCTCGGCACTTCCCTTGTTTTTCCTGATCTTGTTTTTCCCCTCTTAGACTGGGGGCGCAATCCTAAACTGAGTTAGGCTGGCATAAACTAAGCCAGCCAAGTTTGGCCAGCACAAGGGACACCGTAAAGTATGTTTGGACCACTCTCGGAGTCAGAGGCCAGCACACAGATGTGCACCATCCTCCCTGACTCCAAGAGTGGTCCAAACATGCCTTACGGTGTCCTTTGTGCTGGCCAAACTTGGCTGGTTTAATTTATGCCGGTCTAACTCCAGTTTAGGATTGAGCTCTGAGTCAGAGTATTGACCCCTATTGCTCAGTAGTGTTTAATCTGAGTGGTAGCACCTCTCCAAGGTCTTACCCAGGAGTCTTTCACAGCACTGCTATTGGATTGCTTTGAATTGGGAGAGTTGGAACCTTAGGCCTTTTTCAAGGGAACACTGCAATGGCCCAGGTCCTAGTTTGAGAGAACACACAACAGAAACCCCACTCAGAAAACAGATGTTACATATCCAGTGAACACATAAAGGAGAATGCGCTACCTAGTTACATTCTCAGGCTGATGCTCCCACTGGTCGCATCCCTCTGTGTGCTTAATGTGTGCCTGCAGGGGGTAGCACTAAATGCAAGGAGTGTCCAGGGTTTCAACTGCAGCTGCAGAAAACCAGAGGGTGTGCAGATATGGTTAGCTAACGGTGCACTATGAATTGTGCACGAGGTGGATGCGTGTACCACTAGCATAGCTAATAAAAGTGTAGCCAGTGCATAGGACGTCCCGGAAGTGATATCATAACAGGAAATGACGTTGCAGTTCTATTTTAGTTTTCTTGGTTTTTTGGCCATAGCTTTTGATAGAATGAAGACATTACACTCTGATTTGTTTGATTACATTCTGCAAGAAATTCCACATCAAATGACATCTAACATGACAGTATTATTCCTAAAAACCAGGATTTTAACAAACCACAATTTTTACATGACAGTTGTATTTTCGTTTTTGCGGGGGGGGGCGTTCATCATAACTTTTGATAGATACTATATTCTGTTTTGTTTCATTGCATTCTGCAATAAGCTACTGTTCCAATGAAATATAACATGATGGTCTCAGTTGAGGACCTGGCCGATTCTCAGCTCTGGGGCTGGGCTTGCAGATCCAAGCCCCCAACACTGCCTCCTTGCCCACTGTGCTGCCCCCGCCATGCCCCCATGCCACATCACGCCACATCTTGGAGCTGTCTGTGACAGGTGGGCCACCTTCATTTGGCCCACCCTGCCCCCCAGAGTAGTACCGGGAGGCACTTGCCTCCCAACAAAATGGTAAGACTGGCACTGTATGGTCTTACACACATTCATAATTACCAACCATGTTCCATTTTGGAACTGTCTGCAAGAGGTGGGCCAAATGCTGCTTGCCTCTGCGAGCCTCCATGCTGCCCCCAGCCCCCCCCAAATGATAATGGTAGGACTGCCATTGTATGGTATAATTTACCATTACCAATGTTTTTTACCATTTTGGCCTCTAGTGTCAAACTCAGCTTGTTGCGCCCCTAAAGCTTGTTGTTTGGTGCAATTAACCCCCTGCACCCCCATAGCCATGTCATTGATTACTATTTGGGTTGGAACTGCAGCAGGGACAAAATATTTATTTATTTAGAATCTCGTTATCCCGTCTTTCCCCCACTACTGTGCATGATTGAGGTGGCTAACGTAAAAGTACAAAAGCCTCTCCCGTGCTTCTACAATATATCCCCTTTTGCACCCCCCCCATGTTCTATTTCAAAAACAAAAGGGAAAAAAACCCAGGCTACCTTGCATGTCATTCATAATGTGTAATTGGACCCTAGATGGTTTGAAACAGTATGAAACTCAAAACTTTCTCCCTCTCTCCAAAATCACTTTTGGATCCCAATTTTCCATGTGGGATGGAGTTTCTCATGATCACGGCATTAACTGTCACACGGTACCTAACCTGTCTCACTGTCAATCTGGTTAAATGCTCCTAAATAGAGTATTCAAGAAAAATTTGAATAGCCACAAAGTACATGACAGCTTTAAAATGATTGCTCATCCTTCCCTCTTTTGATTGAACAATTTTCCTTTGGTACCTGAGTATACTTGTATTTTTAAATTGCAGATTTCACACCCTGATATACATAATTCAAATGATGAGCCTTCACATCATAATTTTTTAAAAATGAAGCCAGTGCTTCTATCGAGATCTATAGTGTGCTGACATATTATGACTATTGGCCTTCCCACACAGACTGTGAATACAAATTGAGAGTTAGCGTTTGGAAGTATTGCCTTGTTTTTCACTGCAAAAACAAATAAAACCAATCATTTTTTCTAATAAATGCCTTCCAGGGTATGGAAGAAACAGCCTACGTAGCTGAAAGTAATAACACCAATCATTAAGTTGTATAATTGCAATTGTTATTATTAAAAAAAATAATCTGCAGAGTGAAAATTGTAATGTATAGCCTGGTAGTTTCCCTATGAGAGAAATATTGACACACACACACACACACACACACACACACACAGAGAGAGAGAGAGAGAGAGAGAGAGAGAGAGAGAGAGAGAGAGAGAGAGAGAGAGAG
>JAJKFI010000002.1:39277291-39287489 GCA_029204185.1 Lerista edwardsae | reverse complement strand
GAGAGAGAGAGAGAGAGAGAGAGAGAGAGAGAGAGAGAGAGAGAGAGGTTCCATTGACACCAATGGAACAAAAAAAATTGTCTTTAGATGCAGGACCAACAGCCAAGGGCATCTTCTGGACCAACAACCAAGACCAACAGCCAAGGGCATCTTCTGCTGATGGAACCAGCATTCCATCAGGGAGAGGCCCTCTCTATCAATGCTGCAGATGGGGTTGGCAGTTCACATTCCTGGTGACCCCATGCAGATGGCACCAGAGCACCCAGCCATCACCAGAGGAGGTATGCTGGTAGCAGGGATAGGCAGTGATTGGGGAGGGGGAGTGATTGGGGATTGGGGAGGGGGAGTTTCCTTGGGAAGGAAGGGGGTGGTTTTGATGGCAACCGCATGCGCCAAACCCTATCCCCCATTTTTTTACCCATCCTGTCCCTTGGTTCTCCTCAGATTTCTCCATCTATCTATCTGGCGTAGGTCCAAGGAGACCCATTTCCATAAGGGGGCATAAGCAGAGGAATATTTCCCCCCACCTTTTACAGGCCTCCTGATCTTCCTCCCACCATAGCATCCTTCTGGAGGCCAAAAATAATCCCTTCCAGGTTTCAGCCGAAAACCACATAGGATCACAGGGAAGTTTATATGGAGGCAGAGGAGGGAACAAGAGAAGGGCATTTCATAGTCTGTCGGTCATTGGCTCAGGGAACGGAGCAGTGCTTTGTAAGGGCAACACAAAGTGACATTAGCCCTTTGCAAACATGCGGTCCAGGGTGAGTGAACACACAAGACTGTGGGAGCCAACTTCAACCTGTCCCACCCTATCTGTATTCAGTGGACCTCATGAAAAAAAAACCCTGTTTGCGTATACCAAGCATACATGAGTAGGCTTGTTCTGATGGGAGGACCTGCTTTTTGTTCATATGCACATAGGACATGTTCACAGAGCCTGCTGTACCTGCACAGGTCTGGGATGGGACCTGCTGCCACTGTCCTCTTCCCACCCACATGAGTAGCTCACTTATCAGAGGTTCTTTGTCTGAAAGAAGCTGTTAACAAAACTGGATTTGTAGCTTCCAAAGGGTAGGGTTTGCTGTATTTTACAAAACACAAACCCCACAAGTTATTGTAAAACAATATTGAGCCTTATTTCCAAGTGTGATAGGAATATTCAAGGACTTTCCATTTCTGGCATATAATTAACCTTCCAGATTTTTAATTTCTTGACATTTAATGAGGCATGCAGTGTGTTGTCTTGGAGACTTACTGGTCCTCATAGGACTGCATTTCCTGTCAACAACAGCAGCAACATCTGCTACTGATGCATTAGTCATTCACACATATGCATGTGTGCATCCGCATACATGCACGCACACACACACACACACACGCACGCACGCACGCGCACACACATACCGCACACACACAGGGAAGATAGCAGTGTGAGCTACCATTCAATTTCCATGTTCATTGTGAGTATATCCTTATCCTGGGCCTATGGCAATCGATCTTGTGATCTGCTGCCATAAATCCAGTTATGGAGGCTCCAAAGGTGCACCACCTTTGGGCACTCCAGAGCCACTGGCACAAATGGCTGGAGATTCTGTGCAACTGGTAACAGCCCACCCAGGCCTTAGAGCAGCAGGTAAGGTGGGTATGTTAGGTTCAGGAGATGATTTTTTTTTTAATTTTTATTTATTTATTTTGAAGAATTTATATCCTGTCTTTCCTATGCCGAAGTAAATGCCCAAGGCGGCTTACATGGGCAGGCTAGTCTAAACCACCATTTTTCAATTTTATTTCTTTTTACAAATATACAGTATTCTGCGATTCACCAAATCCTCAGTCCCAGGTGTAACCTTCACAGTGTGGTTCTCTCCTCTGGCCGTGTGACATTGAGCTTCAGTAGGTGATTGCAAGTCCAGCCTGGACAGGTCATCAAGGTTGGACTCTGTTCTTTTACCGGCTGGCCTTCTCACCACATTTCCACACTGGCTCATCAGTTCCACAGTGATTCTGTTCTGCCACAACAGGTACTACAGCTTGTCACAGCCTGGCATTCTGTCTCCCATCCAAAAATAGACCACAGATCAGGAGAATCAGGCAGTACTTAGCTTCAGGCAGTACCAGCAGCTCAACCATCAGTCCACACCTCCTGATAGGGACAGTTCGGTGGAGGAACTGGGGTGGTTTGGGGGTGGAATGGGAGTGAATCTTGGTGGCACTGGATCCTATCCCCCTTTCTGAGCCTGGACCCATCCCCTGACTCTTTTCTCTCCCACCCATGACTTATTCCAGCAAAAAAGCTGATGGGTCCAAGGAGACCTATTGGCAACCAGGCAGCGTATGGGGAGGTAAGTAAACATATTTTTACTTACCTCCCCCAAGCTGACTGGTCCCCACTACCACAGCATGAAGCATTAGCTCTATTAGCATTAGCTCATTGGTGGTACTGCAAGCTATGGACTGGCAGAGAATTGTGTTGTTAACCTTCTTTGAGCCTCCCATATCCCCTCACTCACAACTCTGTACTAACAAAAATGAAAGTATATTTGCTTGCACTCTGGGCTGATTCAGGGCACAATCCAAGGGCGCCCTAAGGCTGCCACAGGCAGCTGTGTTGGCCTAGAAACACCAAAGATGGTCCCAGGTAAGCAGCTCATGCACTGGCTGAGTTCAACTAGCACATGGGCTTCTCTGGGCAGGGAGAAGGTGGGAGGGAGGGTATAACGGGGCAGGGGAGGGAGGGTGCTCTGGTGGGCAGGGGAGGGCAGTGGAGCCTGGCATCCTGATTCAGGCCACTACAGGATGCTCAGACTTGTGCCTGCAATTTTGTAGGTACCGATCCGAGCAGCCCTATTGGGCTGCGTGTGACTTACCATGGAGCAAGGATATGTTTGTCCCATGCTAAGCTGCTGCTGCCTCCTAACTTGGTTAGCTGACCTGCCTGCTCCTGCCCAAGTTAGGATTGCACTCTCAGACATGTATGCTTATTCCATGGTAACTGAAGCTTCTAGACAGAGTTTACATATGAGAACGGCCTGCTGCAGGGTAGCAATATAAGCAGAATTCTCACATCACCAGCTGTCGTTATAAGCAGAATGAACATGTGAGAGGTGACAACTTTGGGATCAACAAGTCAAGAGATTGATGAGAGCTATTGCAGATGCTCTAGCCAAGCATTTCAGAATCACTGAACTGATGATTCACAAAGGCTTCAGCTTTTCAGTTGTACACTTGGAATACATGCCAAATATTGACTCGGTTTCAGGCTGATCACCAGGATGCTTGTTGTACAAAGCTAGGATACAGAGGTATGTTCCACATTTGAATTCCAACCAACCTATGGCACAGCTTCTTGAAAACAGTATTTTTTTCTTGGATTCTATAGCTCTTTATCATTTCTGCAATGTGGACATTTTCAAGTACCTATTCTACTAAAAGAAAACATAATGGACAACAACAACAAAAGAAACCCTGGGTTATAACACATTTTGAAAGAAGGTTGGGGGCTCACAAGCTCCACCCCCTCATTTTAGTCTAGTCATGGTCACCCTGTAGCCTTCTAAAAATAGTCACTAACGGGGCTACCACAGAACTTGAAGGAGCCAAATCTGGTCTCTCTGACCCTCCTTTCATTTGTAATTTGGGTTTTTCTGTAATTAATTCCTGTAATTGTGATTAGGGCTCTGTTAAATGCCTAAAATGTTTCCTCCACAATACCTAGGCTGTCCATCTTCCCAACGAAAGTTTTTTGTTGTCCAGTAACAAGGAATTTCTCATCATTTATAATATAATCGTGAGTGAAACAAACATGCACACATACAGTGATGTCATTCAGGGGGAATGGACCAGAACGGGCGTTCCGGATCCTAACGGGCTCCGTGGCTGCTTCTGGGTTGTTGTTTTTCCAACATGTGAATTTGAACTCAATAGTGAGTTCCTGTTCCTAAATCATTTGAATGACACCACTGCACGCATACACTCACAACAGTGTGGGAGTTGCTTCCTCATGGTGTGATCACATGCTGTTGGGGAGTCTGTGACTATCCCAACTGTTCGTGCGCACACCCACAGGAGTATATGCAAAGAACCTTATGCAATCTAAACGTGGGGTCTAGACTCTTGTCACCTAAGATTGGTAGCAGATATCTGAGGGGCTTTTCTTTAAAACTGTGTATCCCCTCTAGATGGCGATACGTGGATATTGTTCTTCTCCAAGGTTGTCAGAACAGAGCATCACAGAGCACAGCATTATCCCTTATGGGCAAAATAAATATCCAAGCAAAATGTAAATGTATTGTGACAGAACACAGCAGGAGATCTCCTGCAACAAAAGAGAGGCCAGCGATCAAGAAGAATCTTGACCAAAACAGAAGCGTCTTTCAAAATGATCTGTGATATAGTGGGACAGTCTTCTAATTTCCTAGGACCAGAGAGAGCAAAAACGCAATGATATACACAATGATTTAGCCTATTGTTCTCCTCCCAGAGCAAAAAAAAAAAAAAAAGGAGGCATTCTAGCCATTGGTAGAAAGATTTTTCATTAATGTGGGCTGTGATTCTCTTGAATATAGAAAATAAAGGTTCACAGGACAAACCTACTCACAGATTTGGGCTGTGGTGAGTTTAGGAGAAGCTGTTTAAGAGAAAGTATAAATCACAAAATCATGATATTTTATAGCTGGATCACACGCTCACCTACCTGGGCAGCCAATAGGAGGTGGGGGTCAACCTGTGGATGTAAACCCAATCTGGAATCCTTATTCACATTCTAAGATTAGTGAAAAAGGATACATATGTGTGTGTTTGTGCGTGTGTATTTGTGTGTGTACATAAATATGTACTGGGAGGGGTGAATTGGGCAGGGAAGGGGAAGGAACGGGGCAGGGAGGGGGATGGATCCAGCTGCAATGGGGTCCAGCATGCAGAGGCGAACGGAGCCCCAAGCGTGCCCATGGCAGGGTGATGAAACCGCACCCGCAGCACGTCACCCCGCCTCCGTGCATCGCACAATCACGCCTCCCTGCGCCCAGAATAGCTCCATTTTGGAGCAAAACAGACATGAGGGAGGGAGGGCCAAACAGCACGCGGGTTTGTCGGCACAATGGCGCCCCGCCGCTGCCAGCGCCCATTGTACGTGTCACCCCTTGCGACACCCTTCCTCTGCCCCTGCTGGGGCACAATCCTAACCTGGAGTTAGGCCAGCACAGTTAGGCCAGCAAACTTTGGCTGGCATAAGGGACGCTGTAAAGTATGTTTGGGCCACTCTTGGCGTCAGAGAGGTCAGCACACAGGCGTGTGCCATCCTCCCTGACTGCTAGAGTGGTCCAAATGAGCTTTATGGTGGCCCTTGTGCCAGCCAAACTTTCCTGGCCTAACTGCTGGCCTAACTCCAGGTTAGGATTGCACCCTAAATTTGTATGCCTAATCTGAGTAGTGCATGTACCTATGCCTGTGGATGGGACTTTTTAGATGTTTAAATGTATGGATTAGCCCACAGAATGGCACTTGGCATCATTTCATATAACAGTTAACGAGGCTGGGTTGAAGCTACTCAGGCCTCACCTTCATTCAGTTTCTACCAACGAAAATGAAATTCCTTGTTTTATTGATTTGCCGATAGTCTCTCTAACTGATAAGTAGGATGCTGGGGTTTTATATGGCAGAAGTGGGCTGTTGGAGATTATGCGGAGATATAACTAGCCTACAAATCTTCTCATTGTTGAATACTCTGAATGGTGACTGGCACAAAACTCTACCGCTTTTTAAAATAATGTCTTACCTTTAAGTAACAGGATTTGTATATACGTTGTTTACTGTGCTGTAGATCAGGGGTCACCAAACTCCGACCTGTGGGCCAGATCTGGCGTCCACCCTGTCCTTCCCCCAAGCAAATGGCTTCTTCCTTTCAGCCCGGGACGATCGCAAAGACCCTGATTACAGCCTCCAGGGGTCTTCATGGCAAGCCACTTCTGTGCAGAACTCCACAAGCAATGCATGCTGGAGTGGCAAACCCCAGAAGTGGCTCACTGCCAAGACCCCTGGGGGCTGTAGTCGGGGTCTTCGTGATGCTCCCAGGCAGAATGGAAGAAGCTGGTCATGCTAGGGACACTTTTCACTTTTACAGGGACCGCTGCTGTAGATAACAAGTTGGAATAAACAAATATGACAGCAATCTCTGTATTGACAGTGAATGAGCTTTATGACAAAATCATGTACTATAAGCAAGTGGAACAATGCAACACAGGACATTCCAGATATTCCTGGAAATGTCCTAGAAAGCTTACAGCTTTCAAATTAATACAGGTTAATTATCCCTTATCCAGGCTGCTCGGGACAGGAAGGTGTCTGGATTTCGGAAATTTCTGCATATCAGAATAATTGCATAAATAGAATGAGAAATGCTTCCTCTTGCTCTTTTCACTGTGACCCATTTGGGTGTCTGCTGGCCTCTTTGATGTTATTCAACAATGGCACACACCACAGAGAAGAGAATAGTACTTACAGCCTGTACAAGGGAATGCGCACAACACCTTCTTTCTATAGAAAGTTTTAAAAATTCTTGGACAAACATGTCTGGATTTCTGAACAGTCTTTTGGAAATCCTGAACAGGATTTCGGATGGCTGGATAATCCGAATACAGGTATATATCTACCTGTATATTTTTGAACAATCATTTTGGCATAACCACATGTAGCCAGAGGGAAAATAGTAACTTTTTGCAATTTGTGTTTTCCTAGTATTGACACAGTTCCATTTCAAACACACTGGTACACAGGGTCAGCTCAATCTGCACCAGATTATTTAGTTTCAAGGTTGTCAAACAACCTGCTTTACACGCAGACAGTCCCATGTTCAACCTCTGGCATCTCTAGGTATGGCAGAGAAAATTCCAACCTGAACTATGAAAGACTGCTGCCAATAAGTGTCAAAAATACTGAGCTACATGCTACTCTCTCTGTCTCTCTGTCTCTCTCTCACTCGCATGCACACATGCACACAAGAAGAGACCTGAAAGATTAGGCCAAAGATTCATCTGTCTTACCCCCACAGGACCAGCCAGAGGCCCACAAACAGAAGACACAGAGGCATCTCATCTGCAACCATTGATCCCCTGCAACTGCTTTTTAGCTACTGAACTTCAGAAACAGCTAGAGCCCAATCCTAACCCTGTGCTGGAATAGACAGGCAGACTATTCTTCATTCAACAAAATCTCCACACCTAGAAACTAACTTGGCAGGCTAGCTAAAAGCCTTCTCCACAGTGTATCCCCCAACTACTCAAAAAGTTCTGGAGGGAAAGAGGGTGGGGAAAAGGAGAGTAGTGGGTTCCTCTGCACTTCCTCTTTTGCTTCATTCATTGCTTTGTTTCTAGTCTAGGACTGGGAGGAGGTCGGCAGTTGGCTTCAGTTGGTGTTGAGCCAACCCTGAGGCATAAAATGCTGAGCACTGGGTGGGATTTTGAGAGCTGTTGCTGTGCGGCCAAGGCTGAAGGCTGCACTGATATCCCCTCTCCTGCTGATCAGCAGAAAACTCCCTCCCTCGGAAAGCCTGAAGGTTACAATGATATTGAAGAGTTTGCAGAAGGTTCAGTGGAGTCAAGATGACGTTTGAGCTGACAGATCAAAAATTCAAACTCTATTCGATATCATTTGGAATAGGCGTGTGAAATTTCACAGCCGTCTCACTTTTCAGATGCTTTACAGCAGTATTATTCAAACAATAATATTATTGGTGGGTTGTGACCTGATGTCTGGTGGGTTGTAGAAAGCTGGGAGCAGCCGTCTTGGAAACTGCAGGCCTTTCTTTTGTAATATTCCTTTTGTAAGTGTTAACAGTTTTTCAAGTGAGGGTTTTTTTTTTAATTTTGTTTTTAGTTCAGTGCTTTTATATTATTTTTTGACCTCATCTTGCTTTCTGTCAGGGATGTTTCATGGTTGTACAATTGCTGCCGTCCAAGAATGCCAATTTAAATTTCAGGAGTGTCCTTTTTAATAGGTTACAATGACAGCACTTCCTGCTTGAAGATGTCATTCCCTGCTACAACATCACTTCCAGGTTAATGACATCACTTCCACTGGGTCCCAACATGAGTGCCATTCTAAAAAGTGGGTCCTGGTCTAAAAAGTTTGAATGCCACTACTTTACAGGCCTGAATCTTTAATGCAGTTGTCATTGCCCAGAAAACGCTTCCTGATGCCTTAACCTGACCAGAAAATGGAACATAATTGACAGATCAATTGCTTTTCCAAGCATAGATAGATAGATAGATAGATAGATAGATAGATAGATAGATAGATAATTTTATTGGCCAAGTATGTAAACCATACCTGGAATTTGATATGGCTACCGGCTACATACATACAGTACTACACATACATAATGAACAATAAATACACGGAACAAATAAGGACATTATTCAGAATAAAACACTGCCTCAAACTCCAAGTCACCTCAGCATAATTACAAGTTCAACAGTTTAATGGCACAGGGGAAAAAACTATTTTTGTGCCTAGATGTTTTGGTATACAGAGTCCTATATAGACGACCAGAAGGTTGAACAAATTATGACCATGGTGTAAAGGATCTGCAGCAATATTCACTGCTTTTTGACCCGAGCAGTATACAAGTCCTCTATTGAGGGCAGGCCAGTTCTAATTATTTTTTCAGCAGTTCTAACAGTCCTCTGGAGCCGTTGCTTATCCAATTTGGTTGCCGAACCAAACCAAACAGTTATGGAATTAGAGAGGACAGATTCAATAATACCTCTGTAAAATTGGACAAGCAGCTCTCAAGGCAAGTTAAATTTCCTAAGTACATCATTTGGTATTTCTTTTTAAATCAACACCACCACCTGATCTTTCTTTTGAGCTGCTTTTTTGGAAGGAACAAGATGATTTGTTTCAGACATTGACTCTTTAAGATCATTAGGAATGATTATAGACCTGTTGCTTTGACATCTGTGGTGATGAAGATCTTTGAGAGGTTAGTGCTGGCCATCACATTGAAAGACATCACTGACCCTACTGGATCCTTTGCAATTTGCCTATCGAGCAAATAGGTCAGTGGACGATACTGTCAATATGGCACTGCATTATAGTTTGCAACATTTGGATTCTTCAGGGACCTATGCACGGGTCCTTTTTGTGGACTTCAGCTCAACGTTTAACACCATTATTCCAGCTACTCTTTATTCTATAAACTGATATAGCTCTCTGTACCTGTGCATGTCTGCCAATAGATAACCAGCTTTTTGACAGACAGGAAGCAACGGGTGAAGCTGGGGAAAATCATGTCCAATTCTTGAACAACTAGTAGACGAGCTCCTCAAGGGATGTGTGCTCTCCCCGTTGCTCTTTTCCCTTTACATGAATGACTGTACCTCAGTGGATCCCTCTGCTAAAATTTTGAAGTTTGCAAACGATACAACAATCATTGGTCTTATTCGTGATGGCGATGAATCTGCATACAGATGGGAGGTTGAACAGCTTGCCCTGTGGTGTGGATGTAACAATCTGGAACTGAATACACTAAAAACAGTGGAGATGGTAATAGATTTTAGAGGTGCACCTCTAATTTATCTCCGCTGACCATATTTGCTAGTATGGTATCAGTGGTCGAGTCCTTTAAATTTCTGGGTTCTATAATCTCCCATGACTTGAAATGGTCGGTTAACATCAGTTCCATTATTAAGAAGCACAGAGAGGATGTATTTTTTTGCGCCAACTTAAGAAATTTAACCTGCCTCAAGAGCTGTTGATTCAGTTTTATAGAGGAATCATTGAATCTGTTCTTTCTAACTCTATAACGGTCTGGTTTGGTTCAGCAACTAAACAGGATAAGAATAGATTCCAAAGGACAGTCAAAACCACAGAAACAATAATAGGAGCCAGCTTGCTGTCTATGGATGATTTATGTATTGCTCGGATGAGGAAGAGAGCAGAGAGGATTGTTGAAGATCGCTCTCACCCTGCCCGTAATCTGTTTGAACTTCTTCCCTCTGGATGTTGTTGTAGGACATTGTATATCAGAACAACCAGGCACAAGAACAGTCTTTTTCCTCGTGCTATTGGGTTACTGAATAGCTGATTGTGTGGTATTGATTGAGTGCCTTCGGGCATAAAGGCGGGGTAAAAATCTTTTAAATAAATAAATAAATAAATAAATAAATAAATAAATAAATAAATAAATAAATAAATAAAT
>JAJKFI010000002.1:39250053-39277030 GCA_029204185.1 Lerista edwardsae | reverse complement strand
TCTATCTATCTATCTATCTATCTATCTATCTATCTATCTATCTATCTATCTATCTATCACTTACTTGAAGTCGTTCACCATAGAAATCTGCCTTGGCAACAAAGGCTCACAGTTAGCATGAGGAGAATTAAAAGTCTATCCTGTCAGCTGTGAAAGGAGCATTGGGGTTTGCAAATATGCTCTGTCTCATCTCTTATTAGCATGTCACTGCTATACAAGAACAAATCACTACAACTGAAAAGAGCAGGGAAATGTTTGTGATGGAGAATGGCTTCAAAATGATTGCATTTCTTTATGCTCTGTACAGGGCGTTCCATGCCAAACCACAGTTGGCACCCCCCAATCCTGCTACTCGGTCCACTATCCCCACAAACATATGCACATCTCTAACTGTGCACCATATTGCTTGCTTGTGGGTACATATACATAGCCCATCCCAATGTACACCATTGATCGTATATGCTCACCTGCCTGCCAGCAGCCTAGTGACTTCCCAGCATTCCCTCCAATAGCCTATAGAAGAAGTGGAACATCACTGGAGGTGGTGAGCCTAGAGGGAACTCCTGCAAAACGTAGCATTCCCCCACCATAGAACGCCACTGGATTAAGGTGGGTGCCCTCCATCAATCTGCTGTCTGAGGAAACCTCAGCCTCATAGATGGGCCAGAACTGGCTGAGTCCAAATAGTTCTTTTGATTCTTTGTTGTTGTTATCCAAAAGTGCTTCATTTTGGGAGTGTGATTCCAACAGGCACCTCAAAATATTGCCTCTTTTAAAATCCCATTATGCGTGTAAATGTCCCCAAAGGCTGGCTTTAAGACTCCAGAGAGAGATGTCACCTAGTCCAGGAACTAGCTCACTGAAGCTCCTTCAGACTTGGGAAGAAAAAAAGCATGCCATTCCTAAGCTTATCTGACAAAAGCCAGGAAAGCTCTTGCTAGTGTTTACTAGAGAAAACACACTCAGAGCACAATCCTAAACTGGAGTTAGGCTGGTACAGTTAGGCCAGCACAAGGGACACAGCAGAAGAACTTGGGCAGATACCACAGCCTGAACAGCCCTTCCTAACTAAGGAATTAAAGCAGATAATGGTTAATAAAGAAGATGTTTTAGATCAAATTGATAAACTACATATAAATAAGTCACCAGGCCCAGATGGTATACACCCAAGAGTTATTAAGGAACTAAAGAACGAAGTTGCTGACCTCTTAACTAAAGTATGCAACCTGTCCTCCAAACGGCCATGGTACCAGAGGATTGGAGGATAGCCAATGTCACGCCAATATTTTAAAAAGGGAGAAGGGGGGACCCTGGAAACTACAGGCCAGTCAGCCTAACATCTGTTCCGGGTAAGATGGTGGAAAGCCTCATCAAAGATAAAATCCTAAAACATGTAGAGGAACAAGTGTTGCTGAAGGAAAGTCAGCATGGCTTCTGTAAGGGTAAGTCTTGCCTCATGAACCTTTAGGAATTCTTTGAAAAGGTCAACAGGCACGTGGATGTGGGTGAACCTGTGGATATCATATACCTGGATTTTCAGAAGGCGTTTGACACTGTCCCCCACCAAAGGCTGCTGAAGAAACTTCACAGTCAGGGAATAAGAGGGCAGGTCCTCTTATGGATCCAGAATTGGTTGAGGGCCAGGAAACAGAGAGTGGGGGTCAATGGGCAATTTTCAAATGGAGAGAGGTGAAAAGTAGAGTGCCCCAGGGATCTGTCTTGGGGCCAGAGCTTTTCAACTTATTCATAAATGACCTGGAGACAGGGATAAGCAGTGAGGTGGCCAAGTTTGCAGATGACACAAAACTTTTCCGGGTGGTGAAAACCAGAAAGGATTGTGAAGAGCTCCAGAAGGATCTCTCCAAGTTGGGGGAAGGGCAGCCAAATGGCAGATGCGTTTCAACATAGACAAGTGTAAAGTGATGCACATTGGGGCAAAAAACCAAAACTTCACCTATAGGCTTATGGGTTCTGAGCTGTCTGTGACAGCTCAGGAGAGAGATCTTGGGGTGCTGGTGGACAATTCAATGAAGGTATCGACCAAGTGTGCGGCAGCAATTAAGAAGGCCAATTCCATGCTTGGGGTCATTAAAAAAGGGGTTGAGAATAAAACAGCCAATATTATCATGCCATTGTATAAATCAATGGTAAGGCCACACCTGGAATATTGTGTCCAGTTCTGGTCGCCGCACCTCAAAAAGGACATAGTGGAGCTGGAAAAGATGCAGAAGAGAGTGACAAAAATGATTACAGGGATGGGGCTCCTCCCTTATGAAGAAAGACTGCAGCGTTTGGGGCTCTTCAGTCTAGAAAAAAGGCGCCTGAGGGGGGACATGATTGAGACATACAAAATTAAGCATGGAAGGGATAGAGTCGATAAAGGGATGTTCTTTTCCCTCTCTCAAAACCCCAGAACCAGGGGGCATCCGCTAAAACTGAGGGTTGGGAGAGTTAAAACAGAGAAAAGGAAGTACTTTTTTACCCAGCGGGTAGTTAATCTGTGGAACTCCTTGTCACAGGAGGTGGTGATGGCATCTTGTCTAGATGCCTTTAAGAGGGGATTGGACGGATTTCTGGAGGAAAGGTCCATCGTGGGCTATAGGCAATGATGGATTGTGCAACTTCCTTACAAGGGTGGTAGGCTACTTCAGAGTACTGGGTGCAAGGGAGTGGCAACAGGATGCAAGCATCTTGTTGTCTCATGCCTCCCTGGGGCACCTGGTGGGCCGCTGTGAGATACACGAAGCTGGACTAGATGGGCCCTTGGCCTGATCCAGCAGGGCTCTTCTTATGTTCTTATGTTCTTATGACACCTTAAAGTACATTTGGAGCACTCTTGGAGTCAGAGGCCAGCACACAGATGTGCACCATCCTCCCTGACTCTGAGCGTGGTCCAAACACGCTTTACAGTGGCCCTGGTGCCGGCCAAACTTTGCTGGCCTAACTGTGCTGGCCTAACTCCAAGTTAGGATTGCACTCTCATGTATATGCAATTGGTGGTACCGCAATGACATTTACAACAGCTATCTAACCTTTTTTTCCTAGGAATAGTATTTAAGGTATGTCATGCTGTATGCCATATAGCTATAAAATTTATGTGGGGCACAATCCTAACCTACTTTTCAGCACCAGGTAAGGGTAATGCAGCTCCAAGGTAAAGAAACAAACCTTACCTTGAGGAGGCCTCCGTGACTACTCCTCCACTGCTGGATGCAGCACATGCCTCAGTGTCACAGCTATGTCGAAGTTGGTTCAAATAAAATGGCTGATACTGGTGCACTTCAGTGATGTCACTGGACTGGACCTTCCTGGACCTCCCGGAGCAGGTAAGTCAGCAGTGGAGGTGGGGAGGGAATGAAAGGGTGGGCAGGAGGAGTGGATCCGATGGTGACAATGCACACCAGATTCTATCCTCCATTTTTGCAGCATCCCTGTCCCCTTTCCTTCCTCAGACTTGATCCAGTTACAGAGCTGGTGGAAGTCAAAGGAGACCCATTTGGAGCGAGAGGTTGATGGAGGTTGATGGAGAGGGAAAGGGGATTTAAATCTTTTCCCTCCCAAACCTCTCAATCCTGCACTGGATACAGCACATGCCTTTTTGGCATAGCTGCACCAGTGGGGTGATGGTTGAAGGATAGGATTGGCTCTTAGTAGGCTAAAATACATTGTTGATGGGCTGTATTTGGCTTGGAGATCCTCAACTGAAAAAGCAGGATAGATGCTTCCTAAAAAATACGTACATATTGCAGGTATCTGTTATAATGGCGTATGTCTGTTCATAATGAAATGTCATATTCCTAGCTTCAGTTTGGTTCTTGGATCATGTACAATTTTTTTCTCGTGAGAAAAAAATGCTTTTTCTTTTTGCATTTTCTTTTTTATGTTGCTTTTTAAATTTTTAGATATAATACCCCAAACGTAGCCCTGTATTTAAACCAGCTTGCACCATAGTAAGAGATTCAACTGAAATCCCTGGTCAAAAGAGGATACTACTTACAAAGACATAATGTGTGATATATAAGGTCATCATGTGGTTATGGTTGCCATGGACACGAGATGAGTCAAGGAGTGAAAGGAGTGGCGTGATATCAGCTTGAATCCTCGCATTGATTGTGCCTGCCTTGCTTGGCTAATGTTTTTTAAGATGCTCAGAATGGCATTGTGTGTAGGAATGTAGGACATAGGTAATCATTCAGCTCTATCTGAGAAGTCTCTGGAAGGATGATACAGACCACTTTTTGGAGAGAAAAAAATGTTTTAAACACCAAAAAGTCCCAAAGAAATGACCTGTTCCATAAATGGGAGCCACGATAAAAACACTTCCTTATTCAACTCTATATATTATCCTTTTCTTGTCTCTAACAACTTCCAGACTAACTATTACACTGGGCGTTTGAATTGGGCGTGTGACATTCCATGTTTGCAGCAACCAACAGCTTTTTTAATCCAAAAGACCTACACTTGTGGGGACCTGTTTAGATTCAGGGCGCAATCCTAACCTATAGTTAGGTCGGAACAGTTAGGCCAGCATAAAGGCCATCGTAAAGCGCGTTTGGACCACAGAGTCAGGGAGGATGGTGCATGTCTGATGGTGCACGACTCTGAGAGTGGGCCAAACAAACTTTACAGTGTCCCTTGTGCTGGCCAAACTTTGCTGGCCTAACTGTGCTGGCTTAACTCCAGGCTACGATCGCATCCTCAGGCTGTGATGTGGAAAGGATTCCAAGCTTTCCCTTTGCACCATGAATGCAATGCTATTTGCCACCCCGCAGTTACTATCACTAGTTATGGAGGGGAAACGTTACGTGCTTAAAAATTAAGACCATACTTTTCTGTTGCTAATAACAGCTCCAAGGAGGTGATAAAAGCCTATGATGTGCAGAGAAAGGACTGTATCCCACCACCAGGAAGGAGGTGTGGAGGGAGTGGAACAAAGCAGAGAAGGAATGGGAGGAGATGGGGCAGAATGGGGTGGAGGTCTCAGTTGCAGCATTGCCACTGACCCAATCTGCACTGGAGTCCTACCTGTGAGACTGCCCCCCCCCAGGATGCAGTGCACAGTCCAGAGGTGTGGCTGCCTGAGCAGGGGAGGGAAAGACTAGGTTTGGTACCTTTCTGATTTCCCAAGGATTTCCCAAGCCCCTTTCCATTCCAGGTGTGACCATCTCCAGGCTCATTACCACAAGGCATGCCTTTAAGAGGCCAGCTAGAGCATGGTGGTCCAACATGCGGTCCACAAGGTGTGTGCAGTCCCCCATTCCCACCTCCCCTGGGTCCAGCTGCATGGTCATCCGCTCCTGCAGGCAACAAATGAAGGCTCTTTGCTTGTTATCTGCTGGAGCAGGGCGGGGCATGCTGGGGAAAGGAGGTCTTGCAAAGCTGACCTGTCTCACAAGACCTTCTTTTCCCAGCATGCCCTTCCCTCGAGCAAAAACAAAACAATTTGGCCGCCTCAGAATGCAGAAGTAATTGGCAGTACTGTCATGTGGTCCCCAGCTGTCCAAAGTTGAACAACCCTGAGCTAAAGGCTCTGAAAACTTTTCCTTTCTAGAGGCCTCTAATGTAGCTCCCTGGTTACCATGGCAACAGCAGTAGCAGGCCTTGAGTAAGCAGGGAACGGGTTGAAAGAACACATGCTCACAGGGCCCAGGAGGGTGTAAAACCCCAGGCACGGCCAATGATGAGGGCTGGATGCCACACTGAGGCATCCTACCTGTTTGGCTCATCATCCAACAGGAGGTCTCTTGGAAAGCCTGTAGCCATTTATCCAGGGACAAATGAGTAGAGATACTCCCCCTTCTCCCTCCCCCAGCATTAGGCAGCAGGGTGAGTCCTTCCATGTCTTTTAAGAGTGTAAGCAGGAAGGCCTAAGATGCATTCAGGGGAGTGCACAGAAGAGGAAGAAAAGATTCATACTTGAAACGCTGCCGATTCACATTTGCACTTTGTACCTTATGTTGCCATTGAACATTTAATTGTTATTTTAGGTGTTAAAGCACTGACAGCTTTGCGTATCAACATCTTTTATGGATCCCTGTTCAGCCCAGGGACATCAGCAGATGAATATGATTTGTACCTCTTCAAGGAAGTTCGGCTTTTAGCATTTGTTGTGTCTTAAAGATCTCATCTGCCGGATGAAATATTCCGCCTTCCCTTTCCCTGAGGCTCTGCGGGCGATAACTCATTTACGAAGTCACATTGCTGAGCTGCATTCAGCTTATCATGCAGGTGATTTGCCACAGACTGCTCAGCTGCACTCGTTGAATGAGGCACAGGGTGAGACTCCCAGAGAAGGCTACTAGTTCATGCTGGTTGCAGCTATAGTTAGCCCTGCTTGCTAGCATGTAGTAGATATGAGACTGATGAAGGAAGAGCTGGTGCATTACCGGCCTCTGGGATAACAATATAATGCTTGTAGGGAAAGTGAAATGAGCCTGGGGAAGGAGTTGGAACAACCAGCGGCATGACAGCTGAGAGAGAGGAATCAGCCAGGGTCTTAATTTTTCAGAAATTGCTTTAGAGCAGTAGCATTTCTGGGGGTGGGGTGTTGGCGCCTAGGGGCACACCTTCAGGAGTAAGCCTCCATCTAGGGCCTGCTGTCCCCCCCCCCGGAGGCGTTCTGAGGGCCATGGAGGCCATGCATGGCCTTCCCGGCCCTGAGGTGGCCAAAAATTGTCACATCTGGAAGTGACTATTTTTGGTCCTTAAGAGGGCCTTCTGAGGCCTCCTGGAGGCCGAAATTAATCACTTCTGGTTTTTGGCGTCCAGAAGATCTCAGATACAGGCGTGCCCTGGTATCCACTGATTCGGTATCCACAGTTGCAGTTATCCTCAGATACCATGGATACTGGGATGCCTATTAAAAAACTAGGGGAACATTAAAGAAACTCTTCTTTTTTTCCATGTTGCAGCAAAGCCACTGATGTTCCCCTGTCTTTAAAAAGGTGTTCCCAGTATCCATGGTTTCAGATATCCATGGTGGGGTCTGGAATGGAACACCAGCATATACCAGGGCATGCCTGTATCTCTATATGGTCTCAGCTCCTATTTTTCTGCAAGTTGTTGACATTCTTGTTTGACCTTGGATTGGTCTTTACAGTTGCTTTTTCTTGTGAGATGTTTCAGATTTGTCTGCTGTGTTGGTCTCTTTTTCTCTGGCTAGACTCCACTCCAGACCTGTATATGGATTCTGTAGGGACTTATCAAGCTCACATCTTGCAAACATTGAACCTGGTCATTAAAAGCAAGGGATAATGTAAAGAGGCTTGAACATATAGCACTAAGCCATGGTTTGGGGTTATGTCTGAATCACCTTCCATATTTCAGATTCTGAAGATGAAATGTTCTTACCACATCAATCAATCAATCAATCAATCAATCAATCAATCAATAGTATTTATATACCGCTTTTCAACACGAAGTTCACAAAGCGGTTTACAGGCAAATAGTAATAATACATGGCTCCCTGTCCCAAAAGGGCTCACAATCTAAAAGGATGGAGAACACCACCAGCAACAGCCACGAGAAAGACACTGCGCTGGGGTGAAGAGGGACAATTGCTCTCCCCCTGCTAAATATAAGAGGACACCACTTGAAAAAAGTGCCTCTTGGCCATGAATGAATGTTCTGGGAAATCTTACTTTGCATAGAGATGAATAGAGGAACAAGTGTTCTCTTACGGTAACCAAGCCTGCAACAATATAGAGATTTTTTAAAAAGTTTTAACTAATGATTGATTCACACCAGAGAAACTCTGAAATCCAAGATAAACTGTTTGGCATAGGTTTATTGAGGTCTCTGCCATATGTGTGTTAAACCTCTGAAAAGCCTCTATCTTAGTGGTTCCCAGACTGTGGGTCGAGACCCACCAGTGGGTCGCGAGCAAATTTCAGGTGGGTCACAGAGCACCTAAAGCAGCCATATTATATTGAAAATACGGGAATATGGGATGCTAGAAAGGAGAAGGCCTGTGTGGTTCCTTTGCTTGTGTCAAGGTTGTAAATGGGCTTTTTTTCTTTTTGATGCACTTTGCTATTGGAAAATGGCAGAGAAATAACCTAACGTATTGCTGCATTCTCAGGAAAGCAGAAGACTCTGGTGTCACAATGACAGCACTTCCAGCCATGACATCACTTCTGGTGGGTCCCAAACAGATTGCTATTCTAAAAAGTGGATCCTGGTGCTCAAAAGTTTGAGAACCACTGCTCTATTGCATACTGGCTGACATGAACATAACCATAATTTCTGGTTATGGATCTGAAGTGGTCAAACCTTCCATCCTTCCAATAGCAGGTACAAAAATGCCTAATGAAGAAAGAAACATGAACCCAATGTCTGCTGCCCACAAGGCTGTGATTCTCTGCGCACAAGCACAGAGTTGAATTTTCATATCACCTCAAAGTTAAAGTTTAAGAAATGCATGATTGAGCACGGGGTGCCTGACATTCCTCCAATTAGAGTGACATAGACATTAGCAGTCTTTTGAATTTCACCTGCTGTGCTTACCCAGATGTATTCACGGCCACTGAAAAGCAGGCTTTTGCACTACTCTGCAGCATCCTGGAATGAGAGATCATGTCATTGCATCTGCATTTCCTTCCTGTGTATTTATGAATAAATCCATTCAACCGATCTTTAGATTCCATTACTGTTTCATTGAGGATGTGACCAAAATTATTTCAGTTCAAATTTCACTTACAGATTTAAGTGATTTTCAATAGCTTTTAAAAAACAGACTGAATTTAAAGCATGGCTAGAGAGGGAAATAGCCTCTGGCTAAATGGTTAGCTAATTATACCCTTTACCTTATTTAGCAATTTAAATACAAAGCTGCAGCACTCAACTTATAAATAGAGTTCACTGAGACACAAAATGCATAAATTTGCATAAAGGAGCTGAGAAACCAAGGAGGTATAATTGGCATCAGAATATGCAAAGGTTCATTAACACCATTGGGTAAGCTCTGTACATGTCAACAATTGAAACGCTTTTGTATCCAAGCTTCAATGCATTTTCCCCAATAGGTTTTCTTAACCTTCTGTTCAGATATGATGAATGCCATGAACATGACTTCTGCATTCATCAACAGTCTTTCATAAATGGTTTTGTTATGAGTTGTCACTCTGTTAATCTTCAACACAGTTCAGCTTTACATATATCATAATTGTCACAGTCTATATCTCTTCCAATGTATTCCTTTCTGGTCGTGCAGTTCACAATTTTTGTCCTACACATGTGGGTAACATTCCAGGCATCTGAAGACATGGGCATTAGTCCATGAGGCTTTTCAGGATGGGGGGAGGCAAGGAGAAGGCTGGAAGGGATGGAAGTAGGTAGAGGCGGGCAACCCAAGGGGAAGATCGGGACTGGGAGGCGGTGGGGACAACGGCAGAGATTGCTGCAGAATCCTAACCCTCCTCCCAAGCTACGGAACCCTACATAGTTCTCCTTGGTTCTGCGTCCAATAGTAGGTGCAAATCTAAGTATACCCATCAGGGCCACTGTTGGTTGACATGAGATAAGGGAATCAGTGTTTCTGTACCCTGAGGAGACCTTCAGCATCTTCCTTAGCCCCATAGGATACAGTAGTGGCTATTTTTGTGTTGCTGTTCCTCCAGACATCTAATCTGGAAAGTTTAGGATTGGGCCCTAAATCTGTTAATGCCATGAGAGGGTTTATTCTTTTTCTCTTCTGTCATTTGCAGCTAATGAGTTTCTATGTGAGAACAAAATGCTTATTTCTGGCCATCATCTGCTGAATGACATCACTTCCTGTTTAAGTATGTTACTTCCAGCCCCCAGCAGGCACCATGAGTACTATTCAGTGCACTATATGGGCCACCCTGGGTTTGACACCCTGAGTCTAGATTAAGTGTGTGTGACCTCATTCAGTTAGACCCAATTTGAACCCCGTTTGAGGTTTTAAGCATTTTAATAGCTTTTGTGAACCTTCACCCTAATCTTCATTTTCCTTGCACCATCAAATTATAGTTGCGCTAATGGCCATTACATTGGGTCCTTGCACATGATTATTTTTCTCCCATTTGTGCATGTTACATGTGTTTTGCAATGCACTGCTGGAGACAAGACTGAGATCGCAATCCTAAACGGGCGTTAGGCCGGCATTTGCTAAGCCAGCAAAGTTTGGCCAGCACAAGCATGTTTGGACTACTCTCGGAGTCAGGGAGGATGGCTCACATCTGTGTGCTGGCCTCTCTGACTCCGAGAGTGGTCCAAGCGTATTTTACAGTGTCCTTGTGCTGGCCAAACTTTGCTGGCTTAGTTTATGCCGGCCTAACTCAGTTGAGGATTGCGCCCTGAGAGATAGCAATTGGTCTAAGGTCGCGCCGTGAACTTCATGGCTAAGAGGGGCTTGAACCCTGGTCTCCCCAGTGCTAATCTAGCACACTAATCTTGACAACCCATTGTGGTCTGCCAGCCATGTACTGAGGTCTACCAGATGTTTTACATTCCCAGGAAAGTAAGAACCTGGGTATTGTGGACCAGTACACATGACTGTAGAATCTTGGCTTGATTACTTCCAAGTTGTACATTTCTCACTTAGGTCAAGGTAGGAATAAAAGAAACAAAATATATTTACAAAACTGTCTGCAAATACTATTAAAGTCTATGCCTTTATCTGTCATTGTACAACTTAGAACTCAAACAAAAACTACGTTTCTGTCTTAGAATGTAACAAGTTAGTAAGAGCAAGGGAGCAGTGAGGCTTGTCTCGTGAATCTTGTGAATTCATGTCTCGTGAATCTGCTGAGATAAATAATTACGCTGTTCATCGTGCTTCTCAAGTACTGAAAAGAACACATTTAAAAAGATAAATTTCTTTCCTCTAAGCCACAATATGAAGTGCGCATTTTGATTTCTTATGGCTACCTGTGCAACCAAGGTAATCTAAATCGTATAGACTCCAGGGAGTTCAATCTATGCTGTGCGCAAACAGGGACTGCGATCAGTGTATTTTTTATTTTCATGTGCCTGTCCAGCTTCAGCTGAACAAAAGTTTAGTCTATTCAAATATAACAAGAAAAAGGAGGGCTGAGAAATGTTCACAAGTATTCCAAATTTTGAATTTGAGTTTAGCTTTTCAATTTTAAAATTCCCATTCCAAATTTGATATTTGAATGGGAAGCTTCTGAGAAATTTTTTCCACTTGGCAAAGTGAAGTACCAGCAGACCAGCTCTCCTGCTGCCCAAGCGCTGTGCTTTCTGATGCCACCCCCTGCCAGACCTAGAAGAAATTGCAGTGATGTGATGATGTCGCCACAATTACCTACAGTACGCTTAGGGCACAATCCTATCCAGTGCTGGGGTAGGAGCACCGGCCAGCTTGCACCCTACACAGCGCTGGGTAGGTGGAGGCTGGAGCCTCCCTGCAGCAAGGGAGTGTGCGCTCTCTTACCATAGGGGAAGCTCCAGCCTCCCCTATGTGCTCTCTGGATCTGCACCCGCTAAACAGCAGGCGACCGCACAGCCTGAATCGGGGCCGCACAACCTCCCTGACAGGCTTAGGAGGTGGCCATATGGCCACCTCCCAAGCCCACCCATGTCACACCCAAGTCGCGCCTCCTCCTCCCTCCTTCCCTCCAATCCCTGTGCCGCCTTGGCACGGAGCCTCCCTTCCACCGACTGGCTTTGGTCAGCGCGAGAGGGGCTCAGCACAGGCACAGCAGGGCCGGCACTGCCTGCAGCGCTGGTCCTGTTGCCTTAGCGCCAATGCGGGGGTGCCGATCGGCACTCCCACGTCGGCGCTAAGGGTGCAGCATCGGCGCAACCCCGTTGTGCTGATGCTGTGTGGGGTTTAGGATTGCGCTGCCCGAGTGGTAGCGCACCACTCTGACAGTCCATCCAATTGCTGAGTTTTTCAAAGTGAAAGAAGTGGGCTGCTGCTCAAAGTGGGTTGCAGCCATGCTCTGAGTGGCTCTGCGCCACTCTGCGTGGCCATGCACTTCTTCCACTTTGGGAAAAAGCGACAAGTGGGCAGCTGCTCCAAGTGGTGTGCAATTGCTCCAAAAGTGGCTGTGAGCGGGACAGGTTCTCCTTACAGCTATAGATGAGAAAATTCTGGAACTAAAGTAGTAGTAGTAGTAGTAGTGATCCTTCCCCTGACCTATTGAACCTTTATTTCTCCTTGAGGAAAGCCTGTCGTTCATTTTTAGAGTTTAAGAAACATTCTGCTGCCCAACAGGACTGGAATTTATTATATGAGGCAATTCAATCCAATAACCACAAACTATTCTGGTCCTTAGTGTCCCGTACATCTCCCTCTGCTGGACCCTATTCACCAACTCTTATCTCACCTTCTGTTTGGATTGCGTATTTCTCTAAAGTTTTTGCCTCTTCCCACCCCTCTCTAACCTATTCCCCTTCTCCTCTTAACCTCCCAACTTGGCCACCGGTCACTCCAGAAGAAATAACGGAGTTGATCACTTCACTAAAACCCCGGAAAGCCCCCGGTCCTGATGGGATTTTTCCTGAACTTTTACTTAGTAATCCTACATGGTGGTCCTATTCTCTTTCAAATCTTTTTACTCTCATCAATAATTCTGGACTTATCCCCTGTTCTTGGCTCTCCTCAACCATAGTCCCAATTTTCAAAAAAGGTGACCCCTCCCTCCCAAATAATTACAGACCCATTAGTCTCCTATCTTTTGTAGGGAAACTTTATTCTAAATATCTCCTTCTTAAACTCTCTTCTTGGTCTTCTTCTCTTGGGCTCCCTGGTAGAGAACAAATTGGTTTTCGGCCAGGGGCCTCCACACTAGACCACATTCTCACACTCTCTTTTCTGATCAGTAAATATCCTGAGCACCAGGGCACCAAATTGTATACAGCATTTATTGACCTCAAAGGCGCGTTTGATTCGATCAATAGAGATCTACTTTGGAGGAAACTTACCAGCTGGGGGATTGACCAACGTCTCCTCTTCTTAATACAGCGCTTACACTCCTCCAACTCATGCCGGATTCGGACTGATCATGCTGGTACCTTGACTGACAGCGTCCCTATCTCCAAAGGTGTACGCCAGGGATGCATCCTAGCTCCTCTTTTATTCAATCTTTTCCTTGCTGATCTCCCTTCCTCTCTATCTGGTGCTGATACTTCCCCCCCTGCTCTAAATAATTCTCCTATCCCTCTCCTTCTGTATGCTGATGATGCTCTTCTTCTTTCTATCACTAAACTGGGCCTACGTAAACTTCTTCTTTCTTTCCAACAATACTGTTCAAACAACAACTTACTTATAAATTCAGAGAAAACTAAAATATTAGTTTTCTCCAAATCTTGGGCCCCGTCATCTTGGAGAGTCGGCGATTCCATATACCAACAGGTTCAAACTTTCAGATACCTAGGAATCCTTTTTCATTTCCGACATTCTTGGAGCCCTCATCGCAAATCTGTAATTGCCTCCATCTCTCCCTCCTTAAACGCAGTTTCTCGCTTCCATTTCCACTCTGGTAACCAATATGTCCCTGCCGCCATCCAAATTCTCCACTCTAAAATATTTTCCCAGCTACTCTACGGAGCCCCGATTTGGATCGAGGCGGCAAACTCTGAACTCGACAAGGTGGCTGCCTCTTTCCTTAGGAAAATCCTTGGGATTCCTAATCTTATTAGGATTTCTACCATCATCTTAGAACTGGGCATTCACTTACCATCTACTCTAGCCTGGACCATCACCTTTAAGTTCTGGCTTAGAATCCATCTTTCAACCCCTTCGGATTCCATTCTTCAAGATATATTAAAGGACTCCTTTACTTCTAACTGGTTCTATTTTATAGAAGCGAAACTGTCTTCTCTTTCTCTTTCTGTAGAAACCTTAGCTGACATGAACCTCCGTACAGCATACCAAACTATCAAGTCCAAGCTTTTCGAGTCCGAATATGCAACTCTATTTTCTCAGTTGAACCCCGTCTGCTCTCCACTTGCCTTTGGCCTATCCCCCTCTCTTGGCCGCCCTTCTAATTATTTTGATCAATTACGCAACCCCAAAAAAAGACGAGCCTTCATGCTTGCAAGGCTCAACATCTTTCCATCTGCAGCCCACTTTGGAAGATTCACTAAAAAACCCCGTCTCAATAGACTGTGTCATTTTTGCACCCTTGAACTTGACTCTCTTGACCATATCCTGTTGCGATGTCCAGCTCACTCTACTCCTCGCAATAGGCTTCTGGGGCCGCTTCTTTCCTCCCTCCCTTCTTCTCTCTCTGACCCACTACCAATACTTCTGAGTGATTTTTCGGCATCTATTACCAACCAAGTAGCTGAATTTCTATTTACTGTTATGAAGATCTCTCCCAAATTTTATTACAAACGTTAAATTTATTTCTTTCTTTCTCCCCCTACTCAAGTTGGAATGTGTTTTGTTTGTGCGCGTTTGTATTATGTATTATTATGTAATGCCAATAAAGGTTTTGGATACTACTACTACTAACTAAAGTAGTATAACAAGTTATTTTAAGTGCGAAAAACAAGAAACAAATACAATATATAAGGAAAGCCTTAGCGGCACAGAACTAACAGAAAAGCAGAACCAACTTTTTTCAGAAAGAAAAAGTAGAAAAGATCAATTATGTTTTTTTTTCTCCCTATGGAAAAAAGAATCAGACAAGAAGTGCCAAGGAAAGGTAAGAGATATTAAAGGATTAAATAATTTAAAAAAGCTGTGCAACCAACCAGTTATTCAGCTCAGTCAAGAACTGGCGTAAGAAGGAAGAAAAGTGGCCCAAAACGAGAAATTGGCTTCCTCTTCAAATTTTTCCTATGCAAGCACTTGTAAAATTTCAGAAAAAAAATGAATATTGAATTTTGGAGATGATATGGTGGAATTATTCATTCTCCTTTGACCAAAGTCCCTCTGAGGCATCACCCGTCTCATATGAATCTGGATTCATCTTTCCTTTTAATCTACCAGCATATCTCCCTGGGGAGTCCACTTTGCTTGTTCTTATTCCTGCATTTCATGAAGTTCTTTTTCACCCTCCTTTTAAACCTCGAACTAGGCCATTACAGCCAAAGCCTCAGAAATCTCCCCAGGCAATTCCAGTTGTTCTCACAGCTTAGTCCACAAAGACCTACACAATCTGACAACCAAATTGGGTCAAATAAAAGAAATCTGTGCCAGTAGAAATAAACACGGTACCTTGTTTGGCTTCTGAACTCCTGCTTAGCTCTGCAATCAGTACAGCAGCTCAGCCACCAGGCCACCCTTCCTGTCTTCCATGGAGCCTCTTCTTCTTTCTTCCAGTCCCTGGATTGCAAAAGGAAGAATAGGACAGGGCAGATGTGTGGTGGAGAGGAGAGGCGTGGGTTAGGCAGCTATTCTCAGTGGGAGCCATGTGCCCTCCCTGGGCCACTCCCATATGACGGCGTGTTCAGATTTTCTTGGTGAGAAAATCTGGTGTTCAGATTTTCTTGGTTTATTTATATACCGCTTTTCAACACAAGGTTCACAAATCAGTTTACAGGCAAATAATAACATTAAAGTTAAATGACTCCCTGTCCCAAAAGGGCTCACAATCTAAAAGAATGGAGAACACCACCAGCAACAGCCACGAGAAAGACACTGAGCTGGGGTGAAGAGGGACAATTGCTCTCCCCCTGCTAAATATGAGGACACCACATGAAAAAGTGCCTCTTTCCCAGTTAGCAGTGGCCCAGTGAAAAGAGCTCGGGACTGCCGGAAGTCTCTGTGAGCAGCAGACCTTGCAAACTGCGGCTGATTAAAAGCTGAGTTCCAGCTGCTCGTGGGAGGAGGAGTGTGCTGAAGTCAGCTGCGTCTCTGGTGGGAGCAGGGAAGCCTCATCAGCCAGCAGAAGACAGACAGGTGGCTAAGAAAGAAGGCTAAATCCAGAAAGAAAGATCTGTATGCGTGTTGTTCTTGAAAGACAGAACATTTCTGTAAATTGTAAAAACCTTCGGGTTTATGAATAAAAGTCTGCCTATGTAAACCGCCTTGGGTTACAGTCATTAGAGAAATCTAGTGATCTTAAGAAAGGCGGTATATAAATACATTTTTATTACTACTACTACTACTACTACTACTACTACTACTTCTGGTGCCAGGAGGTCTTCAGCCGCCCTTGAACAGGTGCCATTTCATGTGTGGATTCAGCTTGGGCTAGGTTTGTTGTGGCTTCTGCCTACACTGCACTTCTGACTGCACCTCTGTGTTATGCACAGTGCCTGTCCGTAAATCCTCCAGGCAGGGGTGTAGCTAATGAACGTGTAACCCAGTGCAGAGGGCAAGTGTTGCTCAAGTGTTGCATCGCAACAGGAAATGATGTCACAGTTGCATTTTCATTTTCTTGGGGTTAGCCATAAATTTTTGATAGAATGTAGATGTTGCACTCTTGCTTGTTTCATTGAATTCTGCATGAAATTCATATATGAATCAATCAATCAATCAACAAGTACTTATATATCACTTTTCAACACAAAGTTCACAAAGCGGTTTACAGGAAAATAATAATAATAATAAAGTTAAATGGCTCCCTGTCCCAAAGGGCTCACAATCTAAGAAAAAGGCAGACTACCAGCAACAGCCACTAGAAAGACTGTGCTGGGGTGAAGAGGGACAATTACTCTCCCCCTGCTAAATATAAGAGGAACACCACTTGAAAAAGTGCCTCTTGCCCAGTTAGCAGGGAGATATATAACATGAATTTATCAAATCATATGTAACATATCATAACATCAAATCATATAACATCAAATCATATAACATGACAGTATTATTATTACAATCACGATTTTAACAGAACGCAATTTTTACATGATTGTTATATTTCTGTTTTCTGGGGGTTTTTTGGCCATAACTTTTGATAAAGATATTATACTCTGGTTTGTTTCATTTCATTCTGCATTAAATTGCCTTTCCAATGATATGTAACATGATGATATTATTCATAATTACCAACGTTTTCACCATTTTGGCCACTAGTAGCTTGTTGCCCCCCTAAAGCTTGTTGTCCAGTGCAATTGCAGCCCCCTGCACTTCTTTAGCTACGCCCCTGCCTCCAGGACACTGAATCCAAATTTGAGGAAGAAAGAAGTCTGACTACTGGAAGCTTCCCCCAGATGCAAGCTGCAAACAAAAGTGCTCAAAATATATTGAAAGCCACTTTGGGGGCACTTTGCATCTCGTTCCTTTTTGGAGTCATTGCACACGCTCACACTCACACACTCAATTTTCCTGCCTTTAAACGGCACCTACTCCCATCAATGGAAAGAAACTCAATTCACTGAATGAATATAGAAAGCGGGAGCTCACTTCAACAGATTAGCACAAAAGCTCTATCTTTCCCCTCTCTTCTTTCTGCAGGAAGCAGATAATTCTAGGGATGAAAAGGAATAAAAGGAGCAGCCTTCATCTTTTGTGAAAGCCATCTATGGCTGTCATTTCATTTGACAGCTTTTCAGTGGCATTCAGAGGTCACTGTCAAATTTTCCCTGCAGTGTTGTGGTCCTGCTCTGAACACTATTACCCCTTCATATTTTACGTCTGTATGGAAGCCCCATTGGGGCACTCTCTTGCTGTAAATATACAGCTTAATTCTCTTCTCTGCTTATGCTATTGGGAGCTCGGAATTGCCCTCTAATTTTCCCTGGCATAGCAGCGAGCAGTCATTTAGGCTGTTTTCACCTCCCTTTCTCAATTTCCCTGGCTCTGTTTCAGTACCATTTACTTAGGTGAGTGATACCAAACAACCACAGGCTGGTTCTCCTAACATAGCAATCAAGCTCACCGGAAGGGAGCTATACCTTTTATTTTTAAATGAATAGCTCCAATTCCCCTACCAAGTTTTCAAAAACGAAAAGTGAATTGCCTGCTGCCTTGCACTGGGCACCATTATTTCCATCTCTGAGAGAGTTAGAGAGAGAGAGAGAGAGTTTAAGGGATACATTTGTGGCATTTCACAGCATCTATGCACTGGGATAAATGGCTCCACCAGCCACAACCGGCACTTATGATAAGAACATAAGAACATAAGAAGAGCCCTGCTGGATCAGGCTAAAGGCCCATCTAGTCCAGATTCCTGTATCTCACAGCGGCCCCACCAGGTGTCCCAGGGAGGCACGAGACAACAAGATGCTTGCATCCTGTTGCCACTCCCTTGCACCCAGTACTCTGAAGTAGCCTACTACTAATGTAAGGAGGTTACAACCCATCATTGCCTATAGCCCACATTGGAGTTTTCTTCCAGAAATCCGTCCAATCCCCTCTTAAAAGCATCTAGACCAGATGATGTGAGGATCTGAATGGGTTTGGAGATAGTGAGTGAGCAGAACAATTGGAGAGCATTCTAAGTCTGCTGAAGAAGCACTGGAGCCAGCGTCTCTACAGGGAGGGCAGAGCTCTAAGTTTTGCAAGGAGCCTTACCTTGCAGTGGAAATCACTCCTCCCCTGCACCGTTTTAGCCAATCCTCACAGGGAACAGCAACATCTTGGTGTTGCTTACTGGCTACAGTAGCAAGGGAGAGGAGGGATTTGCATGACAGGGTAAGGCTCCTTGCACAACTTAGAGCTTTGCCCTCCCTGTAGAGACGCCACTGACTGGAGCAGTTGTTTATGAATCAAAAGCCCGCCAATATGATGGTAGCGTGTGCAGGCAGAAGGTCTGCGTATTATATGGTGGGCCATGTGGACTCTCCATGTGATTAGAGGCCATTTTTGCTGGGGGAGAGCAATGGCTGTCACACCTCCCCACCCCCTTTCCCTCCTCAGAGTGGGAAACATATAGAGCAGGGATTTTCCGCCTTTTTCATCTCCTGACACACTGAGAAGGTACTAAAATTGTCAAGGTACACTATCAGTTTTTTGGCAATTGATAAGGCACACCATGCTGCCAATGCGGGGCTCATAGCCCTCATTGGCCTACTAAGAAATGACCTCCCACACAAATTCCTGCGGCCACAGCACAGTCCTTGAAAATGGCTGATATAGAGAGATAAGGAGGTTTAAATCCCCTTTCCAAAGACTCCTCATCCCCCCGCCAGTGCTGGATATAGCATATACCTTTTCAGTGAGGCGGCACCAGCAGGGAGGGGGAAGGTTAGGATAGGATTGGGCTGTGAATGTATCTAACTAGAAATACTGTCCCCAGTGCTCATCGCCTATATTGTCCCAGGAATCCTGGCCTTCTGGAGAGGAGGTGGGTGCACTTTCTGCAAACCAGCAGTCGGTTGAAATGGCAGACTTAGCCAAACACGCCCAAGTATTCTTGTGCTTAATGTCATGAAGCTTACCACGGATTACGTTTTGGGGTTACCTGATTGGCAGCCCAATCCTGAGCTGCCCATGCACCCGTCCAAGCCCTGGTAGCCGTTCTCTGTATCAGCCATTTTCAACCAGTAGCCAAGTGGCTACTGCTGCAACCTACTGGCGCCGGGCAGGTACCAGAGGCTCTTAGAGGAAGGGGACATTCATCCCCTTCCCTGGGGTAAGGGTGAAGGGCGGGTGATGCTCTTCTGTGCTGGCTATTTTGCTGGCACAGAGGCAAGGGCCTCCATGTTGGGCCACAGCCCAACACAGAGGATGGGATTTGGTGGCAAAGGTCCCTGCCCACTCCACCCTTTCCCCTGCCCAGGAATGCCCTTACAGCTTGCAGGCATTGCATTGACACCTCCAGGTGATGGGACCTGGTGTTTGGCTGGCACTGCCCCAGTGCCGGCAGTAATGGCTTACCACCGGTGCTGAAGGTGCCTCGCAACAACTTTTGCAACAGACGTGCGGCCAGTACACTCGTACCACGCACGCCAGGCCTATTAGGATTGGGCCCTGGATGAGCAAAAGCAATCGGCCTCTTCAACCCACCACTTAACGTAGACAAGGGGGCTTACCTGCCCAATTGGTAGTTGCATGCAAATATCAAGATTGGCTAGGGCCAGTGGTGAAATTCAGCAAGTTCTCACCAGTTCTGCAGAACCAGTTGTTAATTTTAGGTTGGGAGAGGGCAGAAAGGCAGCGGCCACCCTGAAGGCCGCCCTGAAGGACATAGAACCAGTTGTTAATTTATTTGAACCCCACCACTGGCTAGGGCCTATTGTGTCTGGGGAAACTCAAGACATAGAAAAGGAGGAGCAGGCATCCAGCTGTTTGGGAATGGCATTTCAAACAAAGGCTATTGCTGGAGAATTTCCCAGCAGCTTTTAGGATGCTGACCCAGCACAGAATCCTCTAGGGGACTGGAAGTGTCCAAAACTAAGGGAAAATAGGCAAAAGATTGGGGCAGAGCATTTAGTGCAGGAGCCAATAAATAATTCTCAAAAATAAATGACTTCTTTTTTTCAAGCATTTTCCAATGATCATCAGAGTTGCTGACTTGATTCCAAATGCAACTGAGAAGAGTTTGCTTGATGCTTTTCACAAAATGTGCCAACCTGCTCTGAAGAGTCTTCGAAGGAGGTTGCTTATAATAGAGATGATACCGTACTGGTAACAATGAATGTTTACAATCCAAACGTTCCTTGTCATTGTCAAAAATACAAAAGGAAGCTCCGGAGATAATCAAGTTGCATGGCCCCCTGTTGACCTAAAAATGGGAGGAAGTGAGAATTCTGGGGGAAGAAGCACTTGATTCTGACAGATGCTGGGCTTGAATTCCCCAGAGAGCACTAAGTGTAACCAACAGCAGACTGCACCAAACAATCTGCACTTAATGAGGATGAGGATAATTTGTGACAGTGGGGGAACATGTGATGCTAAACATGTGATGCTAAACATGTGATGGTAGACAGGACTTGTCCTCATCTCTGTGGGACAAAAATAGTGGTACAATAATCATGCATGGACAAGAATGATTAGTGCAAAAACAAGAAAAGTCACGCACTGCAATGAATAGTACCATGGTGACAGCATTCCTGCTTCCTTACAAACACCAAGAACCTTGAAAGCTGTTAAGGGTGTAGCAGTTTGTCATACCTCAGGTCCTCTAGTGAACAAGTAGTGGGTGGATCTGTGCAAATGGAGGTAGTCAGGTTGAAGAATCCAGGGACAGAATTGCTATTGCCAACTGACCTGAAACATAAAATCAGCCTGTGGTCAGAGTGTTCAGAAAAACAAATGGCAAGATCAGTATTTTGGTTTAGGGGCTTTTGGGGCCAGGGTTGACTTTGGGGGTTGGGAGGAAAGTGGAACAGGGGTGGAAGAAGATGGAACAAGGTGGCAATTGGGGCAGGGGAGGGTGGAATAGGTTTGTAACGAGGGCTAGGGAAGGGTAGATCAGCTCTTGGTTGGATCTGGTGGCAGTGGATGCTGCTGAATACCACCCCATTCCAGGACATGATCTCATGGTCCAAGTCCAAATGGACCTGTACCAGCAAATTTGGTAGGGCATGTCCTAGTAGACTCTTCTGCACTGCAGAGCCTTACATCTGGGTAAGAGAATGAATGTTCCCCTGCCTAGAGGTGACCTCCAGAACTGTTCCCCCCGCATGATACAGTGGTAGCCATTCTGGTGTCACTGCATCAGTTCTGGGGAACATTTGGCTGAAAGGCAAGGCATATACCTGGGAAATTGGTGGGTCTTTGGTGTGAACCTAGGTTGCCTATCCTGTTTCTGTGAAGATTCTGTGAAGATTGTTGAGTTGCAGGGGTTGTGGCAGCAAAGAGCTGATCAAGTGATCATCTCTGGACAAAGTGGGATATCAAAGACAGGAAGATGCTTGGGAAGCTATCTAATACTACAACCTATCAGGAACCCCTTAAGACCTAGGGCTGGAAGTGATGTCATTAAGCAGGAAGTGAAGTCATTGTTTTTAATAAATCACACTTTTTGAAAGTTGAAATAACTCCACATTCTTTCTAAAATTTTCTGAATATTTTGTACCTAAGAGATGTTTGAGTTTTGAGTTCAGTGATTGATTCAGAGCTGAGAACGTTATACATAATGCATTGAAGCTTCTCTATGCCATTGTTGATCAAGGTGACAAAGCCACATTTTAGATAGTCTTCAGGGTATTTACATTCCTCTTCTCCATGTGCTGAGACTCACCTAGGCATGCACATGGAAGGCGTGAGATTCCCACTCAGAAAGAGACATGGGAGAGAGTTCATCACACGCAAATGCACGCACCAAGACGAGCTCAGAATAAGGCTAATTTCCCTAACAGCCATAAGCATTGGCAGTTTAAAGGGGAAGCCTTTCCCTAGCCAAAATGCAGCTTCCAAGGTGCCCAGCTTTTTAAGATGGCTGCCCCAAGCTCTTCACAGCCCCCTGAAAATTGGTTCATGACCCCCTTGGGGGTCCGACCCCCATATTGGGAACCACTGCTCTAAAGCCTTATACATCTTTGGCCCATAGAGTCCTATGGGATTTTTAGTTGGGGTGACACAAAACAGGAGAGCCCTGTACTGCATGCTGGGTTCTGTAGCCGGGTTCTGCAGTTGAGGCTGCAGCAGCTAGTCTAGATGGTCCATTGTTTCGTTAGCCTGCTTCCTCGATTGTAGCTCAATCATAGGGTTGGTGTGTGGACTGTTCAGTGTGAACCCTTTCATTTCCTTTGCAAGAGTGGTTTTTCCCAAACTCAGGAGCCCAGGGAGGTCACACCAAACATGCTGTTCCAACAGGATTTGGAGCTGGAAGGTTTCATCTCAATCAATCAATCAATCAACAGGTACTTATATACCGCTTTTCAACACGAAGTTCACAAAGCGGTTTACAGGCAAATAGTAATAATAAAGTTAAATGGCTCCCTGTCCCAAAAGGGCTCACAATCTAAAAAAAGGCAGACCGCCAGCAACAGCCACTAGAAAGACTGCGCAGGGGTGAAGAGGGACAGTTACTCTCCCCCTGCTAAATATAAGAGGAACACCACTGGAAAAAGTGCCTCTTGTCCAGTTAGCAGGGGCACAACTGAATGGAGTTTTCATCTGAAAACTCCATTCACATATAAGGAGTACAAATAAGACTTGGTCAGATTTGGAGCCTTGAACTCTATGGATCAATGAAAGATGGGTGTGACAGCATAGAAGAACCATGAAAAGTGTGGCCTTCCTGGCCTATGGGATCTGTGGCCTCTTGCCAGTGGGATCTGTAAACTGGTGTGTTATTGGTCCGATCCTTTTGCTCTCCTGGCAGGCACTCAGCACCAAGTACGTATGTGTTCGTGTGTGCCTTCTGCACACTTTAATTCAAGGGAAATTAACAAGAATAAAATACTGACCATGTAACAAATGATAGTTTCCATTGCGTCATCAGGGAGTGAGTAGGGGGCACCATGGGGAAGTACTAAGGACCTCGGTGCCTACACTAATCTCCAATCCCCAGGGCCTGGAAGGGCACAGAGTGTAATTCACCATGCCAGGGAAACTGGGTGGTACCACCATCTCCTCACTCATTGTGCAGTCAGAATGCCCCATCCTGCTTGCTTGCGAGAAAACAAAACACACAGATGTTCTAATGTGGGAACATTCAATCAGTGTACATTAAGCAGATGCTTGAATTTTGAATGCATTCTTATGCTCAGTTACCAGGAGATCATCCTTACGGATCAGGGCTTCTAGAGGTGTCACATTAAGCACAAGTCACTTTTTGGATTGTGCAAAAAGACCCCTGTAACTCACAGTTGTCTAATGGGTTCATTGGCATGCTGAGGGGAAGATTGTATTTTGAAAGCAACAAGGCAGGAACAGTTCCTTATGAGCGGAGAGAGAGAGTCTGAAATGAAACCTAAAGGCAAACAAAATGAGCTGTTCCACATTTCAATACAAGGCTCTCACAGAGCTTTAATCTTCACTTGGACTTGAGGGTGCTTAAATGAGCATCACATCATGAAGGACTATCTTGCGCCCCTCAGAGTTTTCCGATTATCTCCTTTAGGCAATCTGACGTTATCGCGGCAGTACACACAGCGCTTTGTGCCTGTTTTGGAAGCAAAGGAAAGCAATCCTGCCTTTAGGGAACGGCTTTATCCAGCAGCTGAAGACACACAATGAAGAAAAGTTGACTCACTCTAATTTAATTTGGCAATAACTGTCCCTGCAAGCGCACAAGGAATGCACAGGCGGCCCTGCCTTGAAATGGGTGAAGAGGGACCCAGATGAGCGCAGAATGCTGAGCTAGATGCTGAGCTAGAGGCGTCTTGGCCTGCAGTTGACTGTGAGGCCAGCTCAGGGGCAGCATAATTCCCTCAGGATACAGGAACTACCTTCTCAGCAACGCCCAGCTGTAGTGTAGTCAGAGGGAGGTTGTGACGTGGTAAGTACTGCAGGCACCATAGCCAGAGGTGGAGGAAGGGTGTAGCCTGGGGTGGCACGAGCCATGGGCACCGGCAGCAGCAGGGCGGCAGGGCGCCATTACGCGGAGTCCGCGGACTAACCCGCGCGCTGTCTGGTCCTCCCTCCCTCCCTGGCGTCCGTTCCGCTTCAAAAGAGCTATTCCGGGCGCAGGGAGGCATGGCTGGATGACGCATGGGGGTGGGGCAACATGCTGGGGGCGCGGTTTCGTCACCCTGCCATGGGCGCACTCGGGGCTCCGTTCGTCCCTGACCATAACGCACCATCTAAGCGCCATCAGAGCCGTTCTAGGCAGCAGCAACAACCACCTGCCATCACTGCCCGGAAGGCTCTGGTGGAAAGTGGGAGGGGCCACGTAAATGGCACGTTGCAGCACCTGCTGTACTTACAGCACCCTCTTCTGACTATGCTACTGATGCCCACAATCTTGCCCAGATTAGGCTATATGCATCAAGGGTTAAATAAACTGCTGCTTAGTGAGGGGGGAACACTGTTGTCTAATCACCGTAACAGACACACCCCTTGGCATTTATAAATCAGGCAGCAGCCTCTAGGGCCTCTAAAGCATTTGGGGACCATCTAGTTCCATACTGACTATCGTGATTAACAGTACTCTCCATGGTTTCAGTCAGGGCTCTTTCCATAATTTATTTAGCCATGCCACATATGGAACTTGTTACCTTCTGCATATAAGGAATGTATACATTTACTGAGCCTCATCTCTGCCTGTCGGCCTGTCTGTCTGTCTATCTGATGATTAACATCATCATATCCATTTACCTACACACCGGATTCATTTTGCCTGCAAAATTATTTTAGCAGAATTTATACCTTGCTATTTGTGTTATGGTCTTAAGGATTTCTCTTAACCAAATGGCAGCCCAATCCTATGCTGCCCAGGCACCCCTAAGAGCAGTGGTACCCAAGGGGCTACCGCTGCATCCTTCTGGTTCCAGGCAAGTGCTGGAGGCTCCTTGGAGGGGAGGCTCCTTGGAGAAAGACTTTTGTCCCCTTCCCCTGGGTAAGGACGCAGGGTGGGTAATGGGTCTCCTTGCCTCTGTGCTGGCTATTTTGCCGGCACAGAGGTGAGGGCCTCCATATTGGGCCACACAGCCCAATATGGAGGATAGAACCTGGTGGCAAAGGTTGCTGCAGGTCCCATGCCCTGCTCAGCTCCTCTCCCTTCCCAGTTCTGCCCTCCTGCACCATCTCCTGCCTTTGAAAGGTGGTGGGACAGCGCTGTCCTGGAAATGGCAGTAACTCGCTTTACGGCACCCTCACGACAGAAGTGCGGACACTGCCGCGCTACCAGCGGCGTCATGAAGCCGGAACGCTAGGCGGGAGGAACGGGTGAGCGGCAGCCCGCCCGTTGCGTACCGCTCCGTTTCGCCGTCTTCCCCGCCCCCGCGGGGGCTATTTGTGTTATGAGCGGCTGGCTGCTGCTCACCCGTTCTTCCCGCCCAGCGTTCCGGATGCATGACGCCCCTGTGCGCTACTGCCCAACTGGATCAGGCCAGGTATATATAATGTAATTATACATTACATTATATAATATATAGGTATATATAACGTAATTATAGGTATAACATAATTCTGGGAGGAAATAATACATATATACCAGAAACTAATAAAGATCAAAACTAGAGCAGTGATGGTGAACCTTTGCGGCTAAATGTATCAAAGCTTAGGAAAATGCGTAACTTGGCTCTGTTGGTGTGTCAACCACTCTTTATATTCAATTCTTTATATTCATTTATTTAAACAAAAAATACAGCCCAATCATGAACAGTGCTGTGTATTATGTGAAGAAACATAAAATAACTACAAGAGTGAAAAATGAGTAAAACAAACTCAGTTTTGTCATATATTGGTGAATGCTGGTGTGTGACCCCAAACATGGTGGTGTGTCACCTTTGACATGCATGTCATAGGTTTGCCATTACTGGCATACAGGGACAAAAGCAAAATGAAATATGACAAGAAAACTGGTCTGCAGAAAACAATTTTTCTTTTTTTTAATTGGGTACAGATAGCTTTCAGTAGCTAATAAGCACTGCTTTAACAGGATATCTGTTCAATATAATGAAGCTACTAGATTGTTCACACTTAATTAGGAACATCATGCAAACTGACCTGAGATTTCCTGTATTAAATTTAAATACTTTAACACAGTGGTCTCCAAACCCTGGCCTGTTGGCCGGATTTGGTGACCGCTGTTTCCCTCTGCTGGGTGGCCCGCACTTATTGTTCTGCCTGGGACAGAAGTTACACCATGACTACACTCCCCAAGTGTCTCCGCTGCCAGCCGCTTCTGTGTTTTGTTGCCCCAGCAGGCTGAGCACCCAACATTCTGGGCAGGTGCAGCTGGCCGCAGTGACACTTGGGGACTGTAGCTGTGGATGTAACTTTGCTCCCCAATGGAATGGTCACCGCTGGTCACACCGGGGAGACTTTTGGTGTGACCAGTTTGGAGACCACTGCTATAGCACATTAATTATATTCACAAGTTCAGAAAAATGTATTAGAAACAACAGTGCTGTTTATTTCACTTGTTCAATCTGCCGAAAGAAAAATGTATTATATGGACTTTCAGAACATGGGAAGCTGATGAAACCTTGAACGTTTACATGAGAGATAACACAACCCATCCACTGAGATCTTCCTTCATATCATGTACACATCCTTCCTTCCTTCCTTCCTTCCTTCCTTCCTTCCTTCCTTCCTTCC
>JAJKFI010000002.1:39225423-39237904 GCA_029204185.1 Lerista edwardsae | reverse complement strand
AAAAAAAAAAAAAACCAGCCACGTCTGCTGTTGAGGTATGTGCTTCTTTGCAGAACTAAGATGCCATACTAGCTTCCCTTCCCAGTGTCCTGCTAGGGATTATTCCAAAGAGAGAGAAATCCAAATCCACATTTCTATAAAGGGCATTAGAGAGAGCCATGGATATTGAGAGGACCGTAGCATATGTCAAGGGGCCTTATGAGCCCTCTATAGAAATATGAGCTCCTTTTGAGAGCAAAGGGAATGCTTTTAGTAAAGGCCTGCCTAAATCCAAGGCACAGGGCGCAATCCTAAACTGGAGTTAGGCCAGCATAAACTAAGACAGCAAAGTGTGGTCAGCACAAGGGACACCGTAAAGTATGTTTGGACCACTCTCGGAGTCAGAGAGGCCAGCACACAGACGTGAGCCATCCTCCCTGACTCTGAGAGTAGTCCAAACATGCTTTATGGTGGCCTTTGTGCTGGCCAAATTTTGCTAGCTTAGTTTATGCCGGCCTAACTCCAGGTTAGGATTGCACTCACAGCTTGTTAAAAGATGCTGTCCTATGGCTTCTAGGAACACCACGGTTAAGGCTGAGAAATGGCAGCCCTTCCTGGAAAGCATCAGCATTTACAAGTTGCTACTGATAGGTTTTGCTTGGACTTTTTTGGCAAGATGCTACACATGTCTAAATGGTTACTTATTCCAAGATGGTTTGGTCAGCGTGGGTTGTGCCCATTTTTGCCAGGAAGACATGAACCAATCACATAGTGGCTAATCTCTGAATGGGTTATTTCCTAGGAAGAGTAAAGTCTGCAGCTTCTTAAATGGCGGCTCCCAGCTTTCTGTGACCCACATGACATGAGGTTACAACCCACCAAATGGGTCACGACCCACAGTTTGAGAAACACTGCCATAGATGTTGAAAATGACTGGGTGTTCTTTACAAAGAAATCTATGTTTTAAATTGTCACAGAGAAGTTCAGAAGAAATGTTGCACATGTACCAATGATGCGTGTAACATGCTGAAAGACAGCCTGGGTACATTCGAAATGCAATTCAGCATCTGCTATCCATACAAAAATAAAACAGCTGCTGTGCTGTTAAGGTCACAGTGACCTAGGATGCACTTCAGAGACAACTACGAAATGATGAAGGTGGCTCTTCTACACTACAGAACCATTTTCCAAATAGTTCTCCTCTCTCCAATGTGGAGAAGAGAGAGCTTGTCCATTTAGGGCTATACAGCCTTCTCCGAGGTTGCACGAGTGCAATGGAGGACATAGTATGTCTGCACGAGGGAGTGGGGGTGTCCATGTGATGTGCAGCTCATTGGCATCAAACATGTGACTGGCAACCTCTGTGTACATTGTTTTTAGCTGTGGGTGGTTGCAGTGACTTGGCAAAGACAGGGTGGTGGCGGAGCACGGAAGTTACTCCGACTGGGATTGTGGCTTTTCATTATTTTTTATTGCATGCTTTCATCCATAGCTCAGAGCAAATACACAGCCTAGGTCCACAGAGGAAGTGTTTTGTACAAGACACTCAAAATTCTCCAGTGTTCAACTTCAATTTCTAGGAGACCACTGAAAGCTATCCTGGAGATTTTAACAAGATGGACATCCAGGAATGTCCAACATTACAGGTGCAATCCTAAACTGAGTTACTATGGCATAAACTAAGCCAGCAAAGTTTGGCCAGCACAAGGCATACCGTAAAGTATGTTTGGACCACTCTCGGAGTCAGAGAGGCCAGCACACAGACATGCTCTATTCTCCCTGACTCCAAGAGTGGTCCAAAAATGCTTTATAGTGGCCCTTGCGCTGGCCAAACTTTGCTGCTTGGCTCACATTTGTGTGCTGGCTTCCCTGACTCCGAGAATGGTTCGAACATACTTTACAGTATCCCTCACGCTGGCCAAACTTTGCTGACTTAGTTTATGCCAGCCTAACTCAGTTTAGGATTGCACCCTAAGTAATAACCATGGATAGTGCAGGAAACAATGTTCCTGGGTTTTCAACTGTACCATTAAGAAAAGGAATTATTAATTCATGCTTATTGAAAAAAAGGGTTATTGTTAATCCTAAAAAAAGGTTATTGTTAATCCAAAGGAATGCTAAAGGATCTGGGTTTTGTGTGTGTATTTAAATGATCTCTTAATGACATGCAATTATACACTCAGTGTAAACAAATGAGCAGCTGGTCTGCATAAATGTGTGTGGTCCTATTGCTGCACATAGGTCAGTATTTACTGTATATAGAGGCAAAAGAATTCAGTGAAAGGGAATACAGTGAATGCTGAGATGATAGTTTTTCTATCAGTTTCTTCACAAATACACATCTGGGCAGCACATAAAACATATGTGTGTGTACATATACATAGATGCAGAAATGTTAGGTATGGAACAGTGGTCAGGGAACTGGGGTAAATTACCCCAAATGGGGTAAAAATGAAATTCCTGGGGGTAATGGATGGTTGCGCTACTGAGACACAGCCAGGCATGCATATGAATCTATATGCATGCCCGGCTGTGTCTTGGCAGCGCGACAGTCCATTACCCCCAGAAATTTCATTTCATTGCATCTTGGGGTGCCCCCCACGCTTACCTCCCCAGTGCAGTTTTCTCCTTTTTCCTTCCTCTCCTTCCTGCAGCTGCAAAGCAATTCAAACCCAGACCCCATACCTAGCAAAGAAGAAAAGAGCCCTGCAGCCCCCCGCCCCATACTTCCTGCTTCTCTAGGCAGTGCGGCTCTGTGGCGTTAACCCGTTCAGCGCCTGGAAGGGAGAGGATTCCGCACCAGCGCTTTGCTCTCTATTCCAGCATGAGTTAGGATCAGGCTGCCTGGTAGGCCCCCTACTTACCATGCATCCATTAAGTTTTGACGGTTCCTGTAACATAGATCATAGATCTCCCTTGTGTTCTTGGCGCAGATGATATCTTGGAATTACTGTTGGAGAAATGCCACCGTATTTAAAATTATACCAGTTTTGGGAAATGATACCAGTTTGGGGAAAGTTTCACACTTCCGCTTTACTTTTTTAAACAGGAATATGGATGGGAAAAAAATGAGTCTTGCTTTGGACTGAAGCAGTTTTGTTTGTCTTAACCTCTTGGTGACATGATTCCAACTTAGCATGGATGCTGAATTAGATTTCGGAGGAAGCCAGAAAAACCAAACTCTGCCCACACAACCCAAGAGAGACCTTACTCCCCCACATGGGGATGCAGAGGAAATAAACGATATATTTGATATGGGAGCACTAAAAAGGGCAGAGGGCAATCAAAACATATTTCTCAGCCATGCATCTCCACATATAAAAGGGATATCCTGAACTACAAAAATGGCATGGCAGTTTGATTCTGTAAGCAACAGTATTGGTGATATATTGACAAGACTGTTAAGAGAAGACTTTGCAAGCCTTCATCTACACTTTAAAACAAGATCTTCAAAACCTGCATTCCTAATCAAAACAGACTCCATTGGCTAGACCAGTGTGTTCACAAATATTAATTAAAGTAGGCTTTACTAAATTTTCCTCCTTACCCTATCCTTTGCCAACAAGTTGGCTACATCTAGATTATAATGCACAGAAAAGACCAAAAACCTATAGGAATAATAACTACCTTGGCTTTTTAAATTTTATTCTAATTAGGGGTGCAATCCTAACCTGGAGTTAAGACAGCACAGTTATGCCAGCAAATTTTGTCTGGCACTAGGGCCATCATAATGCGCATTTGGACCACTGTCGGAATCAGGGAGGACGGCGCACATCTGTGAGCTGGCCTCTCTGACTCCAAAGGGGTCCAAACATGCTTTACGGTGGCCCTTGTGCCAGCCAAACTTTGCCGGCCTAACTAAAGGTTAGGATTGCACCCTTAGTAAAGTTTAGAGTCATTATGGGCTTCAGTTTAGAGTCATTATGGTTTAGAGTCATTATGGGCTTCAGTTTCGTCAGGAGGAATTTAAGTATGACTCCCCTGACTGTTGAAAAGTTGGCACGTTTAGGCCATGTCAAGAAAATTAGGAACATCTGAAAATACTAGTGTTTAACTTGGAAGCTGTTATGGAAATCTAAGAATTGTAAGATTGCTGCTTCTGTTCCAGATATAACAAGCTTATCTTTGTTACATGGCAAGTGCAAGAAAGCAAATGTTCTCTGTTAAAGCATCGTTTTATATAAGGGTCAAGGAGTACAGTATATCCACATATCAGTGTTCCAAATATATATATATATTTGACAAATGTGTGTGTGTGTGTGTGTGTGTGTGTGTGTGAGAGAGAGAGAGAGAGAGAGAGAGAGAGAGAGAGATACATAAATAAATATTTGTATTTATATATTATGTTTCTATATTTATAAATTTATTTATTATATGTATATATTTGTATTTATATATATTATATTTATATATGTATGCGTACTTATATATATTTATTCGTGTGTGTGTGTGTGTGTGTGTGTGAGGGCGTGTGCTTGTGTGTGACTGGAGTTCCCTGAAGTGACTCACAACAGCCATAAAATATAATCAATTCCATTTTAAAAAATCATCTGTTTTAAAAATGAAATCATAAAAGAAACAGCCCCACGAGGCAATGGTGACACTAGAGAGTATGGACTACGCTGGGTGAGGTGGGGGGGGGGGTTGACACCAAAATGACTCTGCAGGGCTTATTGCACCCCAAGTCCTGTTAGGCTGATTGCAGAGGAATGGCCCTTCCTCACCTCACAAGGCAAACTGCGCAGAGTTTGTGCAGAGGTGCAGCCAGGGCCACACTGGGTAACACTAAAGCCTAGAGAGATCACTGCTATGAGGCATTATGCAGTGGCGTCATGCAGCCGGAACGCTGGGCGGGAGGAATGGGTGAGCGGCAGCCCACCCGTTGCGTTCCGGTCCGTTTTGCTGTCTTCCCCGCCCCTGCGTTCCGTTCCTCCCGCCCAGCATTCTGGCTGCATGACGCCGCTCGCGTTATGAAAGGTTTAACTGAGAAGAGGAGAACAAGCTGGATTTAAAAAAAACTGATACTGAACTCAAAAAACAAATAAAGAACAAAAAAGAAAGCAAATAAAAATCCTCTACACACAGGGGAGCCAAGCAGCAGAACAGGCATGGCCGAGCAGGGCTCTGATGGTATTTTGGCTGGCTTGTCAGCCAGCTTCTCTCCCGCTCTCTGCCTCAGGCTTTCTCACACAAAGCAGTTGGCCTTCCAAGGCCACTGTAGCGAGAGCTGAATCCAGCTCAAACCTAAGCAACTTTCTGGACCGACACAGCTGTGGTTGTTCTCAAATGTTCTCTCAGATTGAGGAGGCCTCTGTGACTTCCCCCACCACAACCGAATGCTGGGCATGTCCTGTTAGCACGGCTGTGTTAGTGCTGAAAAATTGGTTAGGATTGGGCTGTGAGGCAAGCAAGCCTGCCATTGTGTCTGTCCATCTTCCTTTCTTTCCTAGATCTGTTTGCATCCATTGTGGGGGGTGGGGTGGGAGGGGAATGGGGGTGCACCTTTGTACCCTGCTTCCTATGTTTGCTAGCCACACATATCAACACTCACATGCCAGAGATAGCAGTGAGAGTGGCCTACATGTGTCATCAAATAGGGTTCCTCCGTGCAACTTGTTTCCAAATTGTGTAAAACAACTATACGCATGGAGGGCCCTTCCACACCAAGGCTGAACATTGGATTTAGAGCAGAGCAGGGCCAGCCTTAATAAGCCAATGTAACCAATGTCATCACATTGGGCCCCGCACTTTGGGGGGGCCCACACCAGGGCAGATTGCATATTGGCTCTTCTGCAGACAGGATCTCTATGAACTGTAAGTCAGTGAGGCAAGTAGAGCAGCTTTACCTTGAGCCCGCCCACCTGCCCCTGCCTCCAAACTGCCCAAAATGGGCCTCCTGGAAGCAGTTGGTGGTGATGTCATCATATCACCACCAACTACTTCCAGGTGCCATGCACAGCACCACAAAGCTTTTCTTGGTGAGAGAGGACCCCACGAGGTGGGTGGGGCCCCCCGCGGGAGTGGCCTACATTGGGCACTGCCACTCCTAGAGCCGGCCCTGACTTAGAGCACAATCCTAACATGTGGATGTTAGGATGGTTCGCCCCCTCCTGAAGAAGCCCTCCCTGGATCCCACTAATTTAAACAACTTTCGGCCAGTCTCCAATATCCCATTTCTGGGCAAGGTGATTGAGCGGGTGGTGGCGTCCCAGCTTCAGAGGGTACTGGAGGAAACGGACTATCTGGACCCATTCCAATCTGGCTTCAGGCCGGGGTTCGGGACGGAGACTGCCTTGGTCGCCTTGGTGGATGACCTTCGCCGGGGGATGGACAGGGGAAGTGCGACCCTGCTAGTCCTGCTGGACCTCTCGGCGGCTTTCGACACCATCGACCATAGTGTCCTTCTGGGTCGGCTGGCCGGGCTGGGGCTTGGGGGCACTGTTTTGAAGTGGTTCCGCTCCTTCCTGGCTGACAGATCCCAGAAGGTGGTGCTGGGGGATGCTTGTTCGGCACCCCGACCTCTTAGGTTTGGGGTGCCGCAAGGTTCCATCTTATCCCCCATGCTGTTTAACATCTACATGAAACCGCTGGGAGAGGTCATCCGGGGGTTTGGAGTGGGGTGCCATCAATATGCTGATGACACCCAACTTTATTTCTCCTTTCCCCCTGATTCTGAGGAGGCGGTTGAGGTTCTGGATCGCTGTCTGGAGACGGTTGGGGGCTGGATGTGGGCGAAAAAGCTGAAATTAAATCCGGATAAGACAGAGGTGCTTTTGGTTCGGAAATCCACAGCTCGGGTATTGGACTATCGTCCTGCTCTGAATGGGGTTGCACTTCCTCTGAAGGAGCAGGTTCGCAGCTTGGGGGTTCTCCTGGATCCACAGCTGCACCTGGAGTCCCAGGTGGCGGCGGTGGCCAGGGGAGCCTTTGCTCAGCTTCGGCTGATTCGCCAGCTGCGGCCATACCTGAGCTGTGCGGACCTGGCCACAGTGACCCACGCCCTAGTGACATCTAGATTAGATTATTGCAATGCGCTCTACGTGGGGCTGCCTTTGAAGACAGTCCGGAAATTACAGCTAGTGCAGAACGCGGCGGCTCGGGTGGTTGCTGGGGCATGTCGGTTTGACTCTGTTGAGCCGTTGCTTCGGCAGCTACACTGGCTGCCGGTTCTGTTCCGGGCCCAATTCAAGGTGCTAGTTTTGACTTTTAAAGCCCTTTACGGCTCGGGTCCGGGGTATTTGAGGGACCGCCTCCTTCCATACAATCCAACCCGTGCTCTTAGATCATCTGGGGGGGCCCTTCTGACTGTGCCGCCACCAGGAGAAGTGAGAGGGGCGGCGGCCAGGAAGAGGGCCTTTTCAGTGGTGGCCCCCCAACTTTGGAACACCCTCCCCTTCGAATTGAGAACTGCCCCCTCTTTGTTAATTTTCGGCGGGGGCTGAAGACCTTTTTATTTCAAACAGCTTTTAACTGTTGACAGGTTGGCTGGCTGGCTGGTTATACTTTTTATATTTTATGATCCACATGGCTTGTTTTAAATTTTGTTGTTTTAGTTTTTGTTTTATTGTATTTTAATATTGTTTTAAATTGTTTTTAATGTTGTTTTTTATATTTTATATTGTTGTAATGCCGCCTTGAGTGCCTTCGGGCAATAGGCGGGGTATAAATTCAATAAATAATAATAATAATAATAATAATAATAATAATAATAATAATAATAAATGTGCTAGAGCAGGCAGGCCAGTGTGCCTGCGCCATATCCAGCGCACACTGGAGCCTCATGGAGCCTCCACAGGGCAAGGGCATGCTTGTGCCCTTACTGTGGGGTAGACACCAATGGGCTTCTCGGATTTGCACCTGCTATTTAGCAGGCACATAGCCGAGGATGGGGGCCACGCGGCCTGGGGATCAGGAGCTTGAAACGGCCGCATCCCACCTCCACCTCGGGCTGGCTTCGCTATTGGGAGGCAGCGGTCCCCATTTTGGCACTGCTCCTATGGGATTCTGCGAGCTCAGGATCAGGCTCGCATTCACTTAAATAAATGTGAGCTGTTCTGAAGCACCAAACATTGGCTTGACAATGTTCTTTGATTGCCCTGATTAATATATTTTACATTAAAATTCACTTAACCATTGTCTAATTATTATCTAATTATTATCTAATTATCTAATTATTAATTATTGTCTATCTTAAACAAACTTTAGAAATAAACTTACTGCACTGTTAGTGTTTATTAGAATTAGTGTTTATGGAAATTTATTGTACATGTGATTACCTTCATATTATTCTGTTCAATAAGTTTATTATATTACTGCTGTCTATTTATTGACTGGTTGCCCAGAACTAACTGTAGAAAATGTGCTCAGAGTTTTTTGGGAGATAACTAAATCTGAGATAAACTATTCTGCAGTATCTGCCGATCAAAATATATCTTACATACAAATGATCACCTTCAAGTATGTGATATTTTCACAGCTTGGACAACAGAAGACTGACCTTCACATTCATAATTTTTATCTGATCCCCCTTCTAGTCCAGGCTTTCTTGTATGCAGTACTGTAAATGGTTGAGTGGGAACAATGTTATGTAACCATTTATACATGTCCACATAATTCATTTTCTGACAGGATCGTGCAATGAGTAGTTTATTTTCATCCAACAGTATAAACCAATAGTTAAGGGCCTTAGCAAACTGGGTTGATAAACCTTCAGATTGTAAAATTATTATGATCAACTATGCAATATAACCAGTGATGTCATGCAGGGGGAACGCGGGGGAACTCAGTTCCATTAGTTAAAATTAGGGCTGACTCCACCCACTTCACTCTCCCTCCTCCCCCTTCCCAATTCCTCTGCAAAGAGCTTTTCTTCTTGGTTGGCCGGCACTCAGAGGGTTAAAGGCAGTGATGTCATTCAGGGGGAACAGACCAGAACGGATCCTAACAGGCTCCGTGGCTGGTTCCGGGTTCCCAACAAGTGCCAATCAAAAGTGAGTTCCTGTTCCTAAATCATTTGAATGACACCACTGAATATAACACAGTACGTTCTGATCCAGTGTGGGATGAGGAACATAAGAAGAGCAAACCGGATAGAAAGGATTCTCAATCCAAATATCTTGTAACAGAGAGAAAGGGCTCGATGCTTGTCAGAACTAAATTTCATTGAAGTGTCAATCCTATCTTCCAAATGGCAATAATGATACAGACAACAGAAGGCAGCTGACACAGTAGCAAAGCTCATGCTATTTTTCTGGTATGCCAATAAAAATGCACAGGGCACATTCCAGGACAGTGTACAAAGAAGGCTTGCGTTTTGTTGCTACATCAGCTGCTACATTAAAAAAAAGCAAAGACTCATGGACTCAAAGACTTTTGTACACATGAACTCAGGTGTGTCATTTCAGATCAGCTGGGGGAGTGCCCCCCTTGCCTTTTAGACTGCATTCCTCGGCAGCAGGATTATTTTGAGTGATGAAGATGTCACCACAATGTATGCTTTTAAAGTGTACTGGCTTGTATCAAAGATGCCTTGCATAAGCAGAAAGGCACTTTCCATTCATGCAAGGCAGTTCCCCCTCACAATACATCCCATGCTATTCAGAGGGTCCCCCATCATTCAGGACTGGCTTTGCAATGGCACAGGAGCTTCAGTGAGGAATGGGGGACAGGATAGCTGTTGCACAAGCAGAGTTCTGCTCCTCTAGAGCGAAATCTAACCCACATTTTTTGCTATGTAAATTTGTCCTTCTTATAAACCAGTGGTATTATTCAAACTTTTTAGACCAGGACCCATTTTTTAGAATGGCACTCGTGTCAGGACCCAACGGAAGTGACGTCATTAACCTGGAAGTGATGTCATAGCCGGCAGTAACATAATAATGCAGGAAGTGCTGACATTGTACATAATAAAATGACACTCCTGAAATACAAATTGGCATTCTTGGACTGCAGCAATTGTACAACCATGAAACATCCATGACTGAAAATGATTAGGACAAAATATTATGTAAAAGCACTGAACTAAAAACAAAATAAAAAACACTCACTTGAAAATTCAACTAACAACACTCACAAAAGGAATATAACAAGATTAAGGTCTGCAGTTTCCAAGATGGCTGTTCCTAGCTGTCCACGACCCACCAAGTGGGTCACAACCCACAGTTTGAATAACACTGTTATAAATTATTCCCTTCCTCCCGCAACGTTTGAAATGGCACCTCTGCATGAATCTTTCCTTCCAGAGCAAGCAATGGCGTGGTAGCACAAAATTAATGCACAAAAAGTAGGGTATCGCCTGCCTTTCCCAACACGTGCTTGTTGAGGCACACAACTGAACAGGGCCCACAGCCAGCAGTATTGCAAGGCCAGTTCCTGGCCTGTTCCATCTTCTCACAGCACAGTGTCTATTCACACAGTTTTAAAATCACACCGATTCTTCCAAGATGTGGAATACACTGGAGTCCTTAAAACAAGTAGTAATAATTTGCTTAAATAAGCCATCACGTTTACGAATGGCCTGCTTAGGCATCACAGGGGAAATGCTTGTTGCCATAGTTACCTACAAGGGGGGAAAAAATAACACAGTCTGCCATGGAAATTAAATTGCTGAGAAACATAGAAACATCAGACATCTGGATGCTGCACGGATATTATATTGCGGGTGCTGCATGATACTCTAATTCAGGCAAAATATATGTGAATGTCCTGGCATAGCTGAGGCATGCCTTGGGAAAAAAAAATCCTTATGGAACCAGATGCATTTTGCATCTGATAGTTCTAATTAAACATTTAATTTAAAAGGCAGCAAATATATAGTTCTATTTATGCATTGTCCCTGTCTATAAAAGATGCAGCCTTCGACAGAACTCTGGTCTGCAGATCACAAGAAGTTACAATTACAGGATGTGTAAATGAATAGGGAATTGGTGGGCATGCATTTTCTCTGGGATCTCTGTGACACACAGCAGATAAATGCAGCACAATTAATGCACAGTGAATGGGATCCATTTGTTCTGACCCCGCTACAAACATCTCTCCCTCTTTCTGTGCTATGGAGACAGCATGTTTTTTCACAGGGGCGCTCAATTTTTCTTCTGGATTTTGAATAAGAGACCAGGCAAGGAGGCAGCAAACCATGTATTCCAGGAAAGGGTGGCTCAAAAAGCACCGTGCTGACAGGGAAATGACTCCCAGAGCATGGCTTGAACATCATGATCTGAAGAGCAGTACCCGGCTGACAGATTTGTGAAATGAAACAGTAGCTGCATTACAGGCAACAGGCTAGACAAGCGTAGGAATTCCATCAAGCTGATGATGGGATTACGGTTGTGTTTGCAGGAGAATCGAGCTTTCATTCTGCTCTGCTTTTTGTTAATAGCTACAGGGTGATACATCCTTCCGTGCATTGCATTGCAACCATTTATAACAGATTACAGCCCAATCCTAATCTGTGCTGAATAGGCAGGCCAACAGACCTACGTTGCATCCGGTACGAGCTAGAAGGTGGGTGCTGTGAAACTTGGAATAACCCTATAGGGCTGCTTAGGTCTGCACTACCAAAACTGCTAGCACAGATCAGAGCAGTCCGGCGAAACGCTGGGCTGGCCAGGAGGGGAGCTAGGATGTGGCCTAAATCACCCAGGCTGTTCCCACCTGGCCTGATTGGCCCTCTGTCCACCTTCTTCTACCTTTCTCCCCACCCCAAAGCACCTCTGTTCCCCCCCCCCCGGCATCAGCTGCCCTTGGCTGGCACAAACTTACCAGATCCAGGGCTGGATTTGGCCTTTGGGAGCCAGTGTACATCGGTACTCAACCAGCTCAAGAGTTCCCAGACATGTGCTTTACTGCACATTCGCGACACTCCCAGGCTGGCACAAAGGATTGCTGATGACCAAGCATGTTAGGATTGCTACCTCTGTCTTTCCCACACCAGCAACAGAGACAGCATGTTGTCACTGCCATCTCCATCCTCAGCATTCCTGCATGCACATACCTTCCCGTTCCTTCTCTTATGGCCGATTATGCTGTGTCATGTTTCTTCCCACTCCCATTTGAAAAAGGCAAGAGTGGGTAGAGGAGAAAGGAGAGTGGCAGTGGACAGCTCTTTTTCCTACACTCATTTCCTCCTCCACTCTTCTCTGACAGCAGCAGTGGGTAGAAAAAGCAAGTACGACAGGGGGTGGGCTGTAGATGGGGAGCACTAGAGACATTTCTGAGTGAGGAGAAAGGAGGAACCGGGGGACAGGGGGTGAGGTAGGAGGTGTGGGATCCGCTGGCAATGGTGCATGCTAAATCTTACCCCTTCTTTTTGAAGTGTCCCTGCCCCACTTCTCTCCTTAGTCATTTGCCACCAAAATAATTGTTGTATGTCTACAGAGACCTATTGGTGATTGGGCATCCTGGTGATTGCAGGTAAGTGCAAATGTTTTTATTTGACTCCTGCAGGCTGTCCAATTACACACACACACACACACACACACACACACACACACACACACACACA